>CM053786.1:748091531-748691531 GCA_028749045.1 Cupressus sempervirens
AATTAGAAAAATATAACTATCTTGCTTTGATTTTACGAGTTGGTGTGTTCTAATTCTGGCAGGTTTTATGGCATTCAAGGTTATTAGGCTTGTTTCTCTCAACTACATGTCTTTTAGGTTCCTCTATGTTCCCCTAGTGTTTTTCGTTTCCTTTTTTTTTTTTGTGTGTTATCTATTCTTTAATTTATTTTGTTTTCTTTTATTTGTTTTGGGGTTCGGGGCTCTCTCGCTTTCTTAGGGTTTTTTTTCTTCTTTTTTAATTTCTTCCTATCTACTTTTTCATCATCTTAGTTTTTCATGCTAGTGTCTCTGGCTCCTTTTGGTTCTGCTTTATGTATTCCCTTAGGCTATCTCCTATGACTTGTTGTTTGATTCTATGTCCTCAACGGTTTTATTTTCTCTTGTTTCTTTGTTCTTGGTGCATGGTTGTTCTTGTTTGTTTTGGTCCTTTTGGTTCTTTAGCTCTATTGGGGTCTTCTTTTACCTGATCTTGCTATTGCATCTTGCTAGTTCCAGATTAGTCTAGAAGTTAGTGGCTTAGCTTTAATCTCTTTGTGGTTCTTCATTTCGTTAACTTTAATGCCAGAGTGTTAAGCTTCCGAGATGGAGGTTTTGAGTTTAACACGATTAATATGTGAAATGCAGTTGTTTCAAGAGGCTGTTGGTTTTATCATCTCAATGGATGTGTACACTTTTCCTTTTATTTGGTTCCCTAAGACAAACATAGAGTTCAAATCTGGAAACGTAGATTGGTCTGAATGATCTTTGATGCCTAGCTTTTTAAATTTCTTAGCTGAATGAGATAATTAAAGAATGTTGTATTGTATCATAGGTTGGTTCTCTATTTCTATGCTTTGTAGTAGGGCAAGATGGGTCAGTATAAAGATACTTTGATAGTGCAATAACAGAGGACAAGCATTTTGATTTGATGTAATGTGTTCAGAGGTGATGAACGATGCTAGGTAGTATCTTACTGTGTTTATCTAAATATGTTTGAGATCAACTATGGTGCTTCCTGCTTTATTGGGTAGAATTGCAACTATCCATATTTATAATTTTGATCTTATAATTCTAAGTTTTGTTTTAGATGTATACACTTGGATTTAGATATTGTTTGGAAGATTATTAAAATAGATTTCATAGAAGTTTTAAGAAGCTAGGATTACTATGAACATATTTATCATGATGTAGGAATCTTTTTATGCTGGAACTATTAGGAACTTTTAGGTATTTTACAGGGCTACCATTATCTTATAAAGATGTCTGTAATTTACTTACTAACTATGCTAATTGTGAAGTCAAGGAGAAGGGATGAGAAATCTACTTGGCATGGGAGGAGTGAAGAACATTGGAAAGATTGGTTCTTTTATAATTGGTCATAGTTATTCTCAAGCATTTTGGACGATTGTATCGATCCTTTTGTATTATTTCCTGATGTAAATATAGTATATGTAGTTATTTGACTAGGGTATGCCCCTTTTATACTGTAATAATAAAGGACATTAGTCCCAGGCTAGACTGGAGGTTTTCTTCTTTGTTCTTTCCTACTAGTGCTCATTTGAACGAAGAAATGCTATTGTAAATTATTAATTTTAATTAATAAATATAATCAAGGCCTTGGCTGTTTATCAATAAAAAAAAAAAACTCGAGAGAGAAAATATAAAATTTATAAACTTTATTTTTATTAAATTGCATAAAGCTTATGCATGAAAATTGTATATAGAAAATTCAATATTTAATTAATTGAAAAATTAATTAAATAAAAGAATTAAAAATAAAGGTTAAATTAAAGCTCTAATTTTGGTATATTTATATTTATTTTATTTAATAATTATTATTTAAGAGTTTTATTTTAATAATAAACTCTATATAATATTATTAGTTGAGTAATAAATATTATTTGATTAAAAAGAATATTAAAATATGTGAATATTTGATTAATTAAAAATTAATTAAATTTATGCTTTAAATAAAAAGTCTAAATTTAGAAGTCTAATTTAGAGGTCTAAATTTAGAAAATTGATTAAAGAAAGATTAGAATATGATGTTATTTAATTAATTAGAAGTAAATTAAATATGTACTTAAATTTAAAATATTTATTTCAAAAGTTTAGTTTAAGAAGTTGGATAAAAATAGAATTAAAATATTAAAATATTAAAGATTTAATATTGTTTTATTATCATTATTTAATTAGAATTTTTTTTTTATTGGTAAGAGCCTGAAGCCAAGGTTAATTATTATTATTTATTATGATTAATTATTTCACTTATTAGTTAATCTTGAGTAGGTTCGAACCCAAGACCTCCCAATGAAGAGGCTCACAATTCACCATTGTGTTGTAGGCTCTTGCCTTTTATTAAATTAGAGTTGCATTGAAATAATGAGCTTTAATCATTCTTATTAATTTAAATAATAAACTATGTTATAAATAGTGCTAACACTAATTAATAAGTGGAGGAAAATAAAATATAAAAGAATATTTTAATTAAAAAGTTCTTTAAATGTACATGAAAGAATTAAATTTAAAAGATTTGATTAAAGTTATAATTTAGGCATATTTATATTTATTTAATTTAATAATAATTTATTTAGAGTTTTATTTTAATAAACTCTGAATAATATTATTAGTTAAATTAATAAATATTATATTAAAATCGTCACATGATTTAATAAGGGAGAGAAAACTTTAATTTAATAAAGTTTATTTTAATTAAATTGCATAAGGTCTGTGCATGAAACTTAAAATATAGTAATTAAAGACAAAGGGTTTTCGCATGATTGCATGATCAAAGCCTTGATTTGGGGGGAAAATATCTTTATTAAGGAAATTAGAGCTCATTTTTAGATACACAGGTTTGGAGGAGCCAATTTTAAAAAAGAGGGCTTTCGAAGGAAAAGGAAGATTCTTGCGTGTTTGTGCGTTCATTGTTTTAGCATCAGGTTTAGGTAAGATCTTGTGGGTTTGTGTAGTAGTTACTCATTCTTCGAATTCTTGTCTTCTTTGTGTTTGTTGTGATTCTATTTTTAGAATTTCTCTGGGTTGAAACTCTTGTTTAAGAAAATTGATTTCCATTATAGAATTGTCTGTAATTTAATCTAAAAACCTTTAGTAAATATTAAACTTTAGGGTTTTCAGAACCTAATGAATTATGAAATTCACTTTTGTATGTGCTTTATATGATGTGTGATTTACTAGTGTTGGGGTTTTTGGGTTTGTCTTAGCGTTGGCCAATCAAAAGGTTTACTAGAGGCTTGGGGGTTTGTTCTATGATGTCATGATAATGTTTGTATACGATCTTTTATACTCAACCATGGTAATGTGTCTTGTATACTCTATGAGGTGTTTTGATCTATTGATTGTTATTGCTTTTCAGTGTTCTTGTGTGAAACTGAGGTGAATGGTGTGACCCATTTGATATAACCTTTGACTCTTCAATCAATTCTATTTGGATTGCTTTCCAGTCGCTTTTATAGGGCTGAGGTGCTTGTATGATTTGTTCTTGGTGATGTCATGTTATGATGTGGATTGGTTTATGTATACTTGATTTTGGGATCAGTCTTGTTAGGATGATCGTATTGGTGGAATCCGTGATTATGATCAATATTTTTCAATACTTTTCACTTGCTTGTTTGAGAACTGATGTATGGTATGTGCTCTTTTGTGATCTTTTGATTTTACTAAGCTTAGGGTAGGTTGTCTACATGTTAGGTTGGGAAGTGGCTTGCAATGGAGGCTGGGGCCCAAAGTGACTGCCAAGGTAACCCATTGTAGGTTATTTAACAAGTGATAACATTTCATTAAATGAGTTTAAAATGAATTAACAAGAAATTGGTACCACAGAAAGTCACTAAGGGGCTAAAGGATTAAAAGAATAGCCAGGTAACCTTAGAGCTGACTCATTAGTATGCCTTGTCAATATGAAAGGATACTAGTGTCATATAAAGTCACTAGGGGGCTAGAGGATTAAAAGACTAGCCAGGTAACCCTAGAGTTGGTTTGTGTGATGACACTTGCCCACTTGCATAGTAGATTTCCTACGCGTCTGTGGTGCCTCTGGGATTAGTTGATACTTCTGTCTTGGTACCCTTTTCAATATAGTTTGCTTTTAGGCGATTCCTTGAACCTAGATGTTGGTTTTTGACTTTTGAGTTTGTTATCATGTTTGGGACTTGATACTATCTCCTCAACGCGGTGGGAGTGGGCCTTTTTGGGTTCCACGAGGTCGGGTGGTAGTGCTTTTTCCTATACCATTGAGATCTGACCATCAGATGCCGTTGCTAGATGTGTTTCTGCAGATGTTACTTTCTATCTGTTCTTGTATTTCTATGATGGATGGTTGTACTATTGTATTGTATTTGATTTTATAAGATCTTAAGAGATGATGTAATTTATTTCATGATATATATTATTTCATCCTTTCATACCCTGTGACCTATGTAGTGGATGATTGTGCATTTTGTTTATTGCCAAGTGGCATAATATATAATTGTATATTATTTAAATGGATTCATATTGGTATATTATTATTTAATGTGGATTTATTATATATTATATTTATTATTTATTAAACTTAAATGTGATTCAACATCATGGGACCCTTAAGAGTTATAACCTATTTATGTGTTGATGTATGTTAAGTGCTTCTACTATATTATTATGTTGTTGTTTAGTTATTATCTTTAACATTTAAAAAAATGTTTGACAAACTTAGTAAAACTTTAGTTAACTTCTTTTGGGTCACATGGCGGGGCGTCACAAAGTATTTATCTTTATTTAAAAAATTCATAGTAATCACATGGTTTTAATGGCAAATTTAAAGTTGAAACCCTAGTTGTTCAATTTGTTGTTTTCTTCAAATTTTCTATAATTGAATTTTCCCTATATTAGAAAGGGTTTTAAAAGGATACCGTCATAATAATTTTCTAGATTTTTTACAATTTTCCTAAGTCAAGTTTTCTTGATCAATAAGTTTTCCTTTTTAAAATATACAACATAATTTTTAATCAAAAAACCAATATAATAAATTAATAAGCATTATGTAACCACCTAGAAAGACACAAAGTAGACAGATCTTTCAATAAAATTTTGCAATGGATTTTTAAACCTTGCCTCAAAACAACAATAAATATCTAAGACAATCCTTGAATGCATGCAAATCCAAACCCTCTGAAACTTTCAATAATTCTTTTGTTCCAATTCCAAAGTTCGCTTCCCAAAACCTATGTGCGCAATAATGACCCAAAACCCTCTAAAATAGAGCCTTAACTCCCTTTAGGGTTTCTATCTCTAAAAAGCCCTAAAATATAAATTTTTAATTTAATTAATCTTTGCATGCATTTTAACTCATTTTTTAAATAAAAATATTCTTTTATTTTTTCACTTTATTATTTAATGCAAGCACTTCAATTACTTATTATTTAAAATTAATAAAATAATCAAAGTGCATTATTTAAATGCAACTCTAATTAAATCGATATTAATTAAATAATCATACTAAAATAATATTTAATATTTTAAATTCTTTTAATTTAATTTTCTAAATAAGAATAGAATAAACAAGGAAATGAAGATCAGGTCGTCTTCAGTATTCCCATCCTAGCCTTTGTATTTCAAAGGTGTCTTATGTCAAGATCCTAGTTTCGACAACTTTTGACGTGAATCTTTTCAATTCAAATGTATATAAAAATTATAAAGAAAATATATTGATTTTGAAACTAGGGTATGCCCCTTTTAGTAATAATAAAGGACTATTGTCTCAGGCAAGATTGGAGGTTTTCTTCTCTGTTCTTTCCTACCAGTGCTCGTTTGAACAGAGCAACTATATTGTATCTTTTCTATTTAATTAATATAATATACAAGGCTTAGGTCATTTACTGATATTTACAAGAAAATCTAAATGAGAACGTTAAATTAAATCTTTTAAATTAGTTGTATATTCAAATAATTCCCGAGAATCAAATATCATCTTATTTAATATTTCCTTTTAAAAAATCAAATATCAAGGATTAATCCAAAAATCATAAATAAGCATTCTACTAAGCAAATCTCAAAGTCCAAGCCACATAAAATGCATAAGAAAAACCAACCAAAGTGAAAATCAAACAACATACGCAGAGAAAGACTAATGGGTTTATAAAGGCAGACAATTAGATACGAGCCCTCCTTGCAGGACAAGTATTTAGGCTATGGTTAGGATTGGATTTGATCATTAACTTTCCATTCTTACATTTGATTTATTGTGATAAGCAGTCTCATCTTGACAATTCAGGGAAGATATATATATATATATATATATATATATATATATATATATATATATATATATATATATATAAACAACATACGCAGAGAAAGACTAATGGGTTTATAAAGGCAGACAATTAGATACGAGCCCTCCTTGCAGGACAAGTATTTAGGCTATGGTTAGGATTGGATTTGATCATTAACTTTCCATTCTTACATTTTATTTATGTATAAGCAGTCTCATCTTGACAATTCAGGGAAGATATATATATATATATATATATATAAAACTTCATGTCCTTTAATATTGCAGGTATCAGACATTGACTTCCTTAAATTTTATACATACATACATATATGATGATGATGATGCTTTAACTCTTTAATGTGGGGTACCTACAATGACAGGGAATGGTACATCATGTAGATCCTGACTAGCGAGTAAAACTCCCTCCCTTAACCACATTAGACATGTCATACGGAAAAATAAAACAAACACACACACACACCATACACATGCAAGTATCGAGTAAGTACTATAATAAACTTAGTGTACAAATCATCTCATATTTAAACATAACAACTCATCATCATGGATGTAAAATAATCATCATTTAGAGGCACATGATAAGACATCATCATAAAAGCAATTGCATTTACTAACTAAGAATAGTTAAAGCATCATTAACACGCAAGTAATCACAGTCATAAAATATAACTCATGAAATACAATCAACTAAGTAATCATCACTGATATAAATGTATAATCCCAGTCATAAAATAATACCACATAAGTGTAAATCAAATATCTCTTAAACTATCACATGCATGAAATAGGACTAAAAGAGTTGGCAAACATAACAGAAAAATAAACTATGGGTGGGCATTACTTTGTTGTCTCATTTCAACTTTTGTTATTTAATTTCCTTTTCTTGAATAATGAAGAATCTCTTAAACCGCAATGACTCATCCTTAATGTGGAAGCATCTTGAGTTCTTGGCAATCTTGCATCAACAAAAATTATGATTTCTATTGTTTTCTTGCATGTACAATCTCGTAGTTTCTTTTAGTGTTTCTTCAATTTAAATATATTAATGTTGTGAACCTTCTTGATGTTGTGTTAGATCTTTTCCTAGGATTACAACTTGAAATATCACTTTTGTGAGGTTAGTTGATGGGTTCTTTGTAGGGACCTATTTATTTTTCATGTTTTATAACCAGTTTTTATTTTTCAATCTTGCAAACAATTTTCCCAATCAATGAAGCTTCATGGTCCATCTCTTGATGATTATACAAACCCTCTTGTGGTGAGCTCATTGTGCCTTACTTATTTGTGGCATATTCTTATGATTCAAGTCCTTAAAGTTATCATTGCAATCATTTTCCTATTATTGGAGGATGTAATATTTTCTCACGTTGTCTTTATGCATGTGAAGGCTTTATATACTAATATAATTGATCCTTAGTGGGGGAGCCCTAGATAAAATGACTATGATAATATCTTGAAGGTTATGCCTAAGGAATTTTATTATAATTAGTAATGTACATCTCGCATGTTAGAACATGCATGTTACAATCCATTGTAATTGAATTTTGATAATTAGAAGATTGATCTTACTTGTCTCTTGATTTTTCATCACTATTCCTGTCTGTTACCATTGTGAGACTCTTGTTGCAAGGGTTGGATATATAATTGGATTTCTCTCCAAACCTTGACTACACCAAGTGGTAATAGAGAAAATTTTAATTTCATGGGGAATTTGGATCATAAATCTAGTTGTTGAAAAGCCTTGGATCGATTGTTATGAGGTGGTATACGTAGGATCTAATTTTCCATGGCAGATGAATTGTGCAAATATCATTCATATAAGGAGAGATGCAGATCCAAACATGAGAGATATGTTGAGACAAATTCTTGCAAAGTTAGAAGTTTTGGAGATTGCCCAAAGAAGAGGTAGACATGCTAAGGATGTGAGAGAAAATGAAGAAATTAAATATAAAGCAACACTAGAGCTCAAACATGGTGATGGAATACTCCTAAGAGCCATAAATATAGTGAATGTAAAAATCCATTCTAGTCCACCTAATTATGATGGAAAGTTAGATTCAAATTGGTTTGTTGATTTCATCACAAAGATGGAAAAGTACTTTGAATTTAAAGGCATGATTGAAGATGAGAAGGTTAAGTGTGATTGCACAAAGTTTAAAGGTCATGCATAATTATGGTGGGATCATTTGTAGATTGATAGGAAAATAAGGGGTGCGAATAAAATTAAGTCTTCGAATAGAATGGTGAGTAAGTTGAAGTTAAAGTTCTTACTTGCAGATTATCAAGCAAATTATTTAAAGAAATCGTAAAACCTAAGGCAAAAAGATATTATTGTGAAGGGGTGCATCGAGGAATTCTATAAGTTGGACATTAGATTTGGTCATAAACATTATTATTTTGAGAGATTTGTAAGGTATTTGAATGGTTACGAGTTTTCATTCAAGTATAGATTAGTCTAATCAAATTACAAAATATAGAGGAGGTTTTTTAATATTCCCTAAAATAGAGGATAAATTGAATAAAAGAAAAGAGAAAAGAAAAAGAGTAAGAGGTGGAAGATTTAAAAGAGGAAGGTCATTTATAGGGAAAGAAAGATCTTATGGGGATTAAAATAAAGGAAATATATAATTCAAAGAAAAAATTTCATACAAAAGGGATGACAAAAATTTCCATAGATGAGGTGGATCAAGTAGTTATGGAAGAGATGACCAAAGAGTATTTACAGGTACCTATTTTAATTATGTTGGAGAAGAACACTAAGCATTTGAATTCACCTAGGGTAATTGTAGTAAGAGGAAAAAAAGTAAAGGTAGAGTTGCTTATGTAGAAAAAGAACCCATTGAATCTTTGAACCAAGAAAAGGATAGATAAGCCCTCACAATGAGAATAGCTTTATGTCACGAGGAAATAAACCACGAACCATTGTTGAGAAAGAGTTTATTTAAGACAAGATGTAAATTCGAGGGTATATATTGAAGAGTGATCATTGATAGTGATAGTTTGGATAACCTAGTATCCAAAGAGTTGGTGGGACAATTGAAGTTGATGTTGGAACTACAATTGGAACAATTATTGTGTTGGCATTGATGTCAAACCTTATTGGCGAGACATTCACTACCTGAGTAGAGAGTCATATCAAGATGATTGATGAAGAGGATTTGAGAAGAAGAGATAACAAGAGAACCTAGTGGAAAAGTTGAGTTATGTGGCATTATAATGGACACTTGATCAATTGGACCTTGGCAAGATATTGTGTTGTTTAATCATAACACTAAGAGGAAAAGATAGTTGTAATAAAGCCTCGAAGAGATGATAAATAAAGAACAATTAATTAGGCTTAACTAAGCTTCAAAAAAGAAGATTAAGGAACTTATAGTTGAAGTTGAGCTATGCTAGTGTTGATAGGGTCAATAGTAGAAGCCAAAAAAATTCAATGTTAACCAAGCACTAGTAAAAGATAGAGTAATTGAGAAGTTAGACCGAGCACTTGTAAATGGACCAAGTGAAGTTAGTGTAAATTGAGGGAGAGAAGATAGTGATGACTAAGGTCAAGGAATACAATGTAAACTGAGTGATAACATTTTATACTCTGTGAAGGAATCTCATTTCCTGGCTGACATAGTTGAATAGTCTAGTTGGTAGACTCGCTATTTTTGAATTATCAAACTTTGATAATTTTAATGCCCCTGCTATTGAATCTACTTTCAAGTCATAATTGGTTTTGCATAAGTCTAAGAAAAATAAAGAAAAGTATGAGGCTGGTGAGAGTCAATCTTCTGATGATGATCTTGAAGCATTAATGGCTAGGAGACTACCAAGAGGCAAAAGCAAGTACAAAGGTAAACTCCCTGTATTATATTTTTCATGCAATAAAGTTGGTCATATTGCTACAAGGTGTCTAGGAAAGGATGAAAGGAAAGACAACAAGTTCAAAGGAAGAAGAGATGGAAAAGACAACAAAGGATATAAGGATTACAAAGGCAAAGGTAAGAAGTCTTGTTACATTGTTGAAGAAGAAAGTGATTTCGATTCTGATTGTAATGATGATGAAGTAGTTTATGTTGATATGAAAGATGATTCTAATGAAGATGAGAAAATTGTACTTCTTTCATATGCAAGTAAAGGTGAGGAATGGATAATTGATAGTGGCTACTTAGATCACATGACTGGTGATCAAAGTAAGTTTGAAAACCCAAAACATTATAAAGGAGGTAGTGTTAAGTTTCATAATGATGCACCATGTTTTGTGAAAGGTAAAGGACCAATAAAATTAATTGATAAGATCAGATGTGAAAATTTTTATTGGGTTGAAGGACTTAACTATAATTGTTTGAGTGTGATACAGTTAAACATTCAGGATACAAAGTTGAATTTGAGAATAAGAACCAAGATCTACAATGGTTGAGGAGATCTGATTGGAAGTGGAGACTAAATCGAACGTAATTTATTCTATCAATACCTATTTGATGAGACTTGTTTGTTTGCACAATGCGAAGATATACGATTATAGCATAAGAGGCCATGTCATGTGAACTTTGAAAAATTGGTTAGCATTAGTAAGATGAAGAAAGTAAGAGAACTACCAAAATTGAAGAAACTTGATAATGTGATGTGTAAAAATTGTTAGTTGGGAAAAATGACAAATTCAAGTTTCAAGAGAAAAACGTATACTTCTGATGTCATTTTAGAATTAGTTTGTATTGACCTTTCTAGACCTATTCGTGTGTAGAGCTACTGTGGTGACAAATACTTTATTCCATTTGTTGATGACTACTCTAGAATGATGAATGTGATGTTTAATTAAGAAAAATTGATGCATTTCAAGTGTTTAAGTGGTATGTAACTAGAATTGAGAAATATACAAGTAAAATCTTGAAGTGTCTGAGATCTAACAGAGGAGGTGAATTCATATCTAGGGAATTCAATACATTCTACAATGATAGAAGAATTAAAAGATAGATGTCTGCACCTAGGACCCCTCCACAGAATGGTATAGCTAAAAAGAGGAATAGATCAACCATGTGTTGGAATTATAGATGGAATAACTAAGAGAGGGGGTGAATCAGTTACCACAAAAACAAATCCACAGATCCCTTAGATGTCTTAAGACTTAATTATTGTTGTCACTCGGTAGCTACACAAAAAAATGTTGTAACTCAGTAGATTAACTTGTTACTGATCTTTAAGCATTCACAATTATTAACATGCATGCAAAAGTAAATAACATGAGCACAAGAGACACTAGATTTTACGTGGAAACCCAATATGGGAAAAATCACCAAGTAACTAGGTACCAATTTTCACTCTTCTGAAGTGAGCCCTGTTAGTAGCCAACCCTGTTAAAGGTTACAAAACACACTGTTAGGTGTGGCCCTATTAGAGGATTTAATCACCCTACTATGAGTGGCCTTGTTAGAGGACTTTAGAACAATTCAATAGAACTATCCACCTTGTTAGAGGATTTACAAAATGGCTATCAGACCAACTTTGTTAAGAGATTTTAGGAATTACTGCTATAATGGTGAGAAAGTAACAATAAGTGACTTGAATGAGATGCAACTAAACTTTTCTGATATAGATCTTTGCTCTGCTTCAATAGATCCTCACTGATCAAATACAACTCTGCTTCTCCTCAAGGATATCTGACCCTTCTTCAAAATTCACTTATACTTCCTCTTCACACAATCAAATCATTTGCATGCTCGTTCCTTACAATTAGAATCCACAACTTGACCTTTTATTTATACATTACAAATTGTCAAGTTGGCTTATTTACAAATTACATTTACCAATAAACCATACATCAATCGGCTACAAACATTACATTAAATAAATAAACTTTATTTCCCAAAACAATGAAATCCTTCATTGGCCGACCTTGCTCGGGTAAACACTGCTCTAGAAAATGATTTCCAGTGTTAACCAAGTGAAGCTCGGTAAACACTACAAACTCTACAAAATCCTTTGGAGACCGAGCGAACTCGGTAAGAACTAACTTTCCTTTGCTGACCTTGCTAGCTTGGTAGAAACTAATTTCTGCCATAGAAGCCTTCAGTGCTTGAGTGAGCTCGGTAGAAACTGTCTTCATAGTGTAGCCTCCAGAAACGCTCAGTAGAATTTGTAATCCACTTTGCTAACCTTCTAAGCTTGATAGACTTTTTTTGATGACTGATATGATATTTGTGTAACATCAAAGACAACACACAATTGAATAATTGTATCCAACAATCTCCCTCTTTGGCACTTGATGGCAACACAACATGTCATAGCAGAATGAAATTTGAAAATAAGTCTTTTTCTAACACAATGTTTCTCCCTCTTACATTTCATTTCACAAACTTCTCAAATATAGTAATCTCCCTCTATGAAGGAGTTACATAGCTTCTTTACAAACATCAAACTTTTCACAAACAAATTCAAATTTTAGAAAGATATGACAGTATACTCTCCCTCTTTGACAACACATGCCAAAGACAACGCAAACCAAATGAATAGCAATGTACCTTATGTACAGATTCATATGCAATATTTCCATGATTATTCTGCATCAACTGAAAAGATCTTCAACTTGATACCTGTCGATGCATCACTAAAACTTCATTCTAGTGAGCTTCAAATAGGGAAATGACCCCTAACTTATCTCTTAGATAAAAAAATGCATCCTTAGGTAAAGGCTTTGTGAATATGTCAGCAATTTGTTCCTTTGTATGGACATATTCCAATCTGATCTCCTTATCCTGCACCAATTTTCTAACAAAGTGATACTTTATTGCAATGTGCTTGGTTTTTTAATGCATCACTAGATTTTAAGATATGTTAATTGCACTTGTATTGTCACAAAACATAACAGTAGGTTCTTTGATTTCTTCCTTCATTCCTTCCAATAACTGTTTGAACCAAACAATATTAGAATAGTTTACTACTGCTACAACATACTCTACTCCTGCTGTATATTGGGATGTACAATTTTGCTTTTTACTTGTCTAGGAAACCAACCTCTTTCCAAGAAAGAAAGCCCCTCCACTTGTACTTTTTTCTATCATCAATGTTTCCTGCCCAATCTGCATCAGTAAACACTTTCAAATCTTGATTAACTCCAAATTTGTACCATAATCCATAATCTTTAGTGCCTTTCAAATATCTCATGATTCTTTTGATTGCCATAATGTGATTTTCTCTTAGTTTTGCTGAAAATCTTGCTACAATACCAACTGCAAGGGCAATATCTGGTCTTATATGCACTACATACTACAACTTTCCAATCATAGATCTATACAATGTTTAATCTACCTCCTTTGATTCATCATCCTTGGTAAGTTTCAATCCAGTACACATAGGAGTCCCAACTAGTTTGTAGTCTTCCATACCAAACTTTTTTAGTATCTCCTTGATGTATTTAGATTGAGTGATGTAGATGCCATTCTCACTCTGCTGAATTTGAAGACCAACAAAGAATTTGATCTCTTCAAACATTGACATCTCAAATTCCATGTTCATTTGCTCTGAAATTTCTTTGCAAAGATCATCATTTCCTATGCACAAAGTATCATCCACAAATATTTCTGCCAAAATAATCTTATTATTTGGTCCTTCCTTGATATACAAGCTACTGTTATCATTAGTTCTTTGAAAACCAATCTGAATAAGATAGTTATGCAGTCTTTCATACCATGTTCTAGGGGCTTGTTTCAGACCATACAATGCTTTGTGTAATTTTCAAACCATGTCCTTCTTGTCTGAATCAACAAAACCTTCAGGCTATTCAATGTAGACTTCTTCATCAAGTATACCATTGAGAAATGTTGACTTGACATCCATATGATAAACCTTAAATCCTTTGTATGCAACATATGCAAGTAGGGTCTTGACACCTTCCAATCTTGCAACAATAGCAAAAGTCTCTCCATAGTCTGTTCCTTCTTCTTGAGAGTATCCTTTGCATACCAGTCTAGCTTTGTTCCTTGACACCTTACCATCTTCATTCAACTTATTTTTGAATACCCACTTAGTTCCAATCACAATTTTGTCTTTAGGCCTGGGTACAAGAGTCAATGTTTTGTTTTTCTCTATCTGCTCTATCTCTTCATTCATAGCCTCAATCCAACTTTCATTTTCTAATACATCTTTGACACTCCTAGGTTCAAAATCAACAAGTAAACAAGTACCTTTCAACTTACTTCTTGTCATAGTTCCTTCAGATTTATCTCCAATGATCTGATCTGGTGCATGATGTCTCCTAACATACTTAGCTAATACAAGTTCCTTTCCTTTTGAATGCTTTGAATTCTCATCCTCTTGTACTTCAACTTTAGGTTTTGGCTATTCTATCTACTACTCGGGTTCTTCAGACTCAGTAGACATTGGCTCGGTAGCATTAGAATGTGACTCAGTTTCCTTCAACTCAGTTTGAACTTCCTGCAACTTGGTTACTGAAGACTCAGGAGTAGAAGGTTCTTGATTGATAGGTGTATTTGTCACTGTATCAGGTTCAATGAAAACAAATCTTATGTAGTCTTCAAGTTCCCTTTTGATTTCTTCTTCAATTCTTTCTGTAAACTCATCAACTTTCACATGTGCACTTTCTATGACTTTGTGAGTAGACAAATTCAAACATCTATATACTTTACTCTTGCAAGAATATCTCAAAAATATTCCTTCATCACCCTTCACATCAAATTTACCTTTTCTAGATTCTTTCAAAATGTAACATTTGCTTCCAAATACTTTTAGGTAACTTACATTGGGTTTATAGCCATACCATAACTCATAGGGGTTTTGAATGAGTCCTTCTTCAGCTATACTCGATTCAAGGTATGAACTGCAGTGCTGATAGCTTCCTTCCAGTATTTGATAGCAATGCTCTTTTCAATCATTAGGGTTCTTGTATAGTCCATGATAGATCTGTTCCTTCTTTCAGCTATTCCATTTTGTTCAAGAGTTCTAGGGGTTGATACTTGTCTTTTGATTCCCCTTTCAATGCAAAAGTTATTGAATTCATGGGAGATGAATTCACCACCTCTTTTTGATCTCAAACATTTCAGTCTTTTTCCTATTTCCTTCTTAACTCTGGCCAAATACCATTTGAATTTCTCAAATGCTTCTAATTTCTCTCTTAGGTACATGATAGTCATCATTCTTGAATAATCATCAATAAAAAGAATGAAAAACTTTTCACCAGTATAGCTTTCAATTCCAATAGTTCCACACAAATCAGTATGCACAATTTCTAAAACTTCTTCAGACTGATAGCTCTTACTTTTAAAGCTAGTCTTTCCCATCTTGCCAACTTGACAATTCTTGCATAGACCAACTTCAGGTTTCTTTATGTTAGGAATGCCTCTTATGTTCCTGAATTTACTTATTTTCACCAAGTTATCAAAGTTCACATGACACAACCTCCTATGCCATAACCAACTTTCCTCAACTTAAGCAATAAAGCATGAACATTCACCAAGTTCAAGATAAAACAAGTTACCTTTTGTTTGAGTGCCTGATCCAATCAGCTTTCCTTTGCCATCCAACAGTCTTACTTTTCCATGCATGAATTCCACTTTGAATCCATTATTGAGTAGCTGCGCCACACTCAACAAATTGTGTTTTAGTCCTTCTACCCAATATGCATTATCACATACAAGCTTTTTGGTTAGTGAGATTCTTCTCTTCCTTTTATGCAACAGGGTTCATTATTACCAAACCACACACTACCACCATCATAGTCTTCAAAATGTTCAAACTTAGTTTTATCACCAATCATATGATGAGAGCAACCACTATCTATGATCCATGTATCATTTTTGCTCACATGAGAAATAAGTGCCATTTCCTCATCATTATCAGACTCATCTTTTACAGCAATGTAAACAATTTCATCTTCTTCTTCATCATCAGAATCATTAGAATCCTTAGCCATGAAACATGTTTTCCTACCTTTGTCCTTGAATGATTTGAAGTCTTTCTTGCCATTGCACTTGTGACCTTTCTTCTCATCCTTGTTCTACTTATTTGGGCACCTAGCAGCAATATGTCCAATTTCTTCACAAGAAAAATAGATTAGAGGAACCTTACCTTTGTATTTCCCTTTGCCTCTAGAATATTTCCTTGCTAGTAGAGCTTCAACCACCTCAAGATCATTGTCAGAACTCTGTTATAATTCTTCTTCACTTTTTGACAAAGAATCCTTTATCTTCTTGCCTTTCTCCTTGAGTGAAAGCTTGGCTTCAAATGTCGATTCAATGTTCTTGGTAGCTGGAACATAGTTGTCATAGTTATCTAGCTCAAATGTAGTCAATCTTCTGACTATGGCCTCTAAATTTATCTTATGATTTGCTTCACATCTTCTTTCTTGAATTGTAGAAACTCTAATTGCATAAATGGGAAGTAATGTTATGAGAACTTTACTTATAACTATTTCCTCCTTGATATCTCCTCCAGAAGCTTTGATTGCACTAACACACTCTTTGACTCTTTCAACATATTTTGCAATGTTTTCATCCTCTCTCATCCTCATTTGATCAAATTATCCTCTTATACTTTCTGCTTTGGCTCTTCTTACATTATCATCTCCTCCATAGATATCTTTCAGCTTGTTCCACATTTTAAAGGCCATTTTGCAGTCCTTGATATCATCAAATTCTTCATAGCTTAGGGCAGATGGAATGTCTATCATCATGGTGTTATGATTTTTCTTCTTAGCACTATCATTAGCAGATAATGTGCTAGTAGGAGTTACATATGCTTCATCCAGATATTTCAATCTTGTATCTCCAATGGAAGCCAGATGGAGTCTCATGAGACCTTGCCATGTTGAAAAGTTATCCCTGTTAAGCCTTGGAATTTACCTCCTATAAGACATCCTGATCTTTAGCTTAGATCCTTGAAATCCTTCCTGCAAGCACCAAAAGCTTTGATACCAATTGTTGGAATTATAGATGGAGTAATTGAGAAGGGGGGTGAATCAGTTACCACAAAACAAATCCACAGATCCCTTAGATGTCTTAAGACTTAATTACTACTATAATTCGGTAGCTACACAAAAAAATGCTATAATTTAGTAGATTAACTTGTTACTGATCTTTAATCATTCAAAATTATTAACATACATGCACAAGTAAATAACATAAGCACAAGAGACACTAGATTTAACATGAAAACCCACTATGGGCAAAACCACCAAGTAACTAGCTACCAATTTTCACTCTTCTGAAGTGAACCCTATTAGGAGCCAACCCTGTTAAAGGTTACAAAACATGCTGTTAGGTGTGACCCTATTAGAGGATTTAATCACCCTGCTAGGAGTGGCCTCGTTAGAGGACTTTAAAACAATTCAATAGAAATGACCACCTTGTTAGAGGATTTACAAAATGGTTGTTAGACTATCTCTGTTAGGAGATTTTAGGAATTACTACTACAATGGTGAGAAAGTAACAATAAGTGACCTGAATGAGATGCAACTGAACTTTGTTGATACATATCTCTGCTCTGCTTCAATAGATCCTCACTGATCAAATACAACTCTACTTCTCCTCAAGGATATTTGATCCTTCTTTAAAATTTGCTTATACTTCCTCTTCACACAATCAACTCATTTGCATGCTCGTTCCTTACAATTAGAATCCACAACTTGACCTTTTATTTATACATTACAAATTGTCAAGTCAACTCATTTACAAGTTACATTTACCAATAAACCATACATCAGTCGGCTATAAACATTACATTAAACAAATAAACTTTATTTCCCAAAATAATGATATCCTTCATTGGCTGACCTTGCTCGGTAAACACTGCTCCAAAAAATGATTTCCAATGTTAACCAAGTGAAGCTCGATAAACACTACAAACTCTACAAAATCCTTTTGAGACTGAGTGAACTCGATAAGAAATAACTTTCCTTCACTGACCTTGCTAGCTCGACAGAAACTGATTTCTGCCACAAAAGCCTTTAGCGCCTAAGTGAGCTTGGTAGAAATTATCTTCACAGTGTAGCCTCTAGAAACGCTCAGTAAACTCTGTAGTCCACTTTGCTAACCTTTTGAGCTCGATAGACTTTGTCTGATGACTGATATGACATTTGTGTAACATCAAAGACAACACACAATTGAATAATTCTATCCAACACCATGGACTATACTAGGACATTGATGTTGGAGAAGAATGTTGCACCTAAATACTGGAGAGAATTTGTAAGTATAGTTGTTTATACCTCAAATAGAGTACAAGTTGAGAAAGGTACAAACCTTACACCTTTTGGGCTATGGTATGGACATGTACCTAATGTGAAGTATTTTAAAGCTTTTGGAAGAAAATTTTATATATTGAAAGACAATAGGAATGAAAAACTTGATGCTAAAAGCAATGAAGGCATATTTTTAGATTTTTCCACTAAGAGAAAAGCATATAAGTGTTTGAACTCTAACACTAACAAAGTTGCAGAAAGTGTAAATGTGAAAGTTGATGAATATGCAGAAAAGAATGAAGTCAAATATAAAAAGGAACCTAAAGATGACATAAGATTTATATACATTGATGAAGGTGATCCCAACACCTTACCTGAACCTAAGAAGAAAGTTGTCAAGCAATAGAAAAAGCCAGTACATGTTGAGCTACGACAGCAACGTGTTGAGCATTAGGAAGTGCATGTTGAGTGTCAAGAAGAACCTATTAAGCAACAAAAAGTGATTGTTGGACAACCAAAAGAGCAATTAGAAATACATGAAAAGCTTCCTGAAGTCAATTTGCAAGATGAACCTGAAGTAGAAGAAAGAAAAAGAGAACCTACATTAACAAAATATGTAAGAAGACATCATGCACTTGATTATATCATTGGATACAAAGACTCTGGAGTTATGACAAGAAAAAGACTGAGAAGTGACACATGTTTACTAAGTGAATTTGAGCCCAAATCAATGAAGGATGCTTTAGATAATGAACATTGCATCCAGGTAATGAATGCAGAGATTGAGAAGATAGAGAAGAATAAAACCTGGTCACTTGTGTCAAGACCAAATAATAAGAATGTTATTCAAACAAAGTGAGTATTCATAAATAAACTGAATGAGAAAGGAGAAGTAACAAGAAACAAAGCAAGGCTAGTTTGTAAGGGATATGCACTTGAAGAAGGAATTGACTATGGGGAGACATTTACCCCTGTTGTGAGATTGGAATAAGTGAGAAAAATTCTTGCATATGTTGCTTACAAAGGATTCAAAGTATACCAGATGGATGTCAAATTTGCATTTCTGAATGGAATTTTGGAAGAAGTCTACATTGAAAAACCTAAACGATTTGTTGATCCAAACAACAAAAATATGCTATGTAGTTTGCATAAATATTTGTATAGGTTGAAACAAGCCCATGGAGCATGGTATGAAATATTTTATACCTATTTGGTGAAGATTGGTTTTGCAAGGACAAATGACAATGGAAATCTATACTTGAAGACTGAGTCTCACAAACAGATGATATTAGTTGAGATATTTATTGATGATATCATATTTAGAGGAAAGGATGCATTGTGTAAGTCATTTGCAGATTAAATGAGACAAGAGTTTTAGATGTCTATGTTTGGAGAAATCATTTTTTTTTTTTGGCTTACAAGTCTATCAAATGAAGAAAGGTTTCTATATTACACAATCAAAATATATCAAGGATATACTGAAAACTTTTGGTATGGAAGACTCAAGACCAGTTGGAATACCCATGACTACTAGAAATAAACTTTTTAAGAATGATGATTCTATTGATGTGAACCAAACCTTGTATAAATCAATGATTGGCAAGTTGCAATATGTTGTTCATAACATACCATATATTGCACTAGTAGTTGGGATTATTGCTACATTTATGCAAATCCTAAGGAGAATTGTATGACAAAGTGTTGCTCCTAACTTCATTGGTTTCCTACTAGATCTTTTTGATAATTTAATTTGTAGACATGTTAATTTGGCTTATGTTTGTTAGGAATTTCCCTTTCAGTATTTTACTTTAATTTCTTGTTATTCCATCTTTGTCATTTTCTTTTCAAACACTTGGTTAAAATAGGAATTCATGTAGTTGCATTAATTAGAAATTGCATTCATCATAAAATAAAAAATACAAAATATAGTGGTTTTGTGGTTATGTTTCAACAAAGTTGTGTAGAATTGGTATGTACCAAAAAAAGCCTCCTTGTGAACATTCACATTTATCTTTGATTGAGCTACCCAACAACTTGAAAAATAGTCATTCGAAACCTTGGAGTTGGTCATTGATCAACTTTTCAAGAGAGAGATTTGCAAGAGTTTCTATCATTAGCATCGTGAAAAATGACCACTCAATAGAAGTGGCACTAGAAGGAGGGCCAAAACCATTTTTCCCAAAAGACTAAGTTATTTTTTGACAGCTCTACAATTTTTGAAGTTCTATGTTTTTTGAAGTTTGTCACTAATAGGAGGTGCACTTTTGCCAAGGTGTGCTTTTTAGAATCAACACAAACTGGAAGATCTTGACCCACCATCTCCATTTCAAGAAGCTTTAAGGTCCTCACCTAGTGGACATGAGTTCCTACAGCTTAGTCACTTTTGTAAGCCTCACAATGATAAGGGGATACCCAGAATCGAGCCACTCACATTTCAAATCCCAATATCTTTGTTTAATCCACATTCTAACTTACCCCCACCTACAATTCTAGCTAACCCACTATCTATAGCTTTCTTTGCAAACCTAGTAGATTCACCAATCAACTTTCAAGGTCCACTCAATGACCTTCCCAAGAACCCTGCAAAATTTTGCCCAAGGTTCATCTATAGAGAGACACAGATAGTTGAAGATCACATCAAGGTTTTCAAAGAAATATGTAGTCAAAAACAAATTCAAGAAGAAAATGTAGTCCTTTGTTTGTTCCCACACACATTAGGAGTCATTGCTTTCAACTAATACATAAATATGCCACTGAGAGCTATCCCAAATTAGGAAACTTTTGAAAATTTATTCTTGGATCAATTTAAAGTATTCATCAATCTGGCTTTGATACACCGCTAGTTCATATCTATCAAGAGGGGTCCAACATAGGCTATCTCACATTTTAATCATCATTTTCACATGGCATACCACAAGTTGGAAACCCCTTACACCATACTAGTAGTGGTTGTAATTCAAATCTATATGAACTCCATGGACCACCTCACTACTATCTTCCTAAGCAGGTTGCCTACTACAGACATTGTCACACTAGAAAAGGTCTTCAAAGAAGTAGTCACCTTTACTAAACAAGCTAACTTGATGGAGGAAGTTTGATGGTTCCAACTACCTACTATAGACATTGTCACACTAGAAAAGGTCTTTGAAGTAGTCACCTTTACCAAACAAGATTCCCTTTATGGAGGAAGTTTGATGGTTCCAACTCATGCTAGTACAATGGTACCACCATACCATGCTAGAGAACAAGTGATACCTAGTTAGTTCATTCCATTGACTTCAATCCCATTACAATAGGCACTAGCTACCCTAGCTCTAGCTATAACTTACCCATGATATGAACTGCCAAAAAATGCCTTCTTTGAACAAAAGGTGGTATAATTTGCTGAGGCAGAAAACAATGTTACAATCGAGCTAGATCAAATGAAAAATATTGTGTCTTAGATAACCAACAAGCTAACCCATCTGAGGTTGTCACAAGGGTATAATAACAATTTCCAAAGAACCAATGCAACCTTGTACAACATTAAGTATGGTCAAAATTACAACAAGAATTTCAATGGAAATAATACCACAGGGAACAATTTTAACCCGTTAGACCGTAACAACGATTTGCAAAGACAAAATCAACAATGGAAGTATGCCTACAGACATTAATAACAATGTTCATTTTGTCAACATCAATCAACTCGACACCAATCAAAATACACCCAATGATGGTGGCTTATTTTTTTAACAAAAATCAAGAAATAAACCAGAATTTACATTGCACTAATAATTAGTCCCCTATTCAATTCAATGCTATCCAGCTAGAATCTTATGATTCTCCATAGAACATGAAAATAGGAGACCCAATCAATGAAGAAATCATCTTTCCATTTAACCAAGAATCAAACCCTGAACCAACAGAGATGTTTGCTTTTTATAACGATAACCAGAATGCTTACAACTTACACAATCAAAGGGAACCTATGATTGACAAAATTCCCCCTGGATTACAACCAACACCACCAGACCCAAGATCAAATAATAATCCTACACTTGCAAGAGCATCCTTCTTAGGACAACAAATTTAGGCACAAGGAAACATACCTACTATACTAAAGAATCAAGCTTGGTCAATTAAGAAGTACAATACCATCAAAGAGTTGAAAAGAACCAAGGTTAATATCTCAATGTACAATATGCTATAGAGTTGTCCTAGACAAAGGGAAGCACTATTGAAAAACCTTGATCATACAACGAAAACAC
This sequence comes from Cupressus sempervirens, assembly GCA_028749045.1. Lineage (NCBI taxonomy): Eukaryota > Viridiplantae > Streptophyta > Pinopsida > Cupressales > Cupressaceae > Cupressus > Cupressus sempervirens. The sequence continues at coordinate 748,114,252 of CM053786.1, forward strand.
CTGACATTAGCCCTCAAAAGACAATATCACTATAGGTCAACACCTTTGAGGCTATTCCTACCATGTACAAAGACAAAAGCTAAAGTGCCCCCCTTTTTTGCTCAGCCTCAGAATTTTTGGAAAGAATCTTCACAATTATCTCATAGATTCAAGAGCTTCCTGCAATGTCATGCTACTTTGGATATCTCAAAAGTTAGGAGTCACTTTACAACCAACAAATCAAATAGTGATCTAACTTGACAAAATAGAAGTAAAAGTTGTAGGAGTGTTGAAGGACATTCGCATACAATTGACTATAGATCCCTAGATCCAAGATATCATTAACATACATGTAGTAGAAATTCTAGAAATATATGTTCTACTACTAAGCAGAGAATGGACCAGGTGCCTAAGAGGGTGGTTCTCAATAGATTTAACCCAATTATGGTTGTCTTAGAAGGGATTGAAAAACCAGATTAGAATAGATGTTGAGCCAAAATTAAATACCATGATCATGAAATATAATCCTCTGGAAGAAGTGGCATTTCTTCAATCAAATTTAGGATCTCATAGAGTAATGGCTTTTGATATAACTTCGATTGAAGAATCTGATAACCAATTTACAGGATCACAAAATCCCATCCCACATAAATAAGATCATAGATAACATGATCACAAATTTATAGTGTTTGGAAGAAGATGTAGATCCAAATATCTTTCTCCTTCCAAGATTCTACAGGTTGCATCGTAAAAGCCACTCAGAGTTTGAATGCATAGATCGTCAAGAAGTGATTGCTCAAGTTTTAATCCAGATGACGCACTCTATGAGTAGCCAAACCACAAGTGAAATATCCAAAGATAATTCAAGTCACCTATGTATGCCTGAAATCATGAGCAATAAGAAGGAGATAAAAGAATATTTAAATATTTCATACAGTGACACCTCTTCAGATGGGAAAGCTTTATCTTCTCCTCCACTAGGGGCGATTAAAGTTATTAGAAGGATATGCATTTTGAAAGGTCAAGATTGGACCTCAGTGGTTTTTCAACCTAAAAAACAAACTAATGAAATCACGGAGTTGATTGAAGTAATTGAAGATCAATAAAAGAAATAGGCAATCCCTATATGAAGAGTGACCACTAGCGACTCGTCAAGTCCAACATAGGGAAGAATGAAATGGATTCCCAAGAAATAAAGTTTTAAAGACCAAGTGAAAGAAAAGGTTTAGATAAATAAATTCAAAATGAGGAAGCCAAAAGAACAACCAATAAGGACACTCAGGTTTGATGGTTCCAAGTGTAAACTAGGAGTCAAAGCAGGTATTAAACTAGTTAATCCCAAAGGTATGTCTTTTTACATTGCATATCACTTATAATTCATGTTTACTAACAATTTTTCAAAATAAAAATCCTTGATATGTAAACTCCTCTACACATTAGAAAAGGATGTAAAATCTCTAATAGTCAAAGGAGACTTTGAGTTGGTCATTCAACAAGTCAAATCGATCTATTCTTGTATGATAAAAGATTGTTCACTTACTGAAAGAGAGATTGGGATTTGATGGAAAATTTTGAAGCTCTAAATGTAAGATTTATTCCAAGAAGAAGAAATGTAGTAGTCAATGTCCTTGCTATCCTTGGTAATGCATTACAACCCATAGAAAAAATGAAACTCAAAAGAATCTTAGTATAACTCATGGCTACCCCATATACCTGTTGAGATAATGGGTGTTGCACACATTGCATAATATTGTTATTTTATTATTTTATTTTTATTATTTAATGTTGTGCCTAGATGGACGTGCAACATGTAAAGATTCCCATGTAATATTCTTGATGAGTTGTATTGTAACATTGTAAAAATATTTTATGTAATTATTTAATATTGGGGAAAAGAATTAAATGCCCAATATTAAATGTGGGGTCAGTGGGTTAGGTAGCACATGGTTTATGTAATACCACTTAGTGGTTTTGTGGGACTTGCTACTATATAAGCAGCCACAAGGGTAGTTGTTGTATATAGAGAGAGTGACAAGGAGAAGACAAAAGGCAAGAGTCGAGCGGGACAAGGCTTGACAGGTTAGCCAAGGGAGCATTTGTGAAGGTTGAAAGCATGGCATGGGATGTGTGGATTCATGCTTGTTCACATAGTTTGCTCGGTTGTGGCTATGGCCATGAAAGCTTCCATGGTTGTATGGCAATGATATTTTTTGCTAAATAATACATGATGATGGATGCTTTTGGAGGCTGGGTTTTTTTCCCTTAATGAGGGTTTCCCAGGGTATATCTTGTGTCACATTTTATGGGTATGTTGTCTATTCTCTTGCATGTGGATTTTAATTTCGTGTTTATTTCAGATCTATTATGGGTTATGTGGAAACGGTTATATTCTTTATTGCCAAGTTTTCTTACAATACCCCCAATAATATTACCAATTTCTAAGTCTTTCAAGATGATCAGCACATTCTAGAATTCATTATGTGCAATGATTTGTTTGAAGAAAAAGAAATTGATGACACATTAGATGACAAACCTAAAGGAAAAGAATTGGAAGATGAAGATGGGATCATAAATCTAAAAACTAATACTATTCCTAAGGGGATGGTGGAGCTTGAATGCATTTTTGACCAAGACAAGTTGACACACAATAAGAGGATCAATTAAGAAAAGGGAATCAAAGAATGTGACTCTTATAACCTAGGTACACAAGACAACCCTAAGATGACAAGAATTGGAAAAGCTTGTAATTCCAAGAACAATAAAATATGCTCCAATTACTCACAAAATATAGATATGTCATCGCATAGAGTTATGAGGAGCTCAAGACATATGATCTTGACATCGTCACTCATAATATTCCTTTGAAGCTTAATGTTAAATATTTTTGCCAAAGACAAAGACCAGTAAACCTCATTATTGAGCCCTTAATAACAAGAGAAGTTCAAAATTTGCTAGATGCCAAGATTATTTTTCCTATCCAGCACTCTACTTAGGTTGCCAACTTGGTGCCTCTAAGGAAGAATGGGGAGATTCACCTTTGCATGGACTTCCAAAATTTGAATCAGGCATCCCAAAAACATAACTACCCATTACCTTCAATCGATGAAGTAGTACAGATTGTAAATGGATCTAAGATGGTGTCTTTTCTAGATGCATATTTAGGATATAACCAAGTAACAATTGATAAAGAAGAGAGATTAAAGACAACATTCACCAAAAAATGGGGGACATTTGCTAATAGAAGGATGTCCTTTGGTTTAATCAACGCAAGAGCTACATTACAAAGAGCAAAGGATGAGGCATTCAAAGGGTTGGTAAATAAATGCAAAGATATTTATATTGATGACCTCATAGTCTTTTCAAAAGATAGGAGTACCCATATTGATGACTTGGAACAAGTTTTCAATCGATGTCAGAAATATGATAATCTCTTAATCCTAAGAAATATTCATTCAAAGTTACCAAAGGTGATCAAACAAGAAGTAACATGTCCTGTCTAGATTTATCTGATGAGACATGTTTGTTTGCACAATATGAAGATATTTGGTTAGGGCACAAGAGATTATGTCATGCAAATTTTGACAAATTGGTTAACATTATTAAAATGAAGAGAGTGAGAGGTTTTCCAAAACTGAAGAAACTTGGCAATGCTATGTAGACAATATATCAGTTGGGAAAAATAGCAAAGTTTAGTTTCAAGAGAAAAACATATTCATTTGATGACATTTTGAAATTGGTTCATACTGACTTATGTGGACCTATTGAAGTTCAAAGATACTGTAGAGACAAATATTTTATTGTATTTGTTGATGACTACTCTATAGTAATGACTTTGGTGTTTCTCAAAGAAAAATCTAACACTTTTCACTTGTTTCAGTGGTATTTGGTCAGAGTTAAAAAGGAGACAGGGAAGAGTCTAAAGTGTTTTAGATCTGATAGAGGTGGTGAATTCATTTCCAATGAGTTCAACATATTCTGCAATGAAAAAGGAATCAGAAGACAGATGTCTGCACCTAGGATCCCTCCTCATAATGGAACAGTTGAAAGAAGGAATAGTTTAATTATGAATTGTGCTAGCACACTGATGATTGAGAAGAACATGTCACAAAAATACTAGAGATAAGTTATAAGTATTATTGTTTATACTCTGAAGAGAGTACAAGTCAAGAAAGGTACAAATGCTACATTTTTTGAATTGTGGTATGGGTATGCACCTAATGTGAAATATTTTAAAGTTTTTGGAAGCAAATTTTACATAATTAAAGACAATAGGAATGGAAAATTTGATTCTAAAAGTGATGAAGGTATAGTCCTATGATACTCCACTAAGAGAAAAGCTTATAAGTGTTTGAACTCTAACACTAACAAAGTTGTGGAAAGTGCAAATGTGAAAGTTGATGAATATACAAAGATAAATGAAGTTGAATATAAGATAGAACCTGAAGATTAAAATTCATTCATATATGTGAATGATAGTGCTCCAGGCACTCCACCTAAACAAGAAATCAAAGTTGTAGATCCCCAGTAGACTGGGAATGTTGAGCTACAACAACCAATTTCTGAGTAACAAACTATAGTTTTTCAGCAATAGATTAATGATGTTGAGTCATATATGTGAATGATAGTGCTCCAAGAACTCTACCTCAACAAGAAATCAAATTTGCAAATCCCCAGTATACTGAGAATGTTGAATTACAACAACCAGTTGTTGAGGATCAGACTATGGGTGTCAAGTAACAGATAAATGATGCCAAGTCGCTAATAGAGGAAGTCAAACAATAGGAAGGAAATGTAGAGCATGCATAACCTAAACCTAAACCAAAAAAAGAAAGAGATGGTGAGCTTGAAATTATTTTTCAAGATGAACCTGTTGAAGATAAAAGGAGAAAAGAGCTTGTGTTAGCAAAATATGTGAGAAGATATCATGCACTTGAAAAAATCATTGGAGATAAAGAATCTGGTGTTATGACAAGAAAAAGACTCAAAAGTGATACATGCTTACTTTTTGAGTTTGAGCCCAAATCTGTGAAAGATTCTTTGGAGAATGAAGATTGGATACAAGCTATGAATGAAGAAATTGAATAGATTGAAAAGAACAAAACATCGTCTCTAGTACCTAGACCTAAAGATAAAAATGTTATTGGAACAAAGTGTGTATTCAAGAACAACCTGAATGAGAAAGGTAAAGTCACAAGTAATAAAGCCAAATTGGCATGCAAAGGATATGCATAAGAAGAAGGTGTTGACTATGGGGAAACATTTGCCCCAGTAGCAAGATTAGGAGTTAGAACACTGCTTGCATATTCTACTTATAAAGGATTCAACGTATATCAAATGGATATCAAATCTACATTTCTAAATGGAATACTTGAGGAAGAAGTATACATAGATCAGCCTAAAGGATTTGTGAATCATGACAAAAAGAATATGGTATGTAAGTTACACAAAGATTTATATGGTTTGAAACAAGCCCCAAGAACATGGTATGAAAGACTACATAATTATTTGGCAAAGATTGGTTTTGCAAGGACAAATGATAACAACAATCTATATTTGAAGATTGGAAAGAATAATTAGATATTGTTATCTTCTTCTTTTTTTTTGATGATATCATATTTGGAGGAAAAGAATCATTATGCAAAACCTTTGTTGATGAAATTAAAAAGGAATTTGAAATGTCAATGTTTGGTGAGATCAAATTCTTTGTTGGATTACAAGTATATCAAATGAAGCAAGGTATCTTCATTACTCAATCCAAATATATAAAGGAGATGCTAAATTTTTTGGGGATGGAAGATTTTAAACTAGTGTGTACACTTATGGTTACTAGACATAAACTTTCTAAGAATGTTGATTCTACTGATGTGAACCAGACACAATACAAATCAATGATTGGTAAATTGCAATATATTGTTCATAATAGACCAGATATTGCTTTAGCTATTGCGATAGTTGCTAGATTTTCAATAAATCCTAAAGACAATCATATGATGGCAGTAAAGAGAATATTGAGATATCTGAAAGGAATAGAAGACTATTGATTGTAACACAAGAAGAATGATGAGTTTGAACTAAAGGTATCCACTGACTCTGATTGGGCAAGAAATGTGGATGACAAGAAGAGCATAAGTGGTGGTGCATTATTTCTAAGAAAGAGGCTAATTTCATGGACAAGCAAGAAGTAGAACTACATTTACCAATCAACAGTTGAAGTTGAGTATGTGGCAGCACTAATAAATTGTTCAAAAATAATTTGGATCAAACAATTGTTGAAAGGTATAAAGGAAGAGATTACTAATCTAGTGGTTATCTATTGTGATAACACAAGTGCTATTAACATATCAAATAAACCTATTATGCACACAAAGACAAAGCACATTACTATTAAGTATCATTACTTGAGAGAGCTAGTTCAAGACAAAGAAGTGAAATTGGAATGTGTGAACACAAAAGAGAAAATTGCTCACATATTCACTAAAGCTTTATCTAAGGATGCTCATGAACATCTTAAAGGTAAACTGGGGTTTATTTCCCTAGACAAAGCTACTTAAAGCTACAGAGAATCATTGCATCAATTGTATTGATCAAACTATCTTACGCATTGATGTAGACAATTCTACTTTAGGAGTTGCCTAAGGTAGTAGTGAAGAAGAAGGACAATATAATAAATTAGTCATATGAAGATGATAGATGAAGAATTTAGAACTAACATGCAATTATCTACATTATGAGAAAGAGATAGTGTCTTTGGCATTGTTTTTGGAGAGGGGGAGATTGCATATTGCATAAAATATTAAAGAGGGAGAGATTATCTCAAAAGAAAAGAGAGTATGAATCTAGTGGGAGAGAATATCCCAGAGGGAGAAAGTGGATGGTGGTAGAGATGTGCTAAGTAAGAGGGAGTGATTACTTAGAGGGAGTTTATAAACTTTTAAGAGGTGTTCCTAGATCAGATATATGCATTAGAATGAAACTAAGAATATTAATAAAAGATTTGATACATTGAGAGTGTTACTCAAAGACTCTATAAATTTTGGATTGCATGGTAACCTAAAGTATTTCAAAAAATATTTTTGAGGTGTTGTCATCAATTCCAAAGAGGGAGATAGTTGGAAACTACAATTGGAACAATTTTTGCATTATCATTGATGTCAAATCTATTGGTGAGACAATTTGCTATCTGATCTTTAAATGTCATATCTATTTGATTGATGAAGAGGATTTGAGAAGTTGTTCATAACAAAATCATCTAGAGGAAAGGTTGAGTTATGAAGAAGCAACTACAAATGGACATTTGATTAGTTAGACTTTGACAAGATAAATTGATTGTTTAAATCATGTTGCTAGTGAAGAAGACAGTAAAAATCAAGTCTTAGAAGTATTAGCAAAGATAGAACAAATGTATAGGCATGACCAAGTAATAGAGTAAAAGACTAATGAATCTTGATGAATATTTTGAGTGATGCTAGTGTCAACTGAGCTATAGTAAGTGTTGAGAAAAATCAATTTTGACCAAGCATCAATATCGAATGAGTGACAATGTTGATGTTGAGCAAGAAGTTTTATAGCGATCGAGTAACCCAATAATGACTGAATGTCAGAACTTAGTGTTGGCAGAGGAACACAATTTTGACTATTTGTGAGGAATCATAATTTCCATCTGACTAAGTTGATTTCTTGGGATATGGAAAATGTGGGGAAGATAAAAATCGATGAGTTGGATCATTTAATTTTAGGAGAGGATTAGGTAATTGACTTAAAAGATGAATTCAAGGAGAAGTTTCTAGAAATAAACAAAATGGTGTTTAGATACATTATATTTGATGGATCGAATCATGAACCCTAAGATTTATGGTGTTGATTAAGCAAAAAAAGATCAGAACTACCTATTTAAAGAGGTAAAGAGATGAACTTTTAGAAGAGTTAGAGAGAGTACAAAGTGTAGAGAGGATGTGCTCGTGTGAAGGGGTTCCAAAGAGTTAGAGTTGTTACTAATGTTGTTGACTAAATAATCTAAGTAGAAGGCTTAAATGAGTTGATAAGAAGTGAAGGGTGATTGCTTGAAGGGTTGCCAACTAAATCTAAAATTGAGATGACAATGGAGGCCAGATAGTGAATCAATATTAGGAGCTAAACAAAGATCTAAATATGCAAAGTGAGTTGTACTTAACAAATCAAACCTATTGTTACTTTCTAACCATTGTGAATAGTATTTGAAATCCTTTAATCAAGTTTGACCTAACAGTCATAGGGACTTAACAGTCTATGTAAATCCTTTAACTGAGTAACATTATAATGAAATGTTCTAAAGTCCTCTAACAAGGTCACTCCTAATAGGGTGATTAAATCCTTTAACAATATCACATTTAATAGTGTGTATTGTAACCTTTAACAGGTTGGATCCTAATAGGGCTCACTTTAGAAGAGTGAAAATTGGTGACATGTTGCTGGTTTTTTTTCCCAATTTGGCTTTCCACGTTAAATCCTAGTTTAAAACTTGTGTGGATGTTATTATGATGCTTTATGATTAAAGTTTACATTCTGCAAGTCTATTATTTTACAATAGTGGACATCTAGCTAATGTTGCAAATAGTTTAGAGTAGAGACCGAGCAATGGAATGATAAGATTTGAAGTTTTTTAAGTGTTGGTTTATTCAATTAGTACATATAGACATTGGAAAATTTGATTCACTCCCCCCCAACAGTTATTCTAAATATTCTAACAGTCTTATCCCATATAACTATGTCACTAGTAGGAAATGAACTATGTACATAGGAAAATATGCAAATTAACAATGATCCAAACTCACGTGAAGTATTCTTTGATTTCCAAATTGCTCCAATATTTTTTGATAGTTGTTGAAGTTTCATCTTAAGCAATTCATAGCTCTAATATTTCTTTACAATCTTATAACCCAGGTCAATAGCAATACATGGAACATTGTTCAGTCAACTTGACAGATATAGTTTGTGTGCAATTACATGCATTGCAAACTCAATAACTAGATCTTCAATCCCATCAATTGACATTCCTCAATCATTCCACTTAGCCTTTGTCTGCTCTTCAATGACGTTCTTAGTTGCACATCTCATTGATCTTTCCCTGTTTAGGGTAGGGTAACCATTAACCTTGTCGATGATTTCTTTGTTGATTTTGACTGGCCCACCTTCCAACCAAATTTTCATGTCATGTACTTGGTTCAGTAAAAAATTATCCATTCCTCTTTAAATAATTTTGGAAATTCTAGGGAACAAGTAAGCCCTTTCTTGACAACAATCTTATTCTCATCTTTTAGAACTCCATTATCACACAACTTGTCATAGGTCACTCACAATTCATAATCTGTAATTTCTATAATCTTTCACATATAGCATGATTGAACATTGTGAACCATTAATACTCTTGGTGGAATTGACGATAGGGTACAATATGTATCTGCAGTCATCGCAATGTTAGGGTATGTTGTGAATATTGGTGGAGGGTATTGATCATTCCTCACAATTTGTGCATTACTTTCCTTCAACATTTTCTTCCTAGATATAGATGTAGTGGATGCAATTTTGAAACCAGGATTTAAAAAACTTCACTTCAACAAATTCAAAATCAACTTAGCTCGATACTATGAACCTTACTTACTTTGTTCTCCAAATCTTGTCGATGGCATGTTGTGATTTTCTTGTTCTTTCATTGGAGTCACCTTTGAATCGTCCATGTGCACTAAAATTGCTTGGTAAATGAAAATGAACATCAAAATTTGGTATATACCTTCATTTTGTTGAGTTAGGTCATGCAATAAATGTGGTGTACTATGTAGGTGCATTACAACTATCTTAGTTTTTACATGTTATGTTCGCACTTCTTTCCTTTCAATACTCGATTGTTGTTAGCTCAGTCATCATATCAACTCTGTTTGATTATGAATGCTCGGCTCATATGACACTACCTGGTCACTACAAACCATAACATTGATACTCAACATCTATTGTGCATATGAATTGTTTTGTTCAATCTTTCCTCAGATCTATCCTTATGCATATTTATTCATACATATGTGGACTTTTAATCATATTTATTGTTAGGAATTGATATGTAATTTGTCATTCAAGTGTACAGTTCCTTACAAACCTTCTCTGAACAATTGGATGTAATGTTATCACTTGATCCATTGGATTGGGTGATCTTAGCTTTACTGGATCTACTACTTTTACCTTCTACTCTCTTTTTCCATGTTTGACTTATCTTAACCTTGCCTTGTCCTTTGTTGCATTCATTGTTTGGTGCTAGTGCTTGGGTCCTATAGTTCTTACTAATATGTCCAACCTTGTGACAACTAGACCAAACTAGGATTACTCTCCTTCCATTGTGATTCAATAGAGAAATAGGTCCAGGTTTAGTTGATCTCACCTATTGAATAGGTGTAACAATTAATGCATCAGTGGAAATGGCACTCAGTAGCTAAATAAGATATTGGGTAGCCTCTTTCTCCTTAGGCTTCTTGGTCTCTATCAATTCTATCTTCTTTTCTCCCTCATGAGGATTCTCGATCTCTATCATTTCTTGGGATATGGAAAATGTGTGGAATATAATGATCGATGAGTTGGATCATTTAATTTTAGGAGAGAATTAGGTAATTGACTTAAGAGATGAATTCAAGGAGAAGTTTCTAGAAATAAACATAATGTTGATTAGATACATTGTATTTAATGGATGGAATCATAAACCTTAAGATCTATGGTGTTGATTAAGCAACAAAATATCAGAACTACTTATGTAAAGAGGTAAAGAGACAAACTTTTCATAGAGGTAGAGAGTGTGCAAAGTGCAGAGAGGCTGTGTGTGTGTGTGTGTGTGTGTGAAGGAGTTCTAGAGAGTCAGAGTTGTTACTAATGTTATTGACTAGCAAATCTAAGTAAAAGGCTTAATTGAGTTGATAAGAACTGAAGGGTGGTTTCTTGAAGGGTTTCCAACTAAATCTAAAATTGAGATGACAAATAGTGAATTAGTACTAGGAGTTGAACAAATATTTGAACATGCAAAGTGAGTTGTACTTAACAAATCAAACATGTTGTTACTTTCTAACTATTATGAACAATATTTGAAATCCTTTAATCAAGGTTGACCTAAGAATCATAAGGACTTAATAGTCTTTGTAAATCCTTTAATCGAGTAACATTATAATGAAATGTTCTAAAGTCCTCTAACAAGGCAACTCCTAATAGGGTGATTAAATCCTTTAACAAGGTCACAATCAACATAGTGTATTGTAACCTTTAACAAGGTTGGCTCCTAATAGGGCTCACTTTAGAAGAGTAAAAATTGGTGACATTTTGTTGGTTATTTTTCCCAAATTGGCCTTCTGCATTAAGTCTTAGGTTTCAAGCTTGTGTGGATGTTATTATGATGCTTTACTGATTAAAGTTTACATTCTGCAAGTCAGTTATTTTACAATAGTGGACAAATAGCTAATGTTGCAAATAGTTTAGAGTAGAGACCGAGTAGTGGAATGATAAGATCTGAAGTTGTTTAAGTGTTTGTTTGTTCAATTAGTACATTTATAAATTGGATAATTAATTCACCCCCACCTCCCCCCTCTTAGTTATTCTAAATATTCTAACAGTCCTATCCCATACAACTGTGCCGACGGTAGGAAATGAATTATGTACATAAGAAAATATACAAACTAACAATGATCTAAACTTACATGAAGTATTCTTTGATCTCCAAATTGCTCCAAGATTTTTTGACAGTTGTTGAAGTTACAACTTGGGCAGATCATAGCTCTGGCCTTTCTTTACAATCTTATAACCTAGGTCAACAACAATACATGGAATTGTTTAGTTGGCTTAACAGATATAGTTTATGTGTAATTACATGCATTGCAAACTCAATAACTGGATCTTTAATCCCATCAATTGACATTCCTCAATCATTCCACTTGGCCTTCATTTATTCCTCAATGATGTTCTTAGTTGCACGCCTCATTGATTTTTCCCTATCTAGGGTATGGTAACTAGTAACCCTGTTGATGATTGCTTTGTTGATTTTCATTGGCCCACCTTCCAACTAGATTTTCATGTCATGTACTTGGCTCAATACAAAATTATCCATTCCTCTTTAAATTATTTTGGAAATGCTAGGGCACAAGTAAGCCCTTTCTTAGTAATAATCTTATTATCATATTTCAAAACTCCATTATCACACAACTTGTCATAAGCTTCTTGTAATTAATAATCTCCAATTTATGCAATCTTTCACATATACCATGATTGAACATTGTGAACCATCAATACTCTTAGTGGAATCAATGATAGGGTGCTAGATGCATCTCCAGTCATCGCAATGTTAGGGTACGCTATAAATTTGGGTGAAGGACATTGATCATTCCTCATAATTTGTGCATTACTTTCCTTCAATATTTCCTGCTTAGATATAGATGTAGTGGATGCCATTTTGAAACTAGGTTTAAACAACTTCACTTCAACAAATTCAAAATTAACTTAGTTTGATACTGTGAACCTTACTTACTTTGTTCTCCAAATCTTGTCGATGGCATGTTGTGATTTGCTTGTTCTTTCATTGGAATCACCTTGATCACCTTTGAATTGCTTGGTAAATGAAAATGAACATCAAAATTTGATATATAACTTCAATTTGTCAAGTTAGGTCTTGCAATAAATATGTTGTACTAAAGTAGGTGCATTACAACTATCTCAATCTTTACATGTTGTGTTCACACTTCTTTCTTTTCAATACTCAATTGTGATTAGCTTAGTCATCATATCAACTTGATTCAATTATGAATGCTCGACTCATATGACACTACTCAGTCGCTATAAACCATAACATTGATACTCAACATCTATTATGAATATGAATTTTTTTGTTCAATTCTTCCTCGTATCTATTCTTATGCATCTTTATTCATGCATATGTGGAATTTTAATCATGTTTCATGCTAGGAACTCATATGTAATTTGTCATTCAAGTATATAGTTTCTTACATACCTTCTTTTCTTAGTTGGATGTAACATGATGGCCTGATCTGTTGGATTGGGTGATCTTAGCTTCATTAGATCTACTACTCTCACCTTCTACTCTCTTTTTCCAAGTTTGACTTATCTCAACCTTGCCTTTTCCTTTGTTGCATTCATTTTTTGGTGCTAGTGCTTGGCTCCTACAGTTCTTACTAACATGTTCAACCTTGTGACAACTAAACCAAACTAGGATTACTCTCCTTCTATTGTGATTTAATAGGAAATTTGGTCTAAGTTTAGTTGACGTCACCTATTGAACAGGTATTGATGAGGCATATTAATATCTCAAATTTGATATAGTTTTTACATAGTCTGAACTTACTCTTTGAGCCATGTGAAAAAAACATTTCCAACATATTTGTTTTAAATGTCTTGTGAACTTACGTTGAATGCAACGAGAACCTATTAAGCCTATGGGTAGTGGATATAACATACCTTGCTTAATATTATATATAAAGTGCGCTATTTCATATAATTTTTTAAAGCTATGTTTTAATATTTGAATGAGAGTATAAATGTTGTTGTGTATATGGTTCGAATGTTTCTAATCTTCAGGAAATGGAGAAGTGGGGCAAAGAGTGGAGAGCACTATATTAAAAAGGAGTAATGAAGACCGGTCATATCATGAGAAGTGCAGGTCAGTTCTAGGTGATAAGCTGTGTCTACGAGGGTAGTTATTCTAGGAGACCCAACCTGTTACATTATCTGCGGACCATTATTCTATTTCTTAATCAATGTTCTAATGGTTGACAATTCACCTTTTTCTTCTGACAATGTTTGGTCTCAGTTTCTTTTATGTTATATTTTTAATAAGTTCCAATCCTCTATATATATGAGAGAAAAGGAAAAAGTTGGGAGTTAGTTGAAAAAAAAGGATTCTGAAGTTGTTTTTCTGTTCTCTATGAATTATTCAGTCATGTAGCAAAAGAAGAATTTTAATGAAAGAGTGATTTTGGACTACCTGTTGTGTTCTTAGTTAGTTGAAGCCAACCAAGGGGGCCCACTTGGGAGGTGGAATAGATTTAGGTAGAGTACATTTGTTTATTGCAATTTCCTGTTTAAGATAGATTTACTGTATTAGTCCTACAACATAATTACTATAAAGTTCTTGCAAAACTTGTGGAAAATGATCATGGTGGATGTTTAAATTCTTAATTAGTTTAGAATTCTCTTTTTCGTAGTTTCCATGGTTCTCTATAGATAGTCTAAGTGTGTTTACTATTATGTATCAGTAGTATATATTCTTTTCATGCATTTTACTTTCTTGCAACATAGGTGTTAAGACTCTCAATGGAACTTAGTGCACATACTGTGCTGACCCATTTCAAGTCTTATGTCCCTAGGTTGACAATTCAAATGCATTTTCATAATGGAATAGATAGTTCTTAAAATGGATATAGTATCCTTGTGAGAGGAATAGTGGTGTGATTATCTTAACCTATTGTGGAAACCTACCATTTTTGGTGTTGCTACTAGGGATGGTGTCAAACTAGGAACCTTCATGAGTCCTCTATTTTTAGATTAGTGTGTTAGTTAGAACCTACAAGATTTAGTGCTTAATTCACAAGTCACCAATTCAATTGCATGCATCGAAGAAGTAGACAACGAGATAAATATGGGAGATTTCTTCCATGGGAACTTGTTAATCTGAATGAAGATATTAAAGAAGAAGTTGAGTTGCCTTTTTCAAACGCAAGCCCTATTTTTCCTACAAAATTGTCCTCAAGAGCAGAATCTTTGGATACAAGTGGTCTTCAACCTTTTGCTAAAATTTTGGTCAGTTTTCTTAGTACTGCTCAAAATCCACCAATTATTAACAATCCAATGCCCAATGTTCCTTTTCAACAACAACCTCATAATCAAATACCTCCAGTAATTACACAACCTACTTTTCCATTTCCTCTCCCAAGTCTTGCAACCAATGCTAATCTTAAAAATATACCTCCAAATGCTCTTCCAAAGTTTTATGGCCTTGCAACTAAAGATCCTAGTACCTTCTTGTTCAAGTTTGACATACTTTGTCATAGCTTTGACTACAACACTAATGCCCATAAGCTCAAATTATTTCCAACAACACTAAAAGAGTCAGCTTTATGATGGTTCATGGGTTTAGGAGCCAATGTAGCAGGTACTTGGGATGAAATTCAAAATCTATTTCTGGACAAATATAAAGAGTATTGCAAAGCAAATGATTCAAGAGGAGATGATATCTTTAGAATATCACAAAAGGAGGAAGAAACATTGGAAGACTATGTTTCAAGTTTCTTGTATACACTGCAGAAGAATCCTCAGCATGTGTTGTCTGAGGATTCACAAAAGCTAGTCTTTTTGAGAGGCGTGAATTATAGTTGCCTAGAAGTATTAGACTTGATGGCTAGAGGAGATGTATATCAATCTTCTTTGGGTGACCTCAATAAAATTTGTCTTAATTACTCAAGATCAACAATGAAGAAAGGAAAAGGACACTGAACTACAACTACTAAAGGAATCGGTTAGGGTATTTCAAAGCTCAAGATATCTAATCTACTCTTAGATTTCAAGCAGGACACTATAAATGATGTCGCTACACATCTTGATACAATGAAAACTGACCACATTTTTGCTACTGACCACATTTTCAAAAGCAGAAGAAAGATTGCCAATGCAAATTGGTCGCTAGCATGGAAAACAAACATCTTCCAACTGAGTACATCAAGATAGATGGAGATGATGAGCAAGTATTCTTTATTTCTCAATGCCAACCATGGGCCCAATGTCAAGGTATGCCTTTGGACCCTTTGCAAAATTTAAATCTATATGATAATTAATGGAAAAACCATAATACTCAAGGCCCTCCATAATATAGTCAACCTAGTTGGAATAATGCTTGGAAAAATAATCCACAACAACCTTAATGGCCTCAAAATTTTGAACATTCCTGGCCAAACCAACATAATAATCAATGGCAGAATTAGCAGAACCAATGGTAACCAACCCAATAGAATTGGTAGTCTACAAATCAATGGAGAGGACCTCAATAGTGGCCTAACCAAAATACTAGTAATCCACAATTACCACATCCAGTCCAACAACCTACACTGATGCCACCACCTGCAAGTCTTGAACCTCAAAGGTAGACCCAATTACCTGCACAACCTCATCCAAATCCAAATAAATAGCAGTCACAACAACCCATGTACTATGTTGATGCTCAACAATATCCTGCTTACACTCTAAATGTTGCAAATATACATTTTAGATTTGGTACAACCCTACCAGCACCTAAACCACCTCTTATAACTAAAATACCAAATACTCCTGCAACATCAAAACTAGCAGTTTCTAAGGAGGTTGACCCAACTAATGTCACTAGCTTAGCTTAAGCCTAACCAATAGTTGACCCTCCTTTTCTAGAGAAGTTCATACAAAGTAAACCTGCACAAATATAGGAACAACCTTTTGATATTATTGGTCAGTTAAAGAGCATGCATGTCTGAATACCCCGATTCTAAGCTATTAAAGATGTTATTATCTATGAAAAAGCCATGAGAGAAACTTGCTTGAAAAAGCCTGGGAGGAAGAAAAAGGACCCAACTATAGTCTATGTTGTAGGACAATTGGCTGACATTATGTTAGGAAAACTAATCATTCTTAAATACTCTGGTCCAGGAAGTCCAGTTGTGAATGTGATTATAAATGGTTAGTCTATTAAAAATGCTTTAATTGATCTTGGTGCTACTCTAAATATCATGACTAAGGAAACTATGAAGATGTTGAAAATAGAGGGATTGAGGGCTACTCCAACAATTCTACAACTTGCAGATAGTTCTACTGTCACTCCTAATGGAATGATAGAAGACATAGTTGTAACCCTAGACTCTCTAGAGTACCCTAAAAATTTCATGATTCTCTCTCCCAAAGTCAATTTATCTAGTTACCCTGTCATTTTAGGATGACCATGGTTAGCTACAATTGATACAAATATAAGTTGTAGGTCAGGGAATATGACCATATCTAATGGTCAAGCAACAAAGAAATTTTATTTATATCCTTTAACACAACCATAACTAGATTTAGGGGATGGAGAAGAAGAGTTAAACTCTATAGCACAACTTATGATGTTACATAGAAAATCTTTTCTAAAGCTCCAGGAAGAAGATTCAATAATTCAGAGTATTCTTACTAACACTTGTATGGTAGAAAAAGATGTATCTGATAGTTTTGTGTTAGAATTAACCACATATGAGGAATGTAATGAGAATTGTATTCTGCTTAAGGAGCCAAACATTATTCATCAACTCTTACCATGTGAATTAGATACAAGTCCAATCTTTGAAGCTACTATAATTGAGTCTACAACTATTTTTGAGCTATCAAAAGGTCATAATCTCCATGTCAATTAGAAATTATCTTCCACACAGATGAAACAATTAACAGAGTTGCTTGAAAAACATGAAAATGCTTTTGCATGGGATTATAGGGATATGAAAGGGTTGATTCCTACACTATGTACTCATGGAATATACATCAATGAACGGTGTTTGCCACTCTGTCAACCCCAAAGAAGGATTAATCTAGCCCTTTGAGAAATAGTTAAAATCGAATTGCAAAAATTTCTTATTGCTAGTTTTATTTATCCTATATCTGATAGTAGATGGGTGTCACCCCTGGTCATTCTACCTAAAAAGGGAGGGAAATGGTAGATTTGTGTAGATTACAGAGAATTGAATAAGGCAACCAAAAAGGATCACTTTCCTTTACCATTCATTGATCAACTTCTGGACACTCTAGCTAGAAAGAGGTATTTCTCTTTTCTAGATGTGTACAATGGTTATAATCAATTAAATATTGCTCTTGAAGATCAAGAAAAAACCACATTTACATGCCCATGGTGTACTTTTTGCATATTCTATTTTTCCATTTGGCCTGTGTAATGCCCCTGCAACATTCCAACAAGCTGTAATCAACATCTTTGCTAATATATCACATGATTGTATGAAAATATATATGGATGACTTCACAAAATTTGGAGTCACCTTTGAAGAAGCCATGATGAATCTTGAAAAGGTTCTCATTAGATGTAAAGAACATAATTGAGCACTTAATAATGAAAAGTGTTTCATGCTCATGTAGGAAGGAGTGGTACTTGGTCATTTCATATCAACTGCAAGAATACAAGTGGATCTAGCTAAGATAGAGGTAATTCTAGCATTTCCTGTACCTACAAAACCAAAAGATGTAAGATTTTTTTTAAGGTCATGCTGGATATTATAGGCATTTCATAAAAGACTTTAGCAAAATAGCTAGTCCATTGTGCACATTGTTGACTAAGGAAGCTGAATTTGTTTGGACACCCGAATGTAATGAAGCCTTCCTGCAACTTAAGAAACTCCTCACCATGGCACCAGTTTTACAGGGACCAGATTGGTCAATCCCATTTGATATTCATACTAATGCATTATACTATGCCGTAGGAGCCATATTAGGACAAAAGTCTACTAATCTTGAGAATGCTATCTACTATATTAGTAAAAGCCTGCATGGAGCCGAGTCGAATGACATAGTAACTGGAATAGAACTTTTAGTTGTAGTCTATGCATTAAAAAAATTTAGACATTATGTGACTGGATATCCTATTTTCATTCATACTAATCACTCGACTATAAGGTATTTAATGAACAAACTAGATATCACTGGTAGATTGGCAAGATGGCTCTTGTTGTTACAAGAATTTGATATTACTATTATTGATAAGCCAGGAAAATCCAACATAGTTGCAGATTATTTGTCTATATTGACCATTGCTAATGAAGATCCAACTCTAATTGAAGACACCTTTCTAGATGAGCATTTGTTCCATATAGCAACTCATACACCATGGTATGCAAACATTGCAAATTATCTTGCTCCAAACAGAATACCTCCACACTTCTCTCATAAACAAAAGAGAAAGCTAGCAGAGAAGAGTTTTCAATATTCTTGGATAGATAACAATCTCTTCTATGTAGGACCAGATCAAGTCATGAGGAGATGTGTCAGGGAAGATGAGATATATGATATACTACATGCTTGTCATGATGAAACATGTGGAGGTCATTTTGCAGGGAAAAGAACAACATTGCAGATACTTACAACAGGATATTATTGACCAATGTTACATAAGTATGCAGTGACATATATAACTAATTGTGACAAATGCCAGAGGATGGACCGACCAAACAAAATTGATGAGATGTCACTCACTCCATAGATTGTATTCACACTTTTTGATAAGTGGGGCATGGACTTCATAGGTCCAATTAATCCACCATCAAGTGGAAAATCCTACATCTTAGTATGTATGGATTATGTAACTAAATGGGTAGAAGTTAGAGCAATGAAAAATGCCAGAGATGAGAAAGTAGCTAAGTTCCTATATTAAGAAATATTCACTCATTATGGGGTACCCAGAGAAATTGTCACAAATCAAGGAGCTCAGTTTACATCAAACTTGATCACTGAGGTTATGAAGGAATATAACATAAGGCACCATTAATCTAGTCCTTATCACCCTCAAGCAAATGGACAAGCAAAGGTTACCGATTGAGAACTAGAAGCCATTTTGACTAAAACAATGCACATACATAAGAAGGGTTGGACAAGTAGATTAACTGAAGTTGTTTGGGCATATCAGACCACATGGAAGACAACAATTGGATTCACTCCATTTGAGCTTGTCTATGGTAAAGCATCAATGTTGCCCATTGAATTTGAACACAAGACACTGTGCACTACTTCAAAGTTGAACATCAATCTTCCTGTAGCACAACAAGAGAGACTCCTCCACTTGAATTTGTTAGATGAAATATGAAAGAGAGCTTTAGAAAGAGCAAAAAATATTCAACAACAGCAAAATTAGTGTCATGATGCACATATTAGGAATAAAAAATTCCAAGCAGGAGATTGGGCCCTCCTCTATGATTCTTGCTTCAAAGAGAATCTAGGGAAATTGCAGATTCGATGGTTACGGCCTTATTAAATTCAACATGTATTTGACAATGGTGTAGTGGAACTAACAACCATTGATTCTATTTAGTTTAAGTTACTTGTAAATGGCCATAGGCTACATCTCTATCATAAGCCATAGACTAAAGCATAGTTCCTGTAGCAATTCCAACCAATCGGTGCACCAACTCTTTTAAACATAGTTCCTGCAGTAGAAGATAAAAGTCTTCTTCCTACAACCATGCAATGATCAGAATTTTAGGAACCTTCATAATAAAACTCATTTAAATATGAGGCCCCATTCTTCCATTACCTCTTCTCTTTCTTCATATCAACCCATCTCATTTCTCTATCTACCATCCACCCACACTCCACGTCACCCACACACTATTTTTCCTGCTTTCAATAAATGAAACTGTCAGCACTTTCTGCAGTCATTAGACTTTGCCACCTCATCAACTTACATGTGAATGTACACTCTCAAATTTTTAGGTACAATAATTTCTTTTACTCTTTATTCATTTTTAGAATATAGGTTTTGATAATTATATCTAATACTGCATTATATATATCATATAAGACTTAAGCGGTTAGGGCCTTATTAAATTCAACATGTATTTGACAATGGTGCAGTGCAACTAACAACCATTGATTCTGTTTAGTTTAAGTTACTTGTAAATGGCCATAGGCTACATCTCTATCATAAGCCATAGACTAAAGCATAGTTCCTATAGCAATTCCAACCAATTGGTGCACCAACTCTTTTAAACATAGTTCCTGCAGTAGAAGATGAAAGTCTTTTTCCTACAGCCATGCAATGATCAGAATTTTAGGAACCTTCATAATAAACCTCATTTAAATATGAGGCCCCATTCTTCCATTCACTCTTCTCTTTCTTCATATCAACCCATCTCATTTCTCTATCTACCATCCACCCACACTCCACATCACCCACACACTATTTTTCCTGCTTTCAATAAATGAAACTGTCAGCACTTTCTGCAGTCATTAGACTTTTCCACCTTATCAACTTGCATGTGAATGTACACGCTCAAATTTTTAGGTACAATAATTTCTTTTACTCTTTATTCATTTTTAGAATATAGGTTTTGATAATTATATCTAATACTGCATTATATATATCATATAAGACTTAATCTAGTTTCTCCTTCCCATGCCAAAATTTTTAAAGTGAGGACACTTGTAAAATTTTAGTTGAGGGTTGGGAAAGTGTAGTAATTCCAAATGTAATCTCCATGTTATCCTAGTCATGTCTACATTAAAGGATGTACTTTGGTGGCAGTCTAATAGTTTTCATTTCATTAATTTTTTAAAATCCTTCTGTATCCACTGTACCTTTTATTACAATTTTTGGAAAAATATCTCCTATACTTGGCATGATTAAAAAGACTAAGAGTTATTATGGAAACACCTTCAGTTAGTCTCAATGTCCTTCATCATTAATGTATCATTATTCTACATGCTAGAAATAAAGGGGTCTTGATTACGAGAAATGGTAACGACATACAACATTTTTTTGTCGTTTTTCATAAAGATTAGTTTTGAAGTTCAGAGAAAGAGAGAATTTGCAAAGGCAAGAGGGGCAAAAATTTATCACAAAGTGGAAGCCAGACATTTTGAAGATGTGAGGACAATTAAATAAGTATGAGCCAGTCGTTCATAATGTTTTACTTACAGACATTGAAGCAGTTCGATGATTTCATGCTTGTGGATGGCTGGGTTACTTCTTACAACTAACAAACTCCAATGAAGAAATGGTAATGGAGTTCATGATGACATTTGATGAAGGGGAAACCTTAGTTTTGGGATTAAGAGTGGTTGCTACTGAGGAAAGGATAGTAGAGGTCACAGGATTACCGACAATTGGGGAACATTATCCAAATGAACATGATGTCAAGTCTTCAAGGGCATAATTCACTCAACAAGGTGACCCTCAACTGGACATTACAAAATAAGGATGTAAGAGATTTTTTCTTCCACCTTCATATCAAGAGTTAGCAACCCACATTATCAGATATTTAATGTGTGAAGGTAGGTTTTCGAACTTGCATGCTCATCATTTTAAATTGCTTAGTTGCATAAGGCATAACATGCAAATTAATGTTCCCAAATTTCTTTACAATATGTTGTGTATAAGCATCGAGGAAACTCAAAAAGGAAAGGCAAATTCTGTTTCCCATCATGCCCTAATTAAGCTTCTATGGAAGATCTCTTAGAGATTCTTCCCCTATTTCATGGGCAGAATTTGTTGAAGCCAAGACCTTACAGCCACAAGCCAACCCTATTCCTCAAAACCTAGAAAATGAGGAAGAAACCATAGAGCCAATTCAAAATCCAGTTGAGATGGAAAAAGAACCCTCTCCTTATAAGTCTGCTAAGCCCAATTTAGAGGATGATATGCCGAGCTCTTCTAGGGGCAAAGGTAAGCGTAAGGTTAGCCCTAACCTTGAAAAGGAAGTATAGAATCCCTTTGTTAAGGTAACCAAAAGAAAGAGGTTTGTTCCTGTAGCAACTAATCTTGCAACATCTACTCCAGTCATGCCTAAACCAAAATGGTCCCACAAAGTGGTTGAAGCTGAAGGAGTTCCTATACGTAGAAGCCCTCATATGCAAGGTCGTGTATCTCCAGCTTCTATTGAAAAACATGCCCCAATTCCAAAGTCTCATACAGATTCAGTAATTGAAAATGTCCTAGATGATTCTCTTGTGCAATTAGAGCCCCAAAATGTAGAAACACATGAAATTGAGTCTGTCAAGGAGACACCGCAAGAGAATCAGAAAATATGCAAATCAAATCCTACTAATATTCTAGAAAAAGCACCTAGCAATGATCAACCTATCATGCCATCAATCCTTTACTATTCCAATGTCTCTCTTATACCTTATAAATCTTCTTGGTATACCCAACATTTCGAACAAGTTGCTAGAGAGCAAAAGATGAAATTTGAAACTCAAGAATTTTTGTCATCAACAATTTAGTCAATATTGTTTGGTCTATACAATCATTTTATTTTTCAAAAAGCCTTGTGGAAGCAAGAAAGAGACCAAATGCAAAAGGAAATATTTGATAAAGATGAGGAAATTGAATCATTAAAAGAGCAACTAGAAAAGCAGAAGCAACAAATGAATAAAACTTTGAAGCTAGCTGATTAGGCTATGGCCTGTAGACCACCCCCAAGGGTGTATGCTATGTGTTTAAAAGAATAATTTCTATTATTCTAGTTGATGATGACAATGAGAAATATTAATTGTGAATTTAAGAATGCTCGAGATTTTTATAATGTGTATCAAACTTTTCCCTTGTGGCAAAAGAACTTGTTGTATGAACTCTATTTGCATAATTTCATAATTCCACAAGAAACATAGTGGAATCCCATAATTTACATAGGGGATGTTCACTTGAGAGCCCTAATGTCATGGATGCACAATGAAACAAATTATGATAGATAGTTGGATACCTATAGAGACATTGAAAAGTCTGAACCACTACTACTCCAGGCTGAATCCCATAAGCCTTATGACCTCTTGAGAGTTTGGTTCAAATTAACTTGTGGAAGGCCAAAACCAAAAATCAGAGAGAAAGTGTTTGAAGAAAGGGAAAAAGTTTACAGAGAGTATCAGACACTTCCTAATTTCACACAACAAAGAGCAATTGCAGGGCTTAGAAATAGATGGAACCGATTGCCAGAATCTTTCAAGAAGTCTGAACTACACAACCCAATTAATTTTGAGGCAGCAATAAATAGAGTGGCTAAATATATGCAATTAGGAAGGCAAGTGAGGAAAGAGTTATGGATGCCACTAACCTTCCAACCTCCTACCCTTCTCTGGCCCCTATGTGAAAGCAATGCTACCAGGTTAGATCCATTAGTTAAAGAACACTTGGGTGAGCATTGGAGACAATCCAAAAGATATTTCTACACCTTCAGAAGTGAGAAACAGGGGAAGACAACAGTAGGAGATTTCAAAGCAATGGTGAAGAAGTACAATCCTTGAGGACAGGCATTTGCATAGTGGGGGTAGATGATGAGGTTTATTAATGTCTCAATTTTGATATAGTTTTTACATAGTCTGAACTTACTCTTTGAGGCGTGTGAAAAAAAACATTTCCAATATATCTGTTTTAAATGTAGCTAGAACCTATTAAACCTATGGATAGTGGATATGACATACCTTCCTTAATATTATATATAAAGTGCAGTATTTCATATAAATGTTTTAAGCTATATTTTAATATTTGAATGAGAGTAGAAATGTTGTTATGCATATGGTTTGAATGTTTCTAATCTTTAGGAAATAGAGAAGTGGCACAATGAGTGGAGAGCACCATCTTAAAAAGGAGTAATGAAGACCAGTCATAGCATGAGAAGTGCAGGTAAGTTCTGAGTGATAAACCGCATCTACGAGGGGAGTTATTCCAGGAGACCCGTCTTGTTACATTATCTGCAGACCATTATTCTATTGCTTAATCAATGTTCTAAAGTCATGGTTGATATTCTTCCTTTTTCTTCTAAAGATGTTTGCTCCCAGTTTCTTTTATGTTATGTTTGTAATAAGTTCCAATCCTCTATATATGTGAGAGAAAAGGAAAAAGTTGGGAGTTAGTTTTAAAAAAGGATTCTAAAGTTGTTTTTTCTGTTCTCTACGAATTATTCAGTCATGTAGAAAAAGAAGAATTTTAATGAAAGAGTGATTTTGGAGTACCTATTATGTTCTTAGTTAGTTGAAGCCAACCAAGGGGGCACACTTGGGAGGTGGAATAGATTTAGGTGGAGTAGATTCATTTATTGCAATTTCCTATTTAAGATAGATTTACTGATTTGGTCCTACAACATAATTACCATGAAAGTTCCTGCAACACTTGTGGAAAACAATCATAGTGGATGTTTGAATTGTTAATTAGTTTGGAATTCTCTTATTGGTAGTTTCCATAGTTCTTTGTAGATAGTCTAAGTGTGTTTACTATTCTATGTCAGTAGTATAGATTCCTTTCATGCATTTTACTTTCCTGCAGCATAGGTGTTAAGACTCTTAAAGGAACTTAGTGCACATACTGTGGTGACCTATTTCAAGTCTTATATCCCTAGGTTGATAATTCAAATTTAATTTAATAATGGAATAGATAGTCTTTAAAATGGATATAGTATCCTTGTGAGAGGAATAGTGGTGTGATTATCTTGACCTATTGTGGAAACCTACCAGGTGTAATAGTTAATGCATAAGTGGAAATGGCACTCGGTAGCTAAATAAGAGCTTGGGTAGCCTCTTTCTCCTCAGGCTTCTCGGTCTTTGTCAATTCTATCTTCTTTTCTCCCTCTTTGACATCTCATATAGATTGAGTTGTTTCACCTTTCTCATATGCTTTTCCATCGAGGAAATGAGTAAACTATGGTAGCACAATGGTTGCCTCGCCCTGTTGCTCAATACTCATGTCAAGAATAATTGTAACTAATGTAACTTGGAAACCATAAGTTGGTGCACTATCTATCCGAGGATAGTCTTGTATCTATAACAAAATTGGATCGATACATGGAAGAGAATTCATAGATTTTGAGTTTTTCAAATCTTATTTAGTTAAGATATTTTGATTATGTGGTGATGAATTAGGAATATCCTCTATAGTGACAACATCCTATTGTTGACTCTTCTCTTCTAACTTCCTTGCTTCTTCTTTTATTTTCTCAAGTTTGTCATCTTGAATTTCCAATTCTATAGCATCTTTTTCCTCTTCCTCTTTTTCTTCTTTTGCTGATGGAACTAGCAATTTAAATGCTTTCTTCCATATCAAAATTCTTTCCTTCTCAACTTCATTAGCTTTATTCTTCAAAATTTTGTATGCCCTCACTTTGGGTACAAATTTCTTTGCAAAATCTTTTAGGGCTACAAACATATGTATCTTTCCTAAGTAAAGGCATGGTTTGGGCTAATATTGTCTCCCTTATTAACCTTTCAATGGATAATGCTCACTTCCATTTTGCATCAAGTTTATTGTACAATTCCTCAGGAATATCTTTTCCCAATTCAATAGGTGTATATTTGAATTTTGCCGCCATATCTATCATTTCCTTTTCAATCTTTTCTTGATCATATTTATTTAAAGAATCATAATTTATTTGTTTGAAATGTATTGTTCTTGCTAATTTCCTAATATTCTTACATACCTGATCAATTGTCATGGGAGGTCATCTGGGTATAATTTGAAATTTTCTCAGATCATCAGACTCGATTTTCTCTTCATCTTCCACCTCCTCATTAGGTGTAAAAATAAATTTTCTTCTTGGCCTCTGAGGTAGGCTCTTCTCGATCCCTTTAGTTTACCTTCTCTTTGCCAAACTTTTCTTTGTCTTTGTAGTTGGGGACTAAGCTACCTTGGATCTGGTTTGTTGAACTACAAAGGATCATTGCTAACTACTAAAGATAAGGAATGTTTCAATCACATAATTGTTAATGTTCTCCAAATCTTGCTTTGCATTTATTAATTTCGATACTTGCAAGAATGAATTCACTAGATACAAATAGTCTATGATAGGGCATGTGGGTGAATGGTCATGACCATTCACCCTTATATCTTAACATAAATTGGTTAACGATAATAATTGCTAATGCAGATTGGTTAACATTACACCAATTCATTATAGTGTATAACTCACACATAATATTTGCATGAATGATAATGCCAAATAATAATGCTTGATAATCAAAATTTACAGTCAAACTAATAATCATATGAACATGTGAACTTTTATCAATGAAATATATATATATATGAGTGTATTAGATGTATTCATAAAACAATATCAAAATAGCATCAAACTTATGTATTGACAACACACACACACACACACACACACACACACACACACACACACATTAATATGTAAGTCATAATTATATGTATATATGCATACAATTCAAATTTGTTATTCATAGTGTTTGTCTAGCCGAACTACATACTTTAGCACTCCCTCTTAGCTAGCGAAGACAAAATATATATTTTAATAAGTTCACCTTATTTGGAAGAGTGATATCACCTATTTTCATCAAGTCACATGTTATTCTTCTTATATGTAGATGTAAGTTATGGTATGTACACTAAAATCAAGTCTCATGATGTCTACCATTACACATCATGGTGTCTCCCCATGATTATCTCATAAAGAACATAATGATCTGCAATAGGTATCATGTCTCATGATATCCATCAAAGTGCTTAATATATACTAAGTATGACATTTTTAGATATCACCTCACTCATGATACCAAGGAGTATATTGAACATTAAGTCAACGTGATATTAATATATCCTGGTTATGGTATTTGAACTGACATCATGTCGCATGATATCTACCATAACTCATCATGGAATATCCATAGATATTATATCACATAATATCCAACATGATTATCTCACAAAGAAAATATTGATACATAAACTATATCAAGTCAACGTGATATCAATCAATAAGTCCATGGGATATTAACTATCAAGACATTTCCATGAATATCAAGTCAACATGATATTCATCATGATAGTAGACATTGTAAAGTCATCACCTTACAATGTTGAATATAGGTGTACATAGGGGGCCCATAAAGTCATGGAGACAAACACGTGACAATATTATAGTTTACATAGAGCTACCACAAATTCTCTCACACGGTGTTGTCATGTCATCACACACATGACATCCAAAGTTTACATGAAATCACCATGGATTCTCTCACATGGTGTTATCATGACATCCAAAATATAAAATGGTGGATCTACCAAATCTAATCCCAAGGAGTGGAACAAGGGTTTTACTTTAAGCTTCTCTCTCACAAAGAAAAAACCAATAAAGTACATTTTAAGAAATCACTGCTACTAAGAATATCTCTTAGCAAAGGCTTTATTCTTCATAACTCCAAGCTAGTCTCCAAATGCACAAACTTTACTTTGGTACAAGACTTGGTGATAATATTGGCCATTTGTACTTGAGTGATAATGTACCTTGTCTAGAAACCATCTTCATGGTTTACTCCCTCTAAATCACTATGATCAAAGATCTACTTGGTAGATTTTCTAACAACTCTCTATGTTATGATCATGACATTATTCATAGCAGTAGTTTCTTGTACACAAATATACTTGTCTAATTTCATAGTAACATGAGTAAATGCAATAAGCTTTGGATTTATCCCTAGGAATGGTGGTACCAAACATTCATAATAATGTGACTTCTATCTGAAGTTCCAAGCACATGCATTAGCCTCTTGACCTTCTTGTCCAAGATTTTCTATGATGGATTTTCAGACTCCCTCATAATTTCATCACAGCCTGATTCCTTTGAAGCGATATAATCAAAATCCTCAAAGATCAATTGCGGCAAATCCTCTAGATGCTCAAGTGATATTTTCAAAGCTCAATATATCTAGTTCCACATGACAATGCCTCATTAGGTGTTTATACTCCTTGAGATATAACATTTTCATCTTCATGTTGTTTAGAAATGACAACTTGTAGTGTTTATTATTCCCACCAAATATAGAAGGCACTCTAAGTACTGAAATGAATTATCAGATTCCTCCTAAATATTAACTCTCCCTCTTTGAAGAAACATTTATAGCTACCAACTTAGTCTTATTGTAGCAATTATCAAGTTCTTCTATTCTTATGCTTCTTGATTCCTCCATAGGTAGATATAAAATACTCCTCCTTGAGAATATGAATGTAAGAATATGTCTTTTTCACAAATGACTTACCCCTTATTTATATCCTCTATTTAAAAGAGGTGACTTTGTAAAATGAAACAATTATTTTCTTAACATCCCTTAATCACACGAGGACTTCCTCCAAAATATTTGTTGCGGAGTCGAAGGCTACCAAGAATTAATAGATGAACCATTCCACTTCTCCATGGAATTTATCATAGCTCACCATGAGAAAATCTCTTCTACCATAACATATTTTTGTCATGGTCTATACCCACCACTTATCAAAGGATACCAATTTCAATCTCGAGATGTTGCAACCCTTCGAGTCTACTAATCTTATGAAGTTAAAATATTGGATTTACGTTGCTTATCTAAACCCACAAAAATTGTGCCAAATTTTCCATACCTTCAAAGATCCTGAAATGCTTTATTAATAAGTGAGATCTCCTCATTGATATTTCATTAGAATATATTCATGGTTGGATCCTTCCTTACATGGCAGATAGAGTGTTAGTTTAATAGTTTGATAGGAAAGTACGGTAGTTACACCTCGATCTATATCACAAGTTGCAGAACCAGGAAAACACACTCAAACCATCACATAGGTTAGTCAGATCACATAGTCGAGCTCTATACATAGATCGTGCACTGTGGACATTTTAATCGACATAAGTCAAATCATCCTCAATGTCATATTGCATGTGGTTTAGATTAACAGGGCCAAATGATGATTACCCCTTAATTTATATTTTTCTCTACCTTCTCTGAGATAGGTGATGTCCTTAGATATTTTCTTATCTCTCTATTTCACTTCTATCAATATAAAATTCTCTCCTTTCTTCATAGGATTTATCCATTAATCTGCAACCTAGGAAATTCCTTTTATGAAGGGAAAAATGGTGATTGCAAGAGAAAATTTACTTAGTTAACCCATATTCCATACCCTAGCAAGCTTCCAAGGAAACTCCTAATGTCCAACCATTTTGATATTTTGTTTTAGTTATTTCAACCAATGCTTTGATACCATGTTGAAACGCAAAGGATCATTCCTGACTACTAAAGACAAGGAATGTTTTAATCATAGAATTTTTAATCTTCTCTAGATCTTACTTTTTATTTATTAATTTTGATACTTGCAAGAATGAATTAACTAGATATAAATAATCTATGATAGGGTATGTGGGTGAATGGTCATGACTATTCAACCTTGTATCTTAACATAGATTAGTTAACAATAACAATTGTTAATGCAAATTGGTTAACATTACACCAATTCATTGTAGTGTATAACTCAGACATAATACTTGCATGAACAATAATGCTAACTAATAATACTTGATAATCAACATTTACAGTCAAACCGATAATCATATGAACATGTGAACTTTTTTCAATGAAATATATATATGAGTGCATCATATGTATTTAGAATAACATCAAACTTATGTATTGATAATTTGTATATATACACATCAATATGTAAGTCATATTGACATTTATATATGCATATAGTTTAGATTTGTTATTTACAATGTTTGTCTGACCAAAGCTACATACTTTAGCATGGTTACTATCCTCCTCTTTGGCTCAAGTTCAGGAGGTGGTACTATCTTCTTCACATTTCTCTTTAGATCCTTCTTTACCTTAGGATCAACAATAATGATTTTGTTTTTGTTTGGTTGCCTTAGGCTCGACATCAACTAACTTTTTACCCTTTGATTCTTTGTCTTCTTCTTCTTCTTCACCTTCACCTTTTCCCTCAGTTATTTGTAATGGTCCTTTTCCAAACTTGCCCTCAAGATCTTCTATCATCTTCTCTCATTTTCTATCCATCTTGGGCACTTTCATTTACATTAGCATTCTAATATTGGTTGACTCATAATTGTTAGAGGGCTCAATGTTCTTGTCTATTTCTTTAGATAACAATGCAGTAACTACTGTAGTGACTTCATATTGCATCAGTCTTAACTATGCAACCCTTGGTAACACTTCCTGGGCATAGGTTGTCTACCATGAAACATATGTCATCAAAATAATGATCTACTACTGATTTTGGAATCCTCATACTTTTCTCATCTTGTTCTTAAACTCATCAAAATAGTTGTCCATAATAGCCTCAAAATTTTCTCCCAATTGTTTAATGAAAACATTGATTTTGTCAGTGATCGATCTTGTCTTATCCCATATAATTGTTCCATAGAAGGAAATGAATTTTATAAATAGAAAAATATACAAACTAAAAATGATCCAAACTTACATGAAGTATTCTTTGCCTTTCGAATTGATCCAAGATTTTCTAATAGTTTTTGAAGTTGTAGCTCGACCAGGTCATAGCTATGATCTTTTGTTAAAATCTTAAATACACAAAGCACTATTTAGTCATCTTGACTAATATAGTTTGTGTGTAATTATACACACTACAAACTCAATAAGCGGATCTTCAATCCCATCAATTGGCATTCCTTGACCATTTCCACTTGGCCTTCATCTATTCCTCAATGATGTTCTTAGTTGTACATGTCATTAATTTTTCCCTATCTAGGGTAGGGTAACTAGTAACCATGTGGATGATTGCTTTGTTGATTTTCACTAGCCCACCTTCCAACTAGATTTTTGTGTCATGTACTTGGCTTAGTACAATTTTTATCCATTCCTCTTTAAATACTTTTGGAAATGCTAGGGCATGAGTAAGTCCTCTCTCAACAACAATCTTATTCTCATCTTTCAAAACTCCATTATCACACAACTTGTCATAAGTTGCTCATAGTTCACAATCTCCAATTTTTGCAATATTGCACATATAGTGCAATCAAACAAATTGAACCATCAATACTCTTGGTAGAATTGATGACAAGGCGCCAAATGCATCTCCAATCATCACAATGTTAGGGTACATTATGAATTTGGGTGGAGGGCATTGATCATTCCTCACAGTCTATGTGTTGCTTTCCTTCAACATTTCCTTCCTAGATACAAATGTAGTGGATGCCATTTTGAAACCAGGGTTTAAACAACTTCACTTCAACAAATTCAAAACCAACTTAGCTTGGTATTGTGAACCTTACTTTTTTCTCCAAATCTTTTCAATGACACATTGTGATTTTCTTGTTCTTTTGTTCAAATTACCTTGATCACCTTGAAATCGCTTGTGTGCACTAAAATAGCTTGGTAAATGAAAATAAAGATCAAAATTTAATAAATACCTTCAATTTGTTGAGTTAGGTCTTAAAAAAATGCATTGTACTGAAGTAGGTGTATTATAATGTTCTCAATCTTTACATGTGTTCACACTTCATTCCTTTTAATACTCAATTGTTGTTAGCTCGAACATCATATTAACTTGGTTCAACTATAAATGCTCGGCTCATATGACACTACTCAGTCTCTATAGACCATAACACTGATACTCGACATCTATTATGCATATGAATTATTTTGTTCAATTCTTCCTTATATATGTCCTTGTGCATCTTTATTCATGCATATGTGGACTTTTAATAATATTTATTGTTAGGAACTTATATGTAATCTTTCATTCAAGTGAACAATTCCTTATACACTTACTTTGCTCAGTTGGATGTAATGTGATCACTTGATCCATTGGATTGGGTGATCTCAGCTTCACTAGATCTACTACTTTCACCTTTTACTCTCTTTTTCCAAGTTTGACTTATCTCAACCTTGTCTTTTCCTTTGTCACATTCATTTTTTGATGCTGGTGCTTGAGTCCTACAGTTCTTACTAATATGTCCAACCTTGTGACAACTAAAACAAACTAGGCTTACATTCAACCATTTCTTGTAATTGCCTCTGAAATGTGTTCTAATGCAATTTTTTGGAATGTGACCCTACTCTCCACAATAATGAAAATTATACCATGTGTTATAATCCCAATTGTAAGAGTTTCCTTGCTTAGGTGAATGTGTTTTCCTTTTAGATGTCCAATTGGATTTGGGCTTAGATTTGCATTCTTGAGCTCTATGTCCATATTTCTGATAGATGTAGCAATGCCCTTCAAATCTAGGTGTAGTAGGTACTTCATTTGCCTTTGACATACATTCATGTGCTTGGTGTCCTTGTTTCATGCAATTAAAATAATTCCCACTAAACTTAGGTTTAGGATTTTGTATACCATGCTTGCTTCTGCAAATGTTTGTTGTGTGTCCAAGTTTTCCACAATGATAGTGTATAGGTTTTCCTTTTAACTTTGCACTCCTTTTCTCTCCACTCTTAGATGATTCTCCTTCTTTGGTAGTTGAGTGGTACTTGATGTGTCCTAATCTAGAGTTGTCACTTGGCATTCTTGGTGATCTCATAAGTTCTTCAAAGTATCTTATAGATTGGCTAGGTTTATTCATCCTCTCTAGTAATTCTTTCTCAGATCTCAACTCATTCCTTAGTTGGTTACTCTGTGATCTTAGATTTGTGATCATAGATTTGTGATCTCCATGTCCTTTCTATTCAATTCATAATTTTCAAGTAGCAGTTGATTCATCATGTCTAGTTGAGTGTTTGTAAGGTTTTGCACAACAAATGACCTTTCTTCAAGTTTGATAGATATTTGTGTTTTATCTTCTTTAGCTTTATTTTTATATGCAATTACCTCACATATCCTTACTAATTGGATTTCACGCTGTCTCTTCAATTCTCTAACTTATTCACTCAAAATGTTGTTCTTCTCTAGTAGATTTGCTATTGTTGCATCACTTTCACTAGAATTACCATTGTCAAACAATCCTTTAGTATCAACTGCTTGATAAAGTGTGTCATTCTATTGAATAGCCAACTCTCTTCTTTTCTTTAGTGACTTCCTCAATTCCTCTCTTGCTCTTTCAAGTTGTTGCAATACAAGTTGGATATCAATCACCTGATTCTCAATAATCTTTCCCAATATTTAAGCCTCCATCTCCAAGATCTAAGCTCTTAAGTTGTTAAACTTTTTTGGAGAAAACATAGCTTTGATACCAATTGTTGGAAGTCTTATTTGGAAGCAAGATACTGGGGGGGGGGGGGGGGGAGGGGGGGAGAATCAGGATCTATAAAACTTTACCTCCTTAAACTAAATAATATATTAATAGGATTCACTCATAATCATGTCTTAGATCATATATCGTATAATCATGAACTGTAAAACTAAAATGAATCTAACTGTGCATGTCATCCATGAAAATATAAACATATTTAACACAAAGGTTTTGGTAACCTAGAAACCCTCCAAGGTAAAGGTAAAACTAGGGTGGGGATGACACCCACAAATCTTTACTGCTACAACAATAAAGTTTTCCTGTTACTTGGCTACAAGTTGATCACTTCTAATGATCTACCCTATGAGGGGTCTTCTCAATTAAAATCAATACAAGATTGTTAAGTCTACCTTGATCAAAGGATTTAAACTCACAATGAAGTAAGCACTCTATTAGGATATTTAACAAGGTCTGTTAAAACCACCCTATTAAGAGATTTTCCCTCATAGAAAAATGTCTCAGTACTTGATCCTTTAGTTTTCTTTACGAAGCTTATTACAGATCTCCTCTCTTCAATGTCTAAATCTAATCTCCTTATTTGATTTTCTTTGTTATGATCTTCACTACTAGGTTGCTTTGTTTGATTATTGTATCAAACTTAGCCTTCCTTACTCTGATCCTTAGTCTCTTCCACACATTCACAATATTCCTTAGTATTTCTTCACACTCTTTTGTGCATATTTGATTTAGGCTTTGACCCCTTCTTAATTAGACAATTATGGAAGGCTCTAGATCAAGATCAATGATCTAGAATATATTCTTTTGTCATTTAACCCTTCTAATTTTTTGATTGGTTAGTCTGCCTTTCTTGGGAATAATATTTTTTGAAAAAATGTGTAATTTGCTCCTTAGTTGTCTCTATAATCCATAAATGTCACATAGAATTCAACCAAAATGATTTACATAAGTGTTTGTTCCATTACAAAAACATATGTCAAAACTAGTTTATTTGACAATTGAATGTCCTTACACTCGGTCAAAACTAATATTTATGTTGTCTCTCATATTCTATAGACTCAACATATACTAACTCTCTCAACATAAGTTATCTTTGCATCACTCAGTCTCCAAATGTTTTACTCAACATGTATTATAACTTAGTCTATATTGGGGAGCTTGGAAACCTTTGACTTGTTTGGTATGTAGTGAAATATAAACAAATCCATGTAGCTTGACCTTCTCTGGATGGCTTGATTGTAGTGATGACTGACCTCCACTAAGTGTTGGACACTAATAGGAAATAAGGCTTAGAGATCAACAATACCCCACTTTGACATTAGTGGAATTTTTTTTTGTCATGACTTAGCAATCCATTCAAAATTACAAATAGTTGCACTCCCCCTTAGACTATAATTCGGTCTCCAAAAAATTGACTCTGCTATATAATATATATATACATGTCTCCGCATACCTATGTGATCAATGATGTTAACTCATTTGATTCTTTAGATTTTCTCAAATCTTCTAATTTCCCCTTTTGTTTGATCTTCTTATTTCCCCTTTTTTGGACACTCTATAGCTTGGGATTTACAACTATCAGCTGGTATTTATCCAAAAATGTTTTGTGATTTGCTAAAATCACCTCTATACCTTAATTCCATCTAGTTCTCACTGATTCTAAGACCTAGATCTTAATTTCTAGCTGGGTAGCTAAATCAATTAAGTTATCTACAATTGAGAGATGTGGACCTCTCTTAACGAATTACTCTTCTTCCAATGTGATTCAATAGGGAAATAGGTCTGAGAGTCCTAGGTTGCATGGATAAATAAGCAAGACCTATTTATCTTTATTACATTAGCATTATATGTTAAGACCAAATATGAAGTGATATTGGAAGAACTTTTAACTATCGTGCCAACAAGGACATGTGTAGTTGTCTAGACGGTGTTGAATTTTAGGAGGGTCATGAGGTTGTCATTTTTTTTTTTTGAAGGAAAATCATATACGAATTAACCAACTTAGTCAAAAATTAACTCCTCTAAGGTTCAACAAAGGAGTGGTTTCTTCCTATGGCCTAAGTAAGTTTGATCACATTTTCCACAACTTAATTTTTCTAGAACCCACTTAAGGAAGACACACCTCAATAGGCATTTGGAGAAGACTCTCCAAACTTATTCATGGTGTGTTTATAATTAATTACAACATTTTAGAGATTTCCAAAGTTGGGTTGTACCAATTCAAGAAAATTTTATCCCTCAATGGAAACTACAAGTAGTTAATGATCCTTTGAAAGTTCCATTGGGAAAGGCATAAGAAAATTTCATGGATATGGATTGAAACCTTGAGATAAGTAGACTACCTTCTCATTTTGTTTTTGTTTACAGTGAACAAGGTAAATGACCATGATATTTCAACAAAATTTTCTTGGAACCATGTGAGAAAAATATCCATTAATTGATCAAATGTCTGGATGGAACAATTCAAAAGAGATATGTTCCATTCTAGTTTGATCCCTTATCTTATTGACATAATAACTTTAGAAAAACAAAATTTAAGTTGTGATAATTGTTGCACATAGGAATAAATGAAGTAATGTGGAGATGAGATTCCCTATCACTAGCATAACTATCAAACCTTAGGGAATTAACACCTTATGGTAGTGACTATTAAAAACTCCAATAGAGAGTGGTTTATAGTGATAATATAATGAAAGAGATCTCTAACTACCCATAGTAGAAATATTATCAAGTTGATGATATAATTGACCCATATTTTGTAATATGGTATTGAGAATAATATTATGAAGTTGGGGAGGTACACTTAGATTACCTATATGAGACATCGATACTTGGGCCAATTCTAATATTATCATTGGGGATTTGTTTATTGTGCCCTAGGAAGATGTGATGTCCCCTTCTAGCTAGAGACATCACTTTAGCTGGTGATTAGCCTATCAGAGACCCTCGTAGGCTAATAAGATTGGATAGAGGGTCACCTTGGTGTGGAGATCCTCCAAGGACCAAAGCAAAGTACTCTTCTGGGTTGCCAGAGTTTGTTTATGATGAGTTTTCCTTTGAGTTTGGCTTGGTCAGGCTATTTTTAGCAGTTTTGGAGTTATAAAGATAGACCCCTGCTATTTTTAGAAAAGGGGTATGGTCATATGCAGTTCTATCATGTTAGCTCCTAGTCCAAACAACATTCAAAAATGTTGAGTAATAATGGAGATATTAATGTTTATTTAGTTAAAATAAACATTATTGGTTTTGAGCCTATATTGTTAAGTTATAATATATAACTTAAGTGAGGGTCATGATATCATAAAAGGGGCCATTGTTTCAATTAATTGTGGGTCCAAGCTTATGGAAAAATTAAAAGGGATTTTCTAAGTTTTAATGTAATAACATTTTTTATGTTATTATTATATCTTTTATCCCACATTGAGCATGGAGACTCATTCTGGAGTCGAGGAGTCCTTATAAACAAACCTTGTCTTCCTTCAAGAGCAGGTTATGAGAAGTGCTTAAAAACTTTGCCTTGTGAAATTTCTTGAAGTTGTGGCAACAAGGGTTTCTACAAGTTTGAGAAGAATTCAGACTGTGGAGGACGTAGTATCTTCAGAGTTGATGCAATTTGAGGGTGTGAAATATCACTTGAATTTTGCCTGTGAGTTGACTTCATTCTGGAGTCAATATTGTGTTTAGTAGGAAAGAATTGGATGAATCTGTTACAGGTTGGAAGGGGTTATAACAGCAGCTACAGTGCTGTGAACAGTACAACGCTCCAGTGAATTTAAAAATCAGAGATTTAATATTGTGATTTTTGATAGGCGCTGCCCAAGGAGGAAGCAACCAACAGCGTGGTTGCATATCAGAGACAAAAATCAGGTTTTTTTCAACTATTAATGATGATGTTTTTAATGTATGCTTCCAGCAATAAGTATTGTACAAACATTAGGAGCCATCTAAATAAATGAATTTGATTAACATTATAATCAGATTTGAGTTATAATTTGAGGTAGATTAGTTTTCAATATTTGTATTTTCTTTTCATCAACTCAAAAACCCACAAACAGCTTAAAACATTCAAAAACAAACCAAAAACAATTATTACACCCAGGGAAACAAATAGTGACCAGCGTAGAGCCTATTTGGGGTTCTTACATTGGTATTAGAGCCTCATTCCTGCCATCCTGAGGGTTTGGGGAGTCATATGTAGCCACCGGAAATTGGACCACACAGGTACCATACTCGTAGGAGAGCTCTGATTGAAAGAGAACAGTTACAGGAAACAGGAAATATGGAAGAGAGGCGTGATGGTATTTCACCTAGAAACAGGAGGAATAATGATGATCAGGATACCAGATAATTCTACCGTGCTATGGTTACAGGGCAGCAGCAGATGGCACAGGCATTACAGGCACTCACTACTATGGTAGAAAGGATGAACCCACCTGTTAGACAAAATGGGGAGCCAGGAGAATAGGGAGATAACAGGAGTGCTACAGGTAATCAGAGACCACAACGAACCCATTCTAGAACAGTTGATAGGCCTACACGCCCTACATTTGTTCCGGAGGAGCCAGAAGAAGCTCCGGTAGAGGAGGCGACAGGAGACCCCATATTCACAGATGCACTCATGGCTGCAAATGATGAATGGGAATTATTAGCTCCGCAGGTTTGGGAGAGGATGACCTTTGAACGCTTTGTAAATAAGAGGAGAGAGCATTACAGGTCACTCAGACAAGATAGGAGGCCTAGAGGTCAAAATAGTGAGCTAAAGAGGGCTACAGGCAAGCTTACTATGCCTACATTTGATGGGAGTGGTAAGATGACAGCTCAAGCTTGGATTCATAAGCTTGACACATTTTTGGCACTGAGGCCAATGACAGAGATTGAAGCTATCAAATATGCCACCTTGCATTTGGAGGGAATAGCACATGATTGGTGGTACCATGGTATGGTAACACTTCAGCATAACCAAGTGACAGAATACCAGGACTTCGTGGATAGGTTGGTTGAAAGATTTGACAAAAAAGATCCAGAGATTTACTTCCAAGACTTAGCACAGCTGAAACAAATAGGCAACTTGGAGTATTTCATTGGTGAATTTCAGCGGTTGGCAGTCATGGTGCCAAACATTTCAGAGCATAGATTGATAGTTCTTTTCATTGAGGGCCTATCTGAACCACTGAGAGGTTGGATAAAGGAATTTGATCCTATTTCTTTACAGGAAGCGATGAAAAAGACAAGAAGTATGGAACATGCAGTCCCAACAAACAAATTTCAGTCCAAAGGAGCATCTTCTAGTAAGGATAACAAACCATTTTATAAAAAACCAAAGAGGACTAATTTTAAAAATGATTCTAAAGATAAAACTCCAGCACCTT
Source organism: Cupressus sempervirens (assembly GCA_028749045.1). NCBI lineage: Eukaryota > Viridiplantae > Streptophyta > Pinopsida > Cupressales > Cupressaceae > Cupressus > Cupressus sempervirens. The sequence goes on from CM053786.1 coordinate 748,153,295, forward strand.
TTGACAAGGAAACACTAAATTATTTGAGGAAGAAAAAATTATGTTTCTACTGTAAGGGACCCTATGATGCAAACCATGATTGTCCTCTTAGGCCAAAGGGAAAAGCTAACAGAGTTATGTGGGCATACTATGAGGAATCAGAATCAGATAATTCAGATTAGCAGTCTGATATAGAGGAAATAGATGGTGAAAAAGAGGAAGACAAGGCTGAAAACTTGTCTAAAATGGAGTCCAAGGATGGGGAAGGAGATGGGCAACTTAGGGAAGCTCGTCTCACTAGTATTAAGCAAGAAGGGTCATTCCAGATGAGAGGAGTACTCGCTGGACAACGAGTCATAACCTTGGTTGATACAGGTGCCACTCATAATTTCATTGATGCTAGGATGGTGGAGAAGCGTGGCATACAAACAGAGGAGTTTGGGGGAATTAGAGTGAGGGTAGCGAATGGCTATGTCCTCAAATGTGATCGTAGGATCACTGGACTCCCATTGAAAGTTAATAATTATGACTTTAAGGCAGATTTTTATGTTGTACCTATGGGAGATACAGATATAGTTCTTGGGATAAGTTGGTTGCACGATATTGGTGAGTTCACTCTTAACCTCAAGGAGATGGAGATGAGGTTTAAAGTGAATGGGAAGACACATATTCTTAAGGCAATCAGGGACAGTGATCTTAGGATGGTCTCTTTTCGTAGAATGGCTAGATTGATTCGACATGATCAGGTAGAGTGGGCAGCAGAGTGCATGTTGATGCCATCACAGGAGGGACAGCATAAGATTGAATATCCTCCTGATATTTAGGAGCTTAGAGTTAAACACTCTAAGGTGTTCAGTGACATTCCACCAGGTAGACCACCAAACAGAGGTATTGAGCACATCATTGAGTTAGAGGAGGGGGCTAAGCCCATCATGATTACACCTTACAGGCATCCGAAGAGGTTGAAGGATGAAATTGAGAAAACCATAAAGGAGTTACTTGCTATGGGCCACATTAGACCAAGTAAGTCTCCTTTTTCTTCTTCAATGGTGTTAGTAAAAAAGAAGGATGGGACATTGAGGATGTGCATTGATTACAGAGTGCTTAATAGGAAGACAATTAAAAACAGATACCCCATTCCCAGGATCGATGAGTTGATAGATGAGCTTCATGGATCTTGCTTCTTCTCAAAGATAGATTTGAGATCAGGTTATCACCAGATCAGAGTTAGAGAGCAGGATATTGAGAAGACAGCCTTTAGATGTCATTGTGGCCATTTTGAGTTTGTAGTTATGCCATTTGGGCTAACTAACACACCTGCTACTTTTCAGGCAACAATGAATAGGGTTTTCCATCCTCATTTGAGGAGATTTGTACTTGTCTTCTTCGATGATATCTTGGTATATAGTAGATCTTGGGAGGAGCACTTGGTTCACCTGGACACGGTGTTGGGTATATTGGATAGAGAATCCTTGTATGCAAAGGAGTCAAAGTGTGATTTGGGCATGACAGAGTTGTTGTACTTGGGTCACATCATCAGTGCAGAGGGCGTGTGCATGGATCCTAAAAAGATTCGTGCCATTGTGGAGTGGCCTTCACCGGTGAACCTTACACAGTTGAGGGGCTTTCTAGGACTATGTGGTTTCTACAGAAGGTTTGTGGATGGATATTCCAGGCATGCGGCACCCTTGACGGATTTGATGAGAAAGGGAGCTTTCTTGTGGACTCTTGAGGCACAGGAGTGTTTTGAGAAATTTAAGGGGTTGATGACTTCTTGTCCAATGTTAGCATTACAAAATTTCAGCAAACCTTTTGAGCTACATTGTGATGCTTCCAGAGAGGGCATTGGATCGATGCTTATGCAGGAGAAGCACCCTATTGCTTATGAGAGCAGGAAATTGAGAGGGCCAGAGCAGAGCTTCAACATATATGATAAGGAGATGTTAGCCATTATGCATGCTTTGGCCAAATTCAGGCAATATTTGGTAGGTAGAAAATTTTGTATCAAAATCGACCATAATAGCCTAAGACACTTTTTGGGGCAGCGAGATCTCAATGATAGGCAGCAAAAGTGGGTGAGCAAGTTACAGTCCTATGACTTTGACATTACATATTTTAAGGGGACACAGAATGTAGTTGTTGATGCCTTATCATGTAGGCCCCATTTGAGCTTATTGACAGACATATCGAAGGATTGGAGACACTTGATCCTTGTAGAGTATGCAAAGGACACTTGGGCAGCTGGATTCATAGATGGGACTATTCAGGACAGCAGATACACCCTTGTGAATGAGCTCATCATTTACAAAGGACGAATATTTTTGGTCCCAGGATCAGTAGTGAGGAGGGTGGTTTTGAAATCTTTTCATGATTCACCTATGGCAGGACATCCTGGTTTCTACAAGACATACCGACAGATTAGAGAGCGATTCACATGGAAAGGGCTCAAAGCAGAGGTACTTCAATATGTTAGGGAGTGTCCCACTTGCCAACAAAATAAGCAAGAACACTCCTATCCAGCCAGTTTACTTCAGCCACTTCCGATTCCTGATAGTAAGTGGGAGTGTTTGTCTATGGACTTCATCACAGGACTGCCTAGAGCCCAAGGCAGAGACTGCATATATGTGGTTGTGGATCACCTTACGAATTTTGCACACTTCTTTCCAATCACTGCTACATACACTGCTACACAGGTGGCAGCGTTGTTCTTCAAAGATATATTTAGATTACATGGCTTACCTCGGAGCATTGTAAGTGACAGAGACAATAGGTTTATGAGTCACTTTTGGCAGGAGCCATTCAGGTTGTGTGCGACAGAGCTCACTCCAAGTACTAGCTACCACCCTCAGACAAATGGTCAAACAGAGATAGTAAACAAATGGGTGGAGGGATATCTCAGAAATTATATAGCAGGGCAATAGAGGGCATGGGTAAAATGGATTTATCTTTGTGAGTATTGCTACAATACCACTTATCACATGTCTATTCAGATGTCACCCTTTATGGCCCTGTATGGGTATGAGGCACCCAATTTTATGGATCTGCTTTTGAGTGACAGTAGAGTGCCCAGTGCAGGTGATTTGTTACAGGAGAGTCAAGACCTTGTTAAGACTCTCAAGGATAATCTAACTAAGGCACAAAATCAGCAAAAGCAGTATGCAGATCAGAAGAGGACTGAGTGGACTTTTGAGGTTGGAGACATGGTGTATCTTATGTTGCAGCCTTACCGTCAATCCACTCTCAAGAAGAGTGGTGCCGAGAAACTCAAGCCACAATACTATGGTCCATTTAGGATTATCAGGAAAGTGGGAGAGGTGGCTTATGAGTTAGACTTGCCGACGGAGAGCAAGGTGCGCAATGTTTTTCATGTTTCACGCCTCAAAAAGGCGCTAGGGCATCATATTATGCCTTCTACAGTACTACCACCCCTGGATGATGAGGGAAAACTTGTTTTGATACCAGAGGTTATCATTGATTTTAGAGAGAGGAACTTGAGGAAACGTACCATCCGAGAATATTTGGTGAAGTGGAAGGATTTGCCAGTAGAGGATGCTATTTGGGAGAGCGAGGAGATTTTACAGCATCCAGTGTTGAGATTGCTTGAGGACAAGAAATTTCAGGGAGTGCGGACTGTGATGTCCCCTTCTAGCTAGAGACATCACTTTAGCTGGTGATTAGCCTATCAGAGACCCTCGTAGGCTAATAAGATTGGATAGAGGGTCACCTTGGTGTGGAGATCCTCCAAGGACCAAAGCAGAGTAGTCTTCTGGGTTGCCAGAGTTTGTTTATGATGAGTTTTCCTTTGAGTTTGGCTTGGTCAGGCTATTTTTAGCAGTTTTGGAGTTATAAAGATAGACCCTTGCTATTTTTAGAAAAGGGGTATGGTCATATGCAGTTCTATCATGTTTTCTCCCAGTCCAAACGACATTCAAAAATGTTGAGTAATAATGGAGATATTAATGTTTATTTAGTTAAAATAAACATTATTGATTTTGAGCCTATATTGTTAAGTTATAATATATAACTTAAGTGAGGGTCATGATATCATAAAAGGGGCCATTGTTTCAATTAATTGTGGGTCCAAGCTTATGGAAAAATTAAAAGGGATTTTCTAAGTTTTAATGTAATAACATTTTTTATGTTATTATTATATCTTTTATCCCACATTGAGCGTGGAGACTCATTCTGGAGTCGAGGAGTCCTTATAAACAAACCTTGTCTTCCTTCAAGAGCAGGTTATGAGAAGTGCTTAAAAAATTTGCCTTGTGAAATTTCTTGAAGTTGTGGCAACAAGGGTTCCTACAAGTTTGAGAAGAATTCAGACTGTGGAGGACGTAGTATCTTCAGAGTTGATGCAATTTGAGGGTGTGAAATATCACTTGAATTTTGCCTGTGAGTTGACTTCATTCTGGAGTCAATATTGTGTTTAGTAGGAAAGAATTGGATGAATCTGTTACAGGTTGGAAGGGTTATAACAGCAGCTACAGTGCTGTGAACAGTACAGCGCTCCAGTGAATTTAAAAATCAGAGATTTAATATTGCGGTTTTTGATAGGCGCTGCCCAAGGAGGAAGCAACCAGCCGCGTGGTTGCGTATCGGAGACAAAAATCAAGTTTTTTTCAACTATTAATGATGATGTTTTTAATGTATGCTTCCAGCAATAAGTATTGTACAAACATTAGGAGCCATCCGAATAAATGAATTTGATTAGCATTATAATTAGATTTGAGTTATAATTTGAGGTAGATTAGTTTTCAATATTTGTATTTTCTTTTCATCAACTCAAAAACCAAAAACAGCTTAAAACATTCAAAAACAAACCAAAAACAATTATTACGCCCAGGGAAACAAACAGTGATCAGCGTAGAGCCTATTTGGGGTTCTTACAGAAGAACTCACCCATAATAACTCTTGGTCATAAATAGATAAAGGGTCAATATTAGAAGTCAAATACGCCAAGTGTATGAACACCCTATGCATAATGACACCAATCAATTAGCCAACAATATTGAATTAAGTGTTACAGGGATTAATGGGGTGAGATATACATGAGTCCCTATTATTCAACCTAATGACACTAACACTTTCAGGCCTTTATCATCCGAAATTATCATCTCCCTTAGTTTTCCAACAAGAGATCTACCCTTAGAGAAAATACATTCCTAGTTATGAAACCTTTCAAAATATCTTAAGTTCTACTTGAGAGATGGAAGTTGATCAAACTATATCAATATAATAGATTCATGGTCTATGGTGATAGGAGATTCAAGATGAGAGTTTATCAAGGTCATTTTCTTAGCACCAAATTTTTGAGAGATATTGATTCCTAGTATTTTAATAAAAGGATGAGATCCAAAGGAGTCATTAGGACCATCATTTTCCAAAAATATTGGGACAGGTCTAGTAGCACTATACCAATCAAAAGGAATGTTTGATCTTAAGGATCTCCTTATAATGGTTCCACAAGTAGTAGCAGTAGTAGTTGTGAATATCATTCAAGAGCTTCACACATTGAAAATGTCAATTAAAAAAGAATGAAAGATGAGCTTACATTCACTTCAAGTTCACTAAAAATATGGAGATTTACCACCCTCAAGATTGATGAAATACTAGGGAGTATTTGAGCCCTTGTGACACCTTACAAAACTAGTACTTTGGTGAGGTGGGATGATTAATTAATAATTTATGAATAAGATCAAATATGAATGTAAGATAAAGTAAAATATAAATAACTATATGTTGTAAGTTGATCAAATATTATAAATGTTGGGAGGGAAAAATCAATCAATTAGTTAAATATGCTTGTTCACAACCTCAAATGCTAACACGAGTCCAAGAACACATTATAGATTTGGGATGCTAGTGCATTGCATCCTTATCTTGTACTGATAGAGTGAAAATTTTAGTGCTAGAAAAGGCACAAAATTAGAAACCAAGCTAACATAACTTAAAATGAATAAAAGTAATAATGGCACATCATAAAGAACAAAATTAAACAACTATTGTAACCAAATAAGAGAAGAAACAAAACCTCATGAGCAGAGATAAAAGAATCCCAATCTTGCTGTGTCATTTCCTCCATTATTTACGCTCAAGATAAAAATGAAAAATTCCATACTATTATTATAGAGGTTTTGCAAAGTCAAACCCCTCATTTTGATGGATCAAGGTAAACTTTGGTGACACTTTTAGAGGTAACTCAAGTTTGGTTGGGGTTGTATGTGCAGTAAGGAATGTAGAGCATGAGGTCCTTTTATTGTTAGGTAGAAAGTTGGGATGAATCATACAATATAAGGCTAAGAATCAAGTTGCATTGATGGGTTATGTGGCATTAGCAAAACTAAAGGTAGAATATTGTATTTGGATGGTAGTGCACAACTAGTGGTGAATACCATTTATAGTAGGAAAATTCAAATTGGAAGTATAATAATTAGCTACATGTGATATGAAACAAAAGGAAACATGTCAATAATTTTGTGGTCAGTGACATCTTTTGGGAGGGTAACAATTTGGTGGATGACATTTGTAAAACATAAACAGAGATAATTTTGGAGGTGGCAAGAGTCTTGTCACTTGTAAGTTAGCATGACTTTTGTAGAATGGGTTATAATTCTTTACATTGTCATATCCTCTAGGTTATATGCAATGTGACTTCATGATGACAATACAAGCGCATTAAATATGGTAATAAAGGCAAATTCTATTCTAGTGATAGATGTGTTTAGATACAATACTCTAACATTCAACACAAAGGGTCATATACTTGTTTATCTATCTATCTTAGTGCTCTGAAACTATACATAACATTTTTTGGTGTGGTGTCTTGTGAGGTTATTTGGCTTACACTATTTGGGATGTGGATTGATTCCACCAGGCAAGCTATGACATACATAAGAAATGGAGATGATCACATAAGTCCTTTAATTATTCAGGGAGCATTCATCAATGTTACTTCTCATAATGTGTTGTCTCAAGTTGTGTATAGAAGGTGTGGAGACTAGGGATGCACTATGAATGCTTTCTTTGATTTTTGATACCTTTGATGAAGTTGGGTAGGATGATGAAGATAGATGAACCAATGAACATGATAACTTGTGATAAATTCTATTTTTGGGTTTATGTTTGCCCTTTTTTTGGTATATGTATGAAGTAGATATATGTTCTCTTGTGTTTTGTTATGTTGTATGGGGGTTATTTTTGGGGAAAAATCTCAAGGTATTGTACTTTTTGTAATGATGCAATCTAGGTAAAGATTTGTATAGTAATGCCCATGTACAAATGTACGTTTAGAGCTTAGTCGTAATGTCCTTTTCTAATTGACTTGCTCTTTCTCAGCACAATTAACAAAACATGTTATAATTTTTTTAATTGATATAATAAACATGTATAACCCTATCTATCAAAAAATTGTCAGCCCTCTTCTCCAATTGTTTTATTTTCCATTTGTACACTTTAATTAGTTTCTCATTGTCCTTTTAGAATCAACATATGATTTCAAAAATAGCAAATTAATCTATGATTTCTTTTACAAAATCCAAATTTCATTTATTTTTATTTTTATTTTAAATTGATTTAGTTATTAGTGTTTAGTTTTAAAAATTATTTTAGTTTACTTTTATATTAATTTAGTTTTTAGCTTTCTAAATTAATTTAGTTTTTTATTTATTTTTTGTTCTTATTTTTATTTGTACTATTCTTTTTTCATATATTTAAAAAAAAAATCTAACTAATATTTTTGTGTGAAGAATTTTTTAAATAATTATTTTATTCATATATAATAATTTAAATATAAATAAATAGTATTTTTTAAATTTTATTTTACTTAAATTGAAAAAAAAAAGTGCTAGTAGAAATAAGAAACACACTGAATCAAAATTTCTGGATAAAAGAAAATAGAGATATGTGGATGAGGATGGGGATAAAACCCAGAAAAAGTTATATATATTCTTTCTTCAAATATATATAATACACACATATATACATATATGTATGTATGTGTATATATATTTGAAGAAATTATATATATATATATATATATATATATATATATATATATATATATATATATATATATATATATATATATAGAGAGAGAGAGAGAGAGAGAGAGAGAGAGAGTTATTTTAAAATTAAATGTAAAGATAATAAAATAAAATAAATTAGATTATTTGAAAAATATAAGAGAATTGTTTCAGAAGTAAACATGAATTGGCTCTTGTATATCCATATGTTTATGTAGTAGCTATCAATTATAAATGAATAAATTTTGTTGTCTTTCCAAAAACACATCATGTTCAACAAACTTGGAAGAAAGTGGGGCCTATGATTCTAGTTTTTCACAAAGGTGGTCATAAAACTAATTAAGTTAAAGTGGAGTATTCCACTGGGATGAAAAAGAAAAAAAATTGACTATCAAATAGTGAAGATACAACCAAAACAAAGAAGACATAGATCTCCAAACTCGACATCCATTTTGTGCATTTAGGGTTCCCCTACAGTAGAAGTGGTGAAACGTATGTTGGGTGGCTAAAAAAATTCATGTAGCAAGTTTTAGCTAAAGCCTCGAAGTAGGAGAATTACTCTACATTTGTATATTCCCATCAAATTAACATCTTATAAATCCTCTAGTTTTTGCATCTTTAATAAGAAAAACCTTTTATGTGATTTACAAATCAAAATAAAAACACTCAAATGAAATAAACAATTTCCCATGATCATATTCAATACATTTAAACAATATAGAAACAATATCACCACTCAACACATAAACAAAGTGTTTAATCATTATATAAATGTAACATAACACATATCTTTTCTATATGAATCTAGTGAATAATATACAATTATATGCAATATTCCCAATAGAACATATTAAAGAATGAGGTGTACTCAAGGTATTAATTGGTAAATTAATAAACACCATAAATGTTGTGTTAGGGCCAAATAACACTTCATGAAATCTATAAATAATAATCATGGCTTATGGTTCATGTAAACACAATATTCACAATTTTTTTTCATGCAAAGTCTTTTGAATCTAATGGACTTGTAAACATCATAAATAGTTTATTATCATCTTCCATAGTTTTTCAAAATAAAAATAACTGAATAGTACCTTATATAATACTTTTGCATCATATGTACCTATCTTCATTAGAACATGTATAGTTGCCAAGGAGAAAATAAGTAATTATTTTTCTCTACTCTATGAAAATATGTGAACCTGCGTACAAATGCCCTTCCTGCCTTTCATCTTTATCAAAATTAAAATTACCATTATGCTACCACGTGGTCTCCTATCATCCAAATCTTTAAATTCACATGTATTAAAAAATATACAAATGCACAAATAGTAAGAAATATATCAGATTAAAAAATATTTTACAATGATGATTACAACATAACGTATTTTGAATTACAAAGAAAATTATATCATAACATCAAAAATATTTACTTCACAAAATATTTTGAGCAATGTTGATTACAAAATGAGAGTATTGATTAAATTTTCCCTCTTACTAGTAGTTACATTTTAAGAATGACTATTTTTGTTATTAGAATCATGCGAATACCAACGCTCCCATGAAAAACTTTTTAAAAAATAGACAACAAAAGTAAATATACCTTTGGAATTCTAAGTAGTTTTATGTTCTAGGATAATCATTCCTTGAATCTGTGGTACACATGTTCCTTATTATTTTTATCTCTATAATCTAAAAAGAAATGATGGAATTTATGTGATAGCTCTTCTAATTGAGTAAATCAACTATGCTAGATGAAAAAAGTTAGTAGTCCTTTTCTATGGGTGTATTAGTCTCATTTTTACAACCGCTTTAGGTTTTTCCTTGATTTGTTACTGGTGAACTGGAACTGTTGGGTCAATGTTTTGAAAATAATAGGTTTGAAAAAGCTTCATGAAAGACAAATTTGTTATGTGTTATTCATGTATTTGATTGCATGGTGCATCTTAGATCATTTTGCTTCTTGATGTTTTCACCTTGAATATTCAAGTTGAAAATTCTTCCCTTTCATGATACCTATTTTAAGCACTAAAATTGAACATCCTCCACTTTCTTTTTGAGGCTCCCACTTGGTCAAGGTATGATATTAATACCTAAACCATTGTGTTTTAGGGTTTAAGCCTAAACGTTGGAAGGGTAAAAATCTATCACTTGATTTTTAAGGCTACAAATTAATCATAAATAACATCTACCAAATTCCAAATAACTATGTTTAAAGCCTCAAAACTCCACATCAAAAAAAAAATGACGCTAAATTGTGAAAATTTATATTAAGGCGCAAATCTTAGACAAATTTGGAGGTCCACCCCTTTTAATGCAAAAACCCCAAGGATCTGTTGCATGCCAAGTAATCTTGCAAAAAAAGGGTTAAGAAATCATGAATTTTGTGTTTGAAAACCCTGTGAGTAATGGGAAGAGATTTTCATTTTAGTGACAATTTGAGTAAAATATTGATGATTTCAAATGGGAAATATTATGAATCACAATAAAGACTATTTTTCTTTTTCTTTTTACCTTTCAACTTTAACAACATTCAAGCTTTTTTAAAGAATAAAATCCCTTTGTTGGTAAATTGATTACTTAAACTTTAAAATATCAATGAATTAGACCAAGTAAGTGAAGAAAAATAGTTAGGAACCACAACAAATCCACTATTGATAGGAAAAAGAGAAAGATACTGTTAAAGATAGAGGAAATTTTAGTTTCACTAAATTTTCCACCACAAATGTGCCTGTTGTTGATCTCTAAGCCTATGTTGTTGATTAATCATTTACTAGGCAAGATTACAAGGTCACCATTACAACTGAGTTATCTAGTAAAGGTTGAGCATACAACACTTATACTGAGAAAAATAGTGATTATCGAGCATTCGTTACAAACCGAGCACAAATATGAGCCAAGTAGTATAGTATGAGCCGAGCAATACAATGAAGACCAAGCATACTAATAAGTTATAGAAGCCAAGTAACAACATGAAGGTTTATGCATGATCGAGCATCAGAGCATTCAAGTGTAAAGTAGTTCAGTTTTGATAATAGAGTCTGTAATGGCAGAAACTCATATGCATACCATTTTTGGTTGACTTTTCTATTTGAAGAGCCAGCTAAGATGTTGATTACGCATCATTGCAAAAGTTAATGATCCCTAGGTGAGTGATTCAACCAATTTTAAAAAAAGGATGTAAACAAAAAATGATGGTGAAGTGTAAACCATTGATCAAGATCTAGAACCTTCATGGATCATCTATTTAAAGAGGATTCTAACCCTAGAATCAAAAGGAAGAGGAGTATGAGAGAGAGATTGTGAGCAAATGAAGAAGGAAAAGTTTGAGAGCAAAGCAAACAGAGAGAAATTAGAGCAATGAAGGACTTAATGCAGTTATTAGATTAGGAGAATCAAATTAGTGATATAACAAGGAGGAGACCCAATATTAGCTTACAGAGCAGATCAAGGGTCAGGTATTGAATCAATTATTGTTAATTGAGGACATGGTAACTATCTTAACAATGTGGTCCTAACATGCCTATGTAAATCTCCTAACAGAGTCCTTGCTTTATTGTGAGTGTAAAATCCTTTAACAAGGTGAGAACTAATATTAAGCTTTTAACAGGGTAGACCCCTCACTGGGTAGATCATATTTTACGATCAAACATTGTAACCCTAATAGGTTATCTTTATTGTTGCAACAATGAAGATTTATGGGTCTCATCCCCGCCCCAGTTTTACCTTCATCTTGAAGGGTTTTTGGGTTACCAAATCATTGTGTTATGTGTTTCAAACTATTTATGAGTGTGATGTATTTCATTTATGTTACATCATTTCAGTTTTAATGGTAGATCTATGAGATGAATTAAGGGTGAATTTATATTATTGGCTTTGAAGTTAAAAGTTTAAGATCCTGATTCACCCCCCTCTCAGTATCTTGTTTCTTATGTACTTATTCCAACAATTGGTATTAGAGCTCAACTCTCTTGTCAAGAAGCCTAATAGCTTGAGAGGGAAAGATCATGGAGATGGAAGTGTACAAGGGAAAGATCATTGAGAATCAGATGATTGAAATCCAAATTGTGTTTCAACAATTAGAGACAACAAAAGAAGAGTTAAGGAAAAGCCTAAAGAGAAGAAGGGAGATAGTTATTCAGCTAAATGACACTCAATACACAAAATTTGATACTGAAGGACTGATGGACAATAAAAAGACTGCTAACAATAATTAAGAAATGACAAAATTGCTAGAAAAAAATAGTACCCTAGTGAAAGAAGTGAAAGATCTCAAGATGGAACAAGAAATTCAATTAGTTACACTCTGTGAAGAAATTGAACAAAGAAGAAAGCAATGGAAGACAAGCTCATGGTTGAAGAAGAAAAAAGAAAGATGACTAGAAGACTTGAAGAAAGATCATTTGAAGTATAGAAGCTTACAAACAACCGATTGGACATGATAAATCAATTAGTAATTACAAATCAAGAAGCAAATAAAAAGAATGTGCAGATTAGAAATTTGAAGCTACAAAATGAGAAATTGAAAAGCATGTTAAGGAATGAAAAGGAACTTGTGGAAATAATGAACAAACCAAATGAAACAATCAAGCACTTTGAAGACATGATGAAGTCACCTAGAAAAAAAAAACATTGTTGGGCTTGGATGCAACAAGCAATCTTCATCCACTGAAGAAGGAGAGTTATCTAAGAGTGGAGAACAAAGGAATGCAAAGTCAAAAGGCAAACCTACATGTCATTACTGTGGGAATATTGGTCATACAACCAACATTTGCAGAAGAAAAAATGGTAAGCAAGTTCCTAAACCTAAACCAAGTGGTAATTATTTTAATTGCAAGAAAGTAGGACATCAAGCACATAAATGTAGATCAAAGAACAACGAATCAAGTAGGAAAACATCTAAATTCCAAGGCTAGTGCTACAAATTTCAAAAGTATGGACATATATCTCATGAATGTAGACTCAAGAAGAAGTCAACTGGTCACCTAAAAAAAAACTCAGATAGAAAAGAAAGGCAATTCCTACTATTGGGATTATAATACATAGTACAACTATCACTATTGTGGAGAATATGGACACATTCTAGAGAATTGCATCAAAACACATTTTAGAGGAAATTACAAGAAATGGTTAAATGGAGAGATAATATGTTTAAGTTGTCTCAAGGTTGGACACATCAACAGGAATTGCAAAACCAAAACACCAACACCAACATCGAGCAATGGAAATAACAAACCTAAAGGAAATAAAACATTGATAGAGATAGTAAGAGCTAGAAGCAGTAAAGTAGAAGAGACAATGATCACCCAATCTAATGGATCAGGTGATCACACCACATCTCAATAAAGAAAAGAAGAATGTAGGAACTGTACATTCAATGTTATATTTTACATCAGTTCCGAGCATAGAAGTTGTGGAAAGTCATATCGACATAAATAAAGATGTATTAAGAATTATTAGAAATTGAAAATCATAAAAAGTTGAGTACCAATGGTACAGTCTATATTGACTAAGCCTTGCAATATAGACTGAGTTATCAAGGAAGATAACATACTAATCAAGTGAATTGGTTATGATCGAGTGAACAATGTTGATCGAGCCGAACTGCAGACCAAGCTAGTTGTCATACACCAACCAAGTATAAAAACTTTAATTACAGACCTGAAGTTGAAAGATTGAATGTATTTATCAAATTTTGTGATTCCTTTGCACCCACCAAGTGATCAAAGAGCTTAAGAGAATATTTTAAGATGACAATAGTGATTGTGACGAAAAGAGCAAAGAATCTTAGCATATTATCATCAAATTTGTGAAATGAAGTAAGTATCATTCTCAATGCCAAGCTAAAATATTCAATGAAGATATTTGCAAAAAAATTGTTTAAAAACCCTAGTTAGAGATGGCATCTAGAAGTGAAATAGTGAAGGATAGTAGTGCCCAAATCATTAGGAATAATCAAATCCCTCCACTAAACTTCAAAAATTCAGTAAACATGTATAAATTTGTTGATGATATGGAAGCATTATCATCAATTCCACCCAGAGTCTTGATTGTGCAAGACCTAAAATCATGCTATCAATACAAAGTTGGAGAAGTTGGAGATTTGGAAATAAGAGCAACTTATGAGAATCTATGTGTTGATGGAAACCTAAAGGACGAATACAAGACCGTTGCAGAGAAAATACTTACCTGTGCCCTAGGATTTCCAAAAGTTTTCAAGGTTGAATGGATCAAGATCATGCCCAATCGAGTTCATGGAATGAAATTTTGGTTGGAAGGAGGAACAATATAGATTAACAAAGCAACTATTCGCAAGGTAACTAGATACCCTGCTTTGGATCAACCGAAGAGCATAAAGGTTGGAATAAAAAATGAGGTTGAAAATTTGACCAAGGCGAAGTGGAATGGTCATGGTATGTCAATTGATGGCATCAAGGACCCATGAATTGAATTTTTTATTCATGTGATAACACATGAGTTTTATCAATCAAGCAAATTAAACAACATATCATGCATTGCAATTGATTTGGGATACAAAATTGTGAAGAAGGATCATTCATACAATCTTGTTGAGTTGTAACTACACCAACTTACAAAGAACCTAGATGCAACGAGGAAAAAAAAAGAACACCTCTTGTATGTTTGGTTCCCTACTAGTTTTCATATTTTTCTATGCACAAAATTATTTTTCTGCCATTGGAAAAATTGGATGGGATAGGAATAGGACTACTATGGAACAACTGAATGACCTAATAAATAAACTAGGAGAGAATTTTGAGGTAGTAATGCATAACTACTTTGAAGAGGTTAAAGTTAAGATGAAAAACATGATGAGAATTCCAAAGTCTGTCATAGACAAGTATTATGATGAAATATATTTCATTATAGACATAGATTTTGTGTATGCACAGGCAATGTTATCGAGGGTAGCATTGATAAAGCCAATGCTATGTAAGGTAAATGTAGATGATGTAATGGCAACAGTTACTACACTCTTAGCAGAAAAGTTGATACTAGTGTCGAACAATTTGGCACACATGAGATTATTATTTTTGAGTTGATTGCAGATTCTAACACACCAAATGTAGGTCAACAAAGGAAAAGGAAAGTTGCTAAGGCCAGTAAGAATGAATAAGGAGAAGGATTTGGACAACCCTCAAAGGCCAAGGAAGGTAAAGGAAAAGAGCTTTCAGTTTTCAAGCCAAGGGCCACCAAAGAAAAGAAGATGGTTATAATTGAACCCAAGGTGTAGGAAGACTTGAAGAAGGACTTACAAGAAACAATGACACCACATAGGCAAAAGGGCATGGTGATCATTACCAAAAACTAGTCAACACAACCTCGTGTCAAGCTACTCATAGGAAGTCCATCAAAGAGGAGGAAACTAATTGAAGTTCAAGCAAAGTTGAAGAGAAAGCTAATCATTGCACAAGAGGAGGAAGATGAAGAAAAGACTAAGCCTGATGAGACTGCCAATCTTCTAGTAGTGAACAAAATCCCTCCAATGATTGTTGATCAGGTATGTGCAAAACTGATAGAATTTGCATACATTTTAGGATTCAAGTAGATACAATATGATTCTTTGAGTGTTGATGATCAAGTTAAACTTGAAAGTGCAATGATTGTTACGTGCAATGATTGTTATAATGATCAAATCTAGGTGCACACCCCTGGAATTAGGAACTTGTTTTCTAGTGGGATTTTACAATAGAGTGGATGCTAAGTGAAAATGGGCATTGTCCAATGAAAAAAAAATAAGAGAAATGACACTGGCACAAGTTATGCTAGACTTAGGGAAGACACATATTTCTATAACCCTTAAAAAAATTATTAAGAAGTTTATACCGAGGGATAGGGCATATAAAGTTTTGAAGAATAAAGCTCATGAAGTTGAGCAAGACAATATAAGAATATAGAAAGAAGCATTTGGAGTTAGAGGTGAGGGAAGCTTGAGATGCTATTAAATTTGAAGATGAATATAAGTAGGAAATGACTAAGTTGATAGAGGAGATTCAACAACTTGTCAGTGGATATGAACAAAAACATACAGTAACAATTGAAGATAACACTAACACCCCTCTACCTAATCCTAATATATTGACTTAAGAGGAAATTCAAAGTTCAAAGACAAACTCAAGCAAAAAATTTACAAATTGAACTTTGTTACAAGTAGTTGAATATCCAAAGCTTAAAGTCAAGAAGACTGATGATGTTACAGTCATACAAGTTGCAGAGGCTCCAAGTGGTGAGAAACTTGGTAAGGCATTAATTGTATATATGCCACCAACCTGTATGCCAATTTTGTAAAAGGTTGCAAATTTTGATAAAGATTTATGTAATTAATTAGTAGAAGATGAATTAAAATAGAAAGAGTAAGAGGCTACTTAAGCTCTTCTTCAATTTTCGAGTGCAAAGGCTATAGAACCAATAAATGTGACACATATGCAACACGTGATATCTACACTAGTGCAACAACAAAATGAGAGGTCAAGTGACAAGGGGAAGCAATTGTAACTGTCACTACCAAGTGATACACCCTCTAGATCTCAGGATGTGACTCATGTAGATGAGGAAGGTGATAAGTCAATGAAACTTAATAAGGTAATTACATTACCTACATAAGATTTGAATAATCTTACACTAGAGCAAATGCAAGAATTGCAAATCTTGTTGAGTCGTAAGGCAAAACAAGAACAACTTAGAAGGGAGAAGAAGAGAAGACATGTACTTCATATTGTCAAGGATATTTTTATAGATGCATTTGGAATCTCAAATGTAAATAATCAACATACAGTTTTGGATCAACTAGTGTATGTAGTTGACACAATTCAGACAGATGATATTGAGACAAATGAGAAGTTATTACAATGGTCTGAAAGAAGAATGGAGCATAAAGTGTTACAAAAAGTTTCATAGGAACTTGTACAGAGACAAGTTGAGCTTTCTACATCTATTACATAGTTGGAAACAATTTTTAAGATCATCAATTCTTTATATTTAAAATTGTGTGTTATACATTTCTTTACAATAGATACTACATGTTCATTAGAGCTATTGCATGCAGACATAAGAGCTAATGTTATTATATTTAGCAAGAATGCAAGTTCTAGCTCATCCTCTTATAGTGAATCGACATTCAATCACAAGAGGTTAGCTGAGCTCACAGTTAAAGATACAAAGATAAGGGATAAGTTGACATTGATTCAACTTCACTTATTGCCGCATATTGAGATAATTCAGAAGGTAATCTCTATTGCTAGAGACATTTTGAAGAAAGAGACACATTTTTCCAATCTTACAGGATTCATTGATCTAGTTGTTGAGCTAGAAATTCAATTTTAAATTTCAGAATAGGTACAATAAAAATGGAACTGAGGCTATGCCAATATTGTGGCAAGTCATCAACTATTCTTTGATAAATATTAGCTAACCCCAAGTTCCATCAATGACAAAAACAAGGGGGATAAGGATAAGAAAAGGGAATGAAGAATGACGTAATAAGATAAGGGGAGATAAGAAATAAAGGAGAAGATTAAGGTATTGAAAATATGTGCAGATCAGATATCGGGTATCAAAATTTTATAGGATTATATTATGCATAAATTAGGTATCATATTTTTACAAGATTACATTATAGTATCAGGGGGAGTATACATTTTTGGAACGAAATGATTTCATGACAAAGTATTTTTGCCACTAATGTTAAAGGGGAAGATTGCTGATGTATGGGCCTATGTTGTTGATTAGTGTCCAAACACTTAGTCATTTGCAAGTAATTCACTAGACAAGATTACACAATCATCACTATGACCGCATTATCTAGTAAAGGGTGAGTATACAACACTTATAGTGAGTAGAACAATGGTCTCTGAGAATTTAGTAGAGACCAAGCAGAGATATAAGTCAAGCAATATAGTATGAGCCAAGTAATACAATGAAGACTGAGCATACTGATAAGTTAAAGAAGTTGAGTAACAGCATGAGGGTTTATGTGTGATTGAGCATCAGAGCATTATAGTGTCGAGTAGTTCAATTTTGATATG
Organism: Cupressus sempervirens; assembly: GCA_028749045.1. Classification (NCBI taxonomy): domain Eukaryota; kingdom Viridiplantae; phylum Streptophyta; class Pinopsida; order Cupressales; family Cupressaceae; genus Cupressus; species Cupressus sempervirens. The sequence goes on from CM053786.1 coordinate 748,171,338, forward strand.
AGAGTCTTTAATGGTACAAAATCATATGTATACCATTTTTGACCAACTTTTATATTTGAAGAGTCAACTAAGATGTTGATTACGCATCATTGCAGAAGGTAATGATCCCTAGGCGAGTGATTCAACCAATCAAAAAAGGGATGTAAATGATAAATTATGGTGAAGTGTAAACCATTGATCAAGATATATAACCTTCACAAATTGTCTATTTAAAGAGGATTATAACCCTAGAATTAAAAGAGAGAGAGAGAGAGAGAGAGAGAGAGAGAGAGAGAGAGAGAGAGAGAGAGAGAGAGAGAGAACATATGAAGAAGGTGAAGTCTAAGAGTAGAGTAGATAGAGAGAAATCAGAGCAATGAAGGACTAAATAGAGTTATCACATTAGGAGAATCAGATTAGTGATACAACAAGGAGGAGAACCAATTTCAACTTGCAGAGCATACCGAGGGTCAAGTATTGAATAAGTTATTGTTAATTGAGACAAGGTAAATCTCTTTACATAGTTGTCCTAATAGGCCTATGTAAATCTCCTAACAAATTTCTTACTTTATTGTGAGTGTACAATCCTTTAACAAGGTGAGACCTAATAGTCTCTTAAGCTTTTGACAGGGTAGACCCCTCACAAGGTAGATCATATTTTTTGATCAAACATTCTAACCCTAATAGGTTAACTTTATTGTTGCAACAGTGAAAATTTATATCTTGAAGTGTACCTGAGTTACCAAATCATTGTGTTGTTGAAAATAGTGTAATGCCTACCCTTAGTTTATTTTTATCTTTCTTATAGGCTTTCAGGAGTAAGCCTAAGTGTAGGGGGAGTGGATGTAATGCCTACCCCTAGTTGACTTTTTTGATTTGTTTTGACTAGATTCTTTTAGGCCTATTCTATGATTATGTTCGATGATGATATATATGTTCATGTATTGACTTTTAGTTATTGAATGATGTTAGGTAGATGAATGATTATTATGCAGTTTCTATGGATACTCATCCCATACTTGCATGTGTATGGTGCACGTGTTTGTTTTACTTTATGTTTGATGTTTCTGATGCGATTGAGGAAGGGAGTTGTAGTCACGTGCTAGTCGGGATCTACATAATGAACCACTTCCTACCATTGCTTGTTTAGATTAGAATATTGTGTTTGTACATGTGTGGATTTAATGCAAATTGTAGGTATCGAGTATCAACTTCCCTGAATTGCCAGGATGAGCGTATCCTATTGCAATATTTCAATGGTATAAGTGGGGAGATAACTCTTGAATCCAAATCTTAAAACCCTAAGCCAATTGTTCTAGAAAATAGGACAAGTATTTGAGTTAGTTTCACCTTTTTGAATTCGTCAAGTGACATGAATTCATGATTTTAACCCTGGAATTTGATATTGTCCTTTGTCTTCAATAGAGTTGTCATTATTTGGTTTGTGGGCCTATTTTGATTTTATGGTATAATTAAATCAAATTAAACGATAAATTAAAGATTTAATTTGATGGAATTTTTATAAAGAAATTTGATATTTAATCATATTTAATTAGCTGAGGAATTAATTAAATAAAAGAATTAAATTTAAAGATTTTATTAAAGTTCTATTTTGACATATTTATATTTATTTAATTTAATGATAATTATTTAGGAGTTTTATTTTAACAATAAATTCTAAATAATGTTATTAATTAAGTTAATAAATATATTATTAAAAAATATCTCGTGAATTTATTTAAATAAATGAATTCAATAAAAAGATAAAGTTATAGTTCTAATTTTGGTATTTTATATTTATTTAATTTAATAATAATTTATATAGGAGTTTTATTTTAATTAATAAACTCTAAATAATATTGTTAGTTAAATTAATAAATATTATATTAAAAGCATTTTCATGATTTAATAAGAGAGAGAAAACATTTATTTTGATCGATAAGAGGCCGATGCCAAGATTCATTATTATTATGTAATTTATTAATCTTATGTAGAGTCGAACCCAAGACCTCTCTGATAAGAAGCTCACAATGTACCGTTGTGTTGTAGGCTCTTATCTAATAAGAGAGAGAAAACATAATTTAATAAAGTTCATTTTAATTAAATTGTATAAAGCTTATGCATGAAATTAAAATACAATAAATTAATTAAAGAGCGCAAGCCAATTAAGTTAATAAAGAATATGTATTTATTTAGTATTAAAAGAAAAGGGAAAAGTAAAAATTAGGCATTTCTTTTATTAAAATAAATAAATAAATATAGTGATTTTTTTTAAATATAAGAAAACAAAAGAAACTATTATTTTAATTTTAGTTGAGTTACTTTGTTTTGTAAGTTTGCTTATTTTAGAAACCTTAGTTTTATTAGTTTTATTTATTTATTATTTATTTATTAAGAGGTGATTCCAGTTTTTTTTTGGGGGAGAGAAGATTTTTGGATGAACAATAAAATAGTTTAGAACAGAGATTTTAGGAGATAAGTTACAGGTTATGCATTCAGATTTTGATAAAAAAGATTTTTTTCAAAGCTTTGGAGTAAAGTCTACAATCGGGTTTTCTTCTTCTTCTTAACAAAATCAACTTGGTGTTTGAAGGTAGGGGTTTTAAAATATCCTTGCAATTTATGTTGGAAAGATTGTCTTCTCCGTGTTTTTTTTATTATGAATAAAAAAAATTGCAGTTACTTGTGTGTCAGTTCGAGGGTTTGAAACATGTGATTTTGCTATAAATTTTATTTAATATATTTTATCAATAATATAAAGATACTTTTAGACACCCATTTTGATTTTATTTAACATATATAAAAATCATATATGATTGTTTTGTACAAACATAGTCAAAGATTGACTATCATGCTTTAACAAGACCTATTTGAGCTTGATTTTTCAATTAGAGACACACGAACAATTACTTATTAATTTTAAAAAATAAATATTTAGGAAAATACCTTCTTTGTGATTGTAATAAGTCTATAATGAATACTTTTCTTGATTTTCATGAAGATCCAACAGTTCAAAAAAGAGTTATGTTCTTTTTTCTAAACTAGTAACCTTCAAATCTGAATAGTGTTGCTAGAAAGATTCATATCTTACACCATTCAAATAAATTTTTCCTTAGGATTGGTAATGACAAAGAAGATGTGAAATTAAATTATCTTTCCATCAATATAGGTTACAGATCTTTACCATTCCATATGAGATTATGACATTTAAAATACCAGCTAATTTACATAGAGAAAATGCATAAATACTCAATGTTATGAACTTTGAAAATATTTTATCTTTATTTTGAATATTATTGATTTAACATATAAAATATTTAATTCTAAATTTATAAGATAATTAACAAACAAAATTTGTCTAAACTTTTATAACCATTATATAATCAAACAATTTTTTTGAAAACAGTCTAATCTAAATCATTTGATAAAACCTTGTATTATTTGGTGTGTGTCTAATTAAGGTTTTGTGGTATTTTTTTGTGATGGGTTTTGGAAATTTTAATGTGGTGTTTTATTTTGTGATGGATTTTATGTGAACTACTTAACTTTGGCCAATCAGGATGTTTACCAGAGGCTTGGGAGTTTTGTTCTGTGATGTCATGATGATATTTTCATCGCAATCTTTTATTCTCAACTATGGTAATGTGTTTTGTATGCTCTATGGGGTTTTTTTATCTAGTAATTGTTATTACTTTCCAGTGTGCTTGTGTGAAACTATGGTGAATGGTGTGACCTATCTGATATAACCTTTGAGTCTTCGATCAGTTATTTTTGGAATGCTTTCCAGATGCTTGTATAGGAATGAGGTGTTTGTATGGTTTGTTCTTGGTGATGTCAGGTTATGACAAGGATTGGTTTATGTATACTTGATTTTGGGATCAGTCCTATTAGGATGATCATTTTGGTGGAATATATGATTATGATCAATGATTTTCGGTACTTGTCAATTGCTTGTTTAAGAACTAATGTATGGTGTGTCGTCTTTTGTGATTTTTTTGCTTTACTAAGTTTAGGGTAGGTTATTTGTATGTCATGTTAGAAAGTGTCTTACAATGGAGGCCAAGGCCCTAAAGAGGTTGATGGGTAACCCATTGTAGGTTATTTAGGAAGTGATAACATTTCATTAAATGGGTTTTAAAATGAATTAACAAGAGTCATTATTTTTTGTCGCCCATGCCTTGAGTGCTAGTACAGACTAGGATTGGAGTAGAGAGGATGCTTGGTTGCAACATTGTATCATTAGTATGCCTTGTCAGTATTAAATGATACTAGTGCCACATAGAGTCACTAGGGGGGCGAAGGATTAAAAGACTAGTCGGGTAACCCTAGAGTTGGTTCATGCGATGATATTTGCCCACATGCATAGTAGATTTCCTATGTGTCATTGTTTCCTCTAGGTTTAATGTTGTTTGTATCTTGGTACCTTTGAGTTAGATTGCTTTTAGGTTTTCCTTGACTTAGATGTTGGATTTGATTGTTGAGTTTGTTATCTTGTTTGGGACTTGAGACTATCTCCTCGGCATGGTTGGGGTGGACCTTTTTGGGTTCACGGGGTTGAGTGGTAGTGTTTTGTCTTATACCATTGAGATCCAACTGTTGGATGCCATTGCTAGATGTGTTTGTGCAGATGTTCCTTTCTATCTATTCTTGTATTTCTATGATGGATGGTTATACCTAATGTATTGTATTTGATTTCATCGATCTTATGAGATGTGTTATCTATTTCATGATGTACGTTATTTCAACCTTGCATACCCTGTGACCTGTATAGTAGATGATGGTGCATCATGATTATTGCCAAGTGGCATTCGAGATGACTGTATATTATTTAAATGGATTCATACTTGTACATTATTCTTTGATGAGGATTTAGTGTCAATTAAAATTAAATGTGATTTAACATCATGGGACCCTTAAGAGTTGTAACCTATTTATGTGTTGTTGATGTATGAGTGTATGTTAATTGCTTTTTCTATTCTATTACTGTTGTTGTACGTTATATTTATCTTTAAAAAAAATGTTTGTCAAACTTAGTGAAACTTTAGGTTAATTTATTTTGGGTCACGTGGCAGAGTGTTACAAATAGATTGACATAAGTATGAGAATGTGTTTTAATCATTGTTTTGTCATTGATATCAAACCTTCTACTTGTTGGTAAGACAACTACCTAATTGATTTGAGTACTATCATTTTTTTAATTAATGAAGAGGATTTGATCAAATGTGATAACAAGAGCACCTAGAGGAAAGGTTGAGTTATGGTAAGAAAAAGGAGTACACATATTAGTTGAGACAATGATGTTATCGTGTATTGATTATCTACTTAAGGTTGGAAAGGATGGATACACTGATTAAGTCTAGAGGAACAAGTAAGAAGAATTGAGTCTGCCAAGCCTGACCAAGTGGATAGTAGGTGTTGAGCAAAGTTAGTGCAAGCCAAGCTGAAAATCAGTTGGAGTCAAGTAAAGTTTAGTTGATGCCAAGCACCAATAAACTTTAGTGTTTGCCAAGTTATCTAGTGGATGACAAGTAGAAGAATAGTATAGAAGCCGAGTGACAACATATTGATGTCGAGTGCCAATATTCATGTTAAATCAAAGATTTGATGAATCTGAGGTGACTATTTTATTTTCTTGAATTTTGTGAAGCATGTGGTAGACAACTATGATGAGTTGGCAACATGAAATTCATGGTAAACTATTTTGAGATGAATTCAAAGAGGACTAAAGAAGAAGTTTCTAGAAGGGACTCAAATGCAAAGATGGGTAGATTCATTGAATCCTATCTAATCCTACCTAACCCTAAAATGGATGATAGATGTTGACCAAAAAAAATCTAAATTTTCTATTTATAGAGATGGTTGGTTAGAAGCGAGAGGGTCATGTTCAAGAATCTAAATTAGACAAGAGGTCTAAGGTATTGCTTCATTTAGTGACCAAACAAAAGAGATTGTAGTTGGCAAGAAAATCAAGAAGGCTTAAGACTATGAATGCTTGAAGCATGAACAAGCTATCGGAGCCAATGTGTGTGAAAGAAGAGAAAAATGGAGGACTAAAACATAGATTTGTAATTTGCAAGTTGTAATTTGTTATCAGATCAAGCCTTACCGTTACTTTCTAATCATTTTATTAGTCTAGGGCAAATCCGTTGAATTAAGGTTGACCTAATAGTCATTTGTAAATCCTTTAACTAGGTGTCATTCCAAGTGAATGATCTAAAGTCCTCTAACAAGGCTCATTCCTAATAGGATGATTAAAATCCTCTAAGTCATATTTAACAGTGTGTATTGTAAAGTTTAATAGGGTCTGCCTTTCACAAGGCATCACTTTAGAAGAGTAAGAATTAGTAGCATGTTACTGGTGGTTTTTCCCAAATTGGATTTCCACATAAAATCATTGTGTCAAATGTGTTATTGAATATATTATGTTTCATGTTTACATTTTTGCAAAGTTGATTTGACAATAACTTATAAGTTTAAGTATTGTATGATCTAATGGATGCATGGATGAATATGTTTTATGGATATGGGTTCACTAAGATGTGAAATTTTTTATTTGTACATCTAGACCTTGGATAACTTGATTCACACCCCCCCACCCGCCCCCGCGCATTATTCTAAAGATTTCCAACAATTGGTATCAGAACCATCTGCTTAAGAGGATTAGCTTGAAGGTACTAAAAGAAAAAGATCAAGATGTAAAAAAGAGAGGTACCCAAGCTTTAACAAGGACAACTTTCCTGCATGGAAAAGTCTAATGAAGCTACACCTAGGAGGTCTTGGAGATCGTGCATAATCTACCATTATCACTAAGCATGTTGATCCTACCGGTGTCCTAACTATTGAAGATCAAAGAAGAAGAAAAAAGACAATTAGACAATGTTGGAGATTGCCTCTACCCTAAGTTATTTTGAGTTTGATGAAATCAAGGGTTTTGATAGTGCAAAGAAGATGTGGGATGATCTTCACACCATCTATGGAGGAGACACAAATACTTTGAGAGCCAAATCATAAAGTCTTAGAGGTAAGTTTGATGATATGAGAATGCAAGAAGGTGAGAATGTTGCTCAATATTGCTCTAGAATAAAAGATGTTGTTAATGTTATGAGAGGAGCTACTAGTAAGATAGATGATGATATTGTATTAAGTAAAGTACTAAGAATACTACTACCCATATATGCTATTAGAGTTTTTTCTATACAAGAACTAAGATGTATACCAAGTTCTAATCTGACTCTTAAAGGTCTGGTAGGTAGGCTCATGCTTTTGAGCTATCTAATTTTGACAACTTCAAATCTGACAATGTGGAATCTACTTTCAAAGCTAAGTTAGATCATTGAAGGAACCTAATGAGAAGAAGAAGAAAAACATAAAATATGTTTACAGTGACAGTGATACAAATGAGGAGGATGTAGAATAGCTTGAAGCACTGCTAGTAAGGAGATTTCACAGAGGTAAAGGTAAATACAAAGGTAAGTTACCTATCATATGTTTTAATTGCAATGAAGTTGGTCATATTGTTGCTAGATGTCTAGAGAAGAACTATAGAAGTAGAAAAAAATACAAAAGTAGAAGAGAAGAGGACATCAAAGATTACAAAGACAAAGGCAAGAAGTCTTGCTACATTGCAAAAGAGAAAACCAAAGATGGATCTAATGATCATGATGACGAAGTGGTGTATGTTGCAATGAAGGATGATTTTGATGAGGATGAGGCAACTGCACTAGTATCTTGTGTGAACAAGAATGATAGATGGATCATTGACAGTGGATGTTCACATCACATGATTGGAGATAAAAGTAAGTTTATTGCCCTGGATTATTATGATGGAAATAGTGTAAGGTTTGGTAATGATGCGCCCAGTGTGATAAAAGGAAAAAGGTTCCATCAAACTCACATAAAATATTTTATGTGACAATGCTTATTATGTTGAACGAATTAACTATAATTTGTTGAGCGTGTCACAATTGAATAGTTTAGGTTGCAAGGTTGAGTTTGAAAACAAGATAGCTAAGATACATGATACTGATGGAAAACTAATTGGATAAGGTGATCAAAATAGAGGTAATATTTTCTACCTTGATATGAATGATGCTACTTGTCTTGTTGTAGAATTTGATGATGTGTGGCTATGGCACAAGAGGTTATGTCATGTTAACTTTGATAACTTAGTTAGCACCAGTAACATAAAGAGAGTCATCTAGGCTTGCCTAAGTTGAAGAAACCTGGCAATATAATTTGCAAACAATGTTAGTTAGGCAAAATGACAAAGTCTAGATTTAAGAGTAAGAATCATATCTCTAAATGAATTTTGGAGATTATTCATACTGACCTGTGTAGACCAATTAACGTGCAAAGCTACAAAGGTGATAAGTAAATTATGTTGTTTGTTGATGATTATTCTAGGATGATGACAATTATATTTTTGAAACATAAATTTGATGCTTTCCAAATGTTTATGTGGCACTTAGCAAGATTTGAGAAGGAAACAAGTAAAAGCCTAAAATGTCTAAGATCTAATAAAGGAGGAGAATTTACATCGAATGAGTTTGAGATGTTCTGTAATGATAGAGGAATCAAAAGAAAAACATCTACACCTAGGACCCCTCCACAAAATGAAATTGTTGAAAGAAGGAATAGAAATGTAATGGACTATGCTAGGACACTGATGATGGAGAAGAATGTTGCTTTGAAATACTAGAGAGAAGTTGTAAGTACAACTATCTATACCTTGAACCATGTGCAAGTCAAGAAAGGTACTCATTCAACACCTTTTGAATTGTGGCATGGATACTCACCCAATGTAAAATATTTGAAGGTATTTGGAAGCAAGTGTTATATTCTCAAAGATTTCACGAATGGTAAGTTAGATGCAAAAAGTGAAGAAGGTATATTCCTTGGTTATTTCACAAGAAGTAAAGCTTATAAGTGTTTAAATGCTAACACTAACAAAGTCATGGAAAGTGCAAATGTGAAATTTGATGAATATACAGAGGTACATGAGGTTGAACATGTGAATGAACTAAAGGAATATAAATCTTTTGTATACTTTTATGAAGGTATGCTTGCTGATGAAGATGTTGCAAATCAAGTTGCAAATCAACAATAAGTTTTAGTGACTATTGAGTCACATACAATGAATGCCGAGTTGCATTCAGGTATCGAGCTGCAGTAAGGTACCAAGTTGCAAAATGAAGCTGAGGTACATTTTGATTTTGAGATTAGTGTACATGAAAGAGATGTTGGAATACTTGATAGAGAAGTACATAGTGATTCAAAATTTGACATACCTAATGATGAAAATAGAGAAAAAACAAGATTCTCAAAGTGCGTCAAAATACATCACCTTGCTGCACAAATTGTTGGAGATAAAGATGCAAGACCATTGAAAAGAAACAATTTGAGAAGTGATACATGTTTTCTTAGCATGCATGAACCTAGAATAGTGAAAGATGCCTTAGAAGATGTCGACTGGAGTAAACCCATGAAAGAGGAGATTGAATAGATTGAGAAGAACAAAACATGGACTCTATTCTGTAGACTAGAAGATAAAAATGTGATTGGCACCAAGTGGGTGTACAAAACAAGTTAGATGAAAATGGTGAAATCACAAGGAATAAGGCAAGGCTAATTTGCAAAAGGTATGCACAAGAAGAAGGGATAGATTATGGAGAAACATTCACCCCTGTTGCAAGATTGGAAGGAGTGAGAACTCTGCTTGCTTACTCTACATAAAAAAGTTTCAAATTTTATCAAATGGATGTTAAATCTACATTTATGAATGTCATATTAGAAGAAGAGGTCTACATTGAACAAGCAGAAGGATTTGTTGATGCTAACAACAAAACATGGTATGTAGACTACAAAAAGCTTTATATGGTTTAAAACAAGCACCAAGAGCATGGTATGCAAGGCTTCACAATTATCTTGTGAAGATTGGATTTGAGAGGACTGATGATAACAACAATATGTACTTGAAGACATAAAAAGGAAAAGGTATTTTACTATCTGAAATTATTGTTGATGATATCATATTTGGAGGTCAAGATACTTTATGTAAATCTTTTGAAAATGAAATGAAGAAAGAATTTGAGATTTCTATATTTGGAGAGATCAAGTTCTTTATGGGTTTGCAAGTACATAAGATGAAATATGGTATATACATCACTCAAACTAAGTATGTAAAGGAGCTACTGAAAACTTTTGGATTGGAAGATTCCAAGCCAGTAAGCACACTTATAGTGACAAGACACAAATTGCCAAAGAATGATGATTTAGTTGAGGTGAATTTAATATTGTACAGGTCTATGATTGGTAAATTGCAATATGTAGTGCACTGCATACCTAATATTGCATTATCTATTGGGATAGTTGCAAGATTCTCTGCTAATTATAGGGAGAATCATTTGATGGTTGTTAGGAGAATAATGAGATATCTGAAAGGAACATAAGATTATGGTCTATAGTACAAGAAAAATGAGAAATTTGAGTTGAGAGCCTACACTAATGCTAATTGGGCTAGACATATTGATGACAAAAAGAGCACTAGTGGAGGAACATTTTTCTTAGGAAAGAGGCTGGTAACTTGGACTAGCAAGAAACAATATTGCATATCTCAATCTACTGTTGAAGTTGAATATGTTGTTGCTATAATAAATTGTACAAACATTGTATAGATCAAACAACTACTTAAAGGTACAAAAGAAGAAATCACTGAACCTGTGATACTTTATTGTTATAATAAAAGTGCTATAAATATATCAAAGAACCTTGTGATGCATACAAAGACTAAGTACATTGCAATCAAGTATCATTACTCAAGAGAGTTAGTTCAAGACAAAGAGGTGAAGATGGAATATGTGAATACAAAAGACTAGATAGCTGATATCTTCACAAAAGAATTACTTAAGGATGCTCATGAGTATCTAAGAGGCAAACTAGTGGTGATACCCCTATCCAAGCCTATTTAAGAAGCATGAGTAGTGCCCTGCATCAACTAAGATGATTGACATTTGTTACACATTGATGCAATGGATCTTACTTTAGGAGTTTCCTAAAGTAATCTAAGAGCTAGAATAGTTGATCAGTCACAAGCTAGGTGTTAGAGGGAGAAACTGAAAATGTTCATATCTACATATTAAGATGACAAGTCTTTGGCATTATTGTCAAGGAGGGAGAAATAGTAAAGAGGAGAAATAAAAAAGGGAGAAAAATAGAAAAATACATAATAAACATAGTAAGAACAAGGGAGAAACATGGAATATCTACTCAAAGGAAAGATTATCTACTCAGAGGAGAAATAATTGAAAGACAAATATCTACCTAGTAAGAGGGAGCTAGTGCTAAAAGAGATATAAGAACAACATAGTACAAAGATACCTGAATACTAGTAATGGGGAGTGATCAAGAGGGAGTCATAAGGATATGTTGATTGTTTTTTTATCAAAATAGAATTTTGTAGCCTATACAGAAGATGAAAGCTGCTGATGGAGGGAGAGATTTCAATACAAGGAATTATTTTCTTTTTGGTATTGTTGTTGGTATGGTTTGCCTTAATGCCAAAGAGGGAGATTGTTGAAAACAGATTGACTTAAGTATGAGAATGTATTTCAATCATTGTTTTGTCATTGATGTTAAATGTGCTACTTGCTGGTAAGACAACTACCTAGTTGATTTGAGTACCATCATTTGTTTGATTAATGAAGAAGATTTGATCAAATGTGATAAAAAGATCACAGAATAAAGGTTGAGTTATGGCAAGAAAAATGAGTACAAAGATCAGTTAGGACAGTGATGTTATAGTGTATTGATTATCTACTTCAGGCTGCAAAGGATGGATACATTGATTAAGTCTAGAAGAACAAGTAAGAAGAATTGAGTTAGCCAAGCTTGACCGAGTGGATAGTAGGTGCCAACCAAAGTTAGTGCAAGATGAGCAAAAAATTAGTTGGAGTCGAGTAAAGTGAAAATTCAATGTATGTTGAGTGATACAGTGTAAGTTGATTAATGTTTCGTTGATGCTGAGCACCAGTAAAATTTAGTGTTCACCGAGTTATCTAATGGATGACGAGTGGAAGAACAATATGGAAGCCAAGTGAAAACATATTGATGTCAAGTGCTAGTACTCATGTTAAATCAAAGATTTGATGAATCTAAGCCGACTATTTTATTTTCTTGAATTTTGTGAAGCGCGTGGAAGATAACTATGATGAGTTGGTGGCACAAAATTCATGGTAAACCATTTTTAGATGAATTCAAAGAGGATCAAAGAAGAAGTTTCTAGAAGGGACTCAAATGAAAAGATGGGTAGATTCATTGAATCCTACCTAACCCTAAAATGGACGATAGAATTTGAATGACAAAAGATCTAAATTTTCTATTTATAGAGATGTTGGTCAAAAGAAAGAAGGTCATGTTCGAGAATCTAAGTTAGACAAGAGGTCTAAGGTATTGCTTCATTCAATGACCGAACAAAAGAGATTTATATTGGTAAGCAAAGAAAGAAGGCTTACGAGTATGAATGCTTGAAGGGTGAGCAATCTATTAGAGTTGAAGTGCGTGAAAGCCAAGAAAAATGGAGGACTGAAATAGAGATCTGTAATATGCAAGTGAGTTGTCATTTATTATCAAATAAAGTCAACTGTTACTTTCTAATCATTGTATCAGTCTAGGGTAAATCCTTTGGATTAAGGTTGACCTAACAGTCATTTGTAAATCCTTTAACCAGATTACATTCCAAGTGAATGATCCAAAGTCCTTTAACAAGGCTCACTCCTAATACGGTGATTAAAATACTTTAATTAGCTCACATTTAGCAGTTTGTATTGTAACCTTTAACAGGGTTGGTCTTTCACAAGGCATCACTTCAGAAGAGTGAAAATAAGTAGCATGTTACTGATGGTTTTTCCCAAATTGGGTTTCCATGTAAAATCATTGTGTCAAATGTGTTATTGAATCTATTATGTTTCATGTTTACATTTATACAAAGTTGATTTGATAGTAACCTACAAGTTTAAGTATTGTATGATCTAATGGATGCATGCATGAATATGTTTTATGGATATGGGTTCACTAAGCTATGAAAAGTTTTATTTGTACATCTGAACCTTGGATAATTAATTCACCCCCCCACCACCTCTTAGTTATTCTAAAGAATTCTAACATGTGTTATATGTTGAACTATTTATGTGTGTGATGTATTTCATTTATGTTACATCATTTTAGTTTTAATGGTAGATCTATGAGATGAGTTAGGAGTGAATTTTTATTATTGGTTTTGAAGCTAAAAGTTTAAGATCCTGATTCATCTTTCCTCTTAGTATCTTGTTTTCCATATACTTATTCGAACACCTGCAATTTGTTTATCTATCACCACCTATAGAAAAATTGAATTCCCAAATGTATGGACAAAGAAGATAAAAACAAAAGACCCAAACCAGATAAAAATCGATAAAAAGAATTGCAAATTCTAAGAAGGGCAACAAAAATGTAAAGTGGCTAATCTCAAAATTATTAAGTATCTTAGGAATTAGTCCAAGCCACTTGTCTATAGGACAACAATCCTTTGCTCCTATAATCTTCGCTATATGTAAGTTAAATTGGGAAAACCCAAAATCCTACCGTTTGATTGAGAAATATGACAATTCCTAATTAAATTTGGATAACGTAATGCCTCTTACAGTATTATCAACAATCTAGAACAATGGTACATCAAAGCGCTAATCCTATAATAAGAAATGTCTCCTTGAAACTAAAGAAGTTTAGCCATAATTTCTTTAAGATCAAAAAATGTGATTTCTAGGTGTTATAGTGAGTAAATAAATATAGTAATAATAAAAAGGTTTCCATGGTTTAAGTTCACTTGGAATTTTAGAAATATTTTATGCATAACGTGTTTTAGCTAAAAGACCAACTTATTTTTTTGTAATAAGATCAAACAAAATAAATAATTTAAGAGACAAAAGAACAAATAAAACATAAAAAGAGAAACAAAAAATGCTAATTATTGTTGTAGGAAGTTGTATTGATCCAATGACCTAGCCAATATCGAGATCAAATTTATCCCAAATTTTTTCAAATCAAACCCAAAAAATCTTGATAGCTAAATAAAAATAGTGGCTACTGATATGAGAATGGAAAGTTTTCTTTATTTCTATAACAAGTATTAACCAAGATTACTGCAAATTTTTCAAAATCAAGCAAGTCAGGGAGCCAAACAAATGAATCTCATCTGATTGAAGTTGTCATTGGAGGGTGCACAATTAATATACAATTGAAGAAACACTATTTTGGTGTTGTGCAATAGTGCTTGTGTTTTGATCAAGGTCCTCCACACTCAACAATCCATCAACAAAGGATTTAGGCTTGGAGAGGTGTTGTGATCTATCATAAACAAACATACCAGTTGAAGCTTTCAAAATGGGGGCCCTTGTAATTATAATATATAAAAAAATTCCTTTATCCTCTACACTTTGATGGATGCACATACCTTTTTCCAATGCTCCCATTTTGGCATAAGCTAGGATCAACACTAGAAGTAAACAAATTAGGCTGGAGAATTGTTTGTTGCATTTGGAGGAAGATATGACTACCTCCTAAGAATAAATTATTATGTACAATGTCCTAAACTTAGACCAACTAACATGCATGCGACCACTCTACAAGCATGCATGCAACCACCTAATGTATTGTAATGTGATTGTTACATATATAGATTGTTCATTTTTTGAATTTATTAAATTAGAAATAAAAATAATGCTACTAAAATTATCCATGAACAATCATAAAATATCAATAAAAACTTTTATAAAAAAAAGTTGATAAGCTATTTGTGGGATCCCAAAAATTAATTTTTTGACGAAAAAGTTGTCAGTTTTGTCCTGCACGTTAATTATTTACTAGCCCGATTTTATGTCACTCCACATTTAACTCTTATTTTGATATTTTTTTAGTTGTTATCTCCACTTTTAACTATTGTTTTTCTTTTAATTCTTTGCTGAAAAACAAAAGTAGCTATCAACGAGCCTTAGCTATGGATATGGATTCTGAGCACAGCTCAGAAGATATGGAGGAGGTTGAAGCTCCCTTAGAGGAAGACACAACCCAGACTGTGAGTGGTGGGTGCTCCTTTGAGAACAAGGATGTCACTTTAAGTTAGAATGATACCTCGACTCTCAATTCTCCAATTTCTTCCCCAAGCACTGTCAGCAAGCGTGGTAAGTACTCCTCTTATAAGGGTAAGGACATTGTTCCCTCCTCAAAGCATAAAATAATTAAGAAGGTTTTTTCTAGTTTGAAGACCAAAGAGGCTACCATCAATGATGATAGAGAGACTCTGGTGAAAATGAAGGGTATGAATGATTCAAAGGACGCACTAAAGGCATTGATGATGCCATCAACCTGTCCTCCCATGCTTAGGAAACAAAGACTGTTGTGACCCCTATTATTGCTACCCTTACTCATGATCCTATGTTTGTTGACTCTCCTTTGGCCAATAGTGACCATGATGATAGTAATCTTGGAAGACCCACTAGCCACACCTGGGAACTCAAGGAAAAGCCTTAATTGATTGAAGTTTTTGAGGAGGCCAAGGATCCAAAAGTTGATGACAATGTCCTGGAATTTTTGAACAAAGCCAAAAATAGAGCCAATATTGGGATGGAGTTGGATAATTGGTTGTACAATGAAATCAAAAAAATCCACATTGTTGTTTCTTCCTTGCAAGAAAAGACCTAAAGTTTATAGGCGAAGATGGTTGAGGAATGCAAGAAGCAGATGAAGCTGGAAGCTCTGGTTGGGAACATCCCAACTAAACTTCAAGAGTATGAAGCCTCCCTCAAGAAGCTGATAAAGGACAATGAAGTGGGATTAAAGGGTGGTCCTTTGTCCATCTTGGCTACTGCTACGTCTATAGGGAAAGCCTCTCCAGATGAAGTGACTTCGACTGTTCATGCTCTA
This sequence comes from Cupressus sempervirens, assembly GCA_028749045.1. Lineage (NCBI taxonomy): Eukaryota > Viridiplantae > Streptophyta > Pinopsida > Cupressales > Cupressaceae > Cupressus > Cupressus sempervirens. The sequence continues at coordinate 748,187,271 of CM053786.1, forward strand.
ATGCTGTATGGTGGTCCGAGTAGGTGCACCAGAAAAAGTACCAAGAAAGTTGACCTCCAGATCCCTATGAAGGGCATTTATGATTCTCTCAAAGAGGTCACTTTGTTAGGCTCTTCTCTTTCTAGAGCTATTAAAGATTTTCTTTAAGTTTTTGTTTGTTTCTGGTCTTTTGGCCCCCACTGGTTTAGTTGAATTATGTTTGTTGCTGGTCTATGTAAAACCAACTAGACTTGGTTGCCAGTCCTTGTAAAACCAACCTTTGAATCTCTAGTTTACTGGTCCTTGTAAAATCAGTTCCTTTCTTTGTTTCTTTCTATTTGGGGTTTCAAGTCATCTTCAAACCTATTTTTACCTAATCAAAACTATTGTTTTTCTTTTTCTATTTATTAAAAAAAATTTACTTATGATCTCCATGTTGAGGTCTTATTTATTTAACTTTTATTTTTTAAATTAATTTAGATTTTAGTTTTTAAATTATTTAAATTTATTTAATTTTATATTAGTTATTTTTTCTCTAAATATTATTTTTTAGTTTTTATAATTTATTTAGTCAATAGAATATTTGTTAGAGACCTATTTTTTCATATTATTTTTTTGTATTTCTCTTATTGATTTTTCATAATAGTTTTTTTAATGGAGTTTTAAATTTTTTTTCATATTTGATAAATTAAATTTAAATAAATAATATTTATTAATCTATTTAAAATATTTTAGTGAATATTATGTTATTTAAATTAAAAATTATTAATAATCTAATTTGTTCACATAAGAATATATTTTAAATCTCCACTTTTAACTATTGTTTTTATTTTCCCATTTATTTAAAAAATATTTGCTTCTCGTCTTCACATTACCTCGTGTTGTTGTCATCTCTATTTATTTAACTTTTGATTTTTAAAATTGATATAAGTTGCAATTTTTAAATTATTTTAATTTTTCCTTTGAATATATATTTTAGTTTCTATAATTTATCTAGTCAATAGAATATTTGTAAGAGATGTGGCTATTTTTGCATATTATTTTTTTGTATTTCTCTTATTAATGTTTCATAATAGATTTTTTGATGGGGTTCTTTTTTTTTTTTTTTCATATTTGATAAATTGAATTTAAATAAATAACATTTTTAAATCTATTTAAAAGATTTTAGTAAATATTATGTTATTTAAATTGAAAATTATTAATAGTCTAATTTGGTCACATAAGATTGTATTTTTAAAAATAATTTTATTATTGAACACCTATTTGCTTAAAAGGTTTGCATACAATTTTTTTTTTGGAAAGAGGGTAAAAACTTTATTGAAGATCAGAAAGCACCGTTACAAAGAAAGCAAGGACCTAAGGTCCCGAGAAAACCAAAGCACTGCCCCACACAAAGATAAAACAACCTTCATCATCATCTATCACCATTCTCAACCCTGTCCTCATGCAGAATATTCATTAAATCAAGATGAATCTCCTATGGGATCAACTCCCACTCCTCAATTCTCCATCCCTCAGCATGCTCAGAAGCTCATTTCACCAAACAATCAGCTGCCCTATTCCACTCCCTTGGAATATGGACAAAAGTCACTATTTCCATCAAAGAGCTAATCCATAAAATTTGTCGCACAATCCTAGCCAACTGCCAGCTAAGATCAGCCACTTTCTATTCAATAAGTAGATTGATCAAAACTTAGGAATCATATTCACAAACTATCCTTCTCCACTCTAAATCATGAGCTCTCTCAAGAGAAACAAGAATAGCTAGGCCTTCCACTAAGTTGATGGTCTATATCCCTTCATAGATCGAAAGGATAAAGATCACTGAGCCTAGAGAATCTCTACCAATCCTGCCAATATCGGCTGGACCTGGAGTGCCCCTTGAAGATCCATCTATATTGATCTTTAAAACTCTAAAGGGAGGAAACTGCCATTTGCCAACCCTGTGAATTTTTTGCTTCTCATGATGTCATCTCTTAGCCCTGGTCAAGGCCATAGAAGTCCCCAAAATCCCCAATCTTTCCACCAACTATGTATCTCTCTTCTCCAAAGGGAATTCCACTTCACACTTAGCCTCCACTATCTCTTGAACCATGCCCAATATCCTTTGCCAAATTTGTTGCACTAGTCTCTATTCTCCACGAAATATCCTTTGATTGCGCTTCAGCAAAATCAGCCACAATAAGAAGATAGGCTCCACAAATCACACCTCCTACAAAAAGGGAGCCACAGAAGGGGGCCGACCCATCCCCTACCAAAACTCAATCAAAGAAGAAGCATGAACACAAGGAGTTGTCCAAACACCCCACTAAAAGTGCTAAAGCTATAAGGAAAAAGAGCAACGAAAGAACAAGTGGGTAGAATCCTCCTCACTAGCCCCACACATAACACACATAGAAGGACTGAGAAATCTTCTCTTCCAAATATTATCCCAAGTCAAACATTTATTCCAAGACAACATCCAAACAAAACAATTACATTTTGGCCAAGAAAGCTTGTTCCAAACCTTTTTCCACCACTGCATTTTAGGCCCAACCAACTTATGAGACAACAACCTGCTATAACCAGAGGCTACAATATAGGTCCCCATAGGATTGGGAGACCAGGCAAGTACGTCATCTTCCTGGAGAGAGCAACATTTTTGACTAGAGAGGATATTTTGTAGCACATCACATTCTTCCTATAACCCAACAACTGACCATTCATCTGGGGACTTCCATTTAGCCATCTCCATTTGACTAAAGAGGAAAAAGGACTTTAAGTCCTTCACCCATGACCAACCAGCCTCATGAAATCGTTGACAAAGAATCCCTAGGTTGGGAAACTGAGAAGTGATGGGAGGATAACCATCCCAAGAATCTGACTAGAATTGAGCCTCCTCTCCTCTCTTGCAGATCCAAAATAATTCATCCTTAATAAGCATAGCCCCTTTCTTAAGGGTGTCCCAAATCATAGATCCCTTCCCCATAAGGGGGTACCTAGAGATATCGAGAGGAGGGATCCTCAAGAGATACTTCTAAGAAAGAACCTTGGCTCAGCTCTTATCCTGCTCATTACACTACCGCCAGTAAAGTTTAGCAGCCAAAGCTTCCCCAGTCAAAGCCGACTACCTCAAGCCTAAACCACCATATTATTTTGGACTACACACCACTTCCCATCTAACCAAACTCCATTTGGAGGACTCCAAGCAACCAACCCATAAAAATTTGTGCACCACATAATCAAGATCCTTAAGAAAGCCCATAGGAGCAACCTAGAGCATGCATTTATAAATGAGCAGAGCTTGCACAACTGACTTAAATAACTGGACACGACCAACAAAGGATAACTAACGATGAGTCCAGTGATTAACTTTCACCCAAAATTTATCCAAAATAATTTTCCAAGACTCTCTGGGTAGTCGACTCACTGAGATGGGAATGCCTAGATATGTCAATGGAAGACTCTTGATCTGAAATCTCAAAGTGTGAGCAATCCTTTGCTAAATAGGGCCCGAAGTATTGAAGAAGAAGATAGAAGATTTTTCCTCATTAATTTGCTGACTAGAGGCAACTAGGTACGCACCCAAGACCCTTCATAGATTAGAGACCTCCCTCATTGTAGCCATCCCTATCAAAGTAGTATCATCCACAAATTGCAAGTGAGTTTGTGAAGGTAAGGCTCCACCCCTCTTCCAACCCTGAATAAGACCAAATTCCACATTTTGTTTAATCCATCTCCCCAAGCCTTCAACCAAAAGAATAAACAAATAAGGGGAGAGAGGCTCTCCTTGACGAAGCCCCCTCGAAGCCCCAAAAAGCTCAGAATGATTCCCATTGATAAGCACTGAGAAAGAAACTAAAGTAACACAACTCCAAACCCATTGAATCCAATCTTCCACAAAGCCAAAAGCACTAAGAACCTGTTAGCAATAAGTTTAGAAATAATTTTATAGATAACATTGCATAAAGAGATGGGTCAAAATTGGCTCAACCTATCAACCCTCTCCATCTTGGGGATAAGAGCAAGAAAAGTAGCATTTAGAGCCCTTAACATTTGCTTATTGTGTTGAGACTCATGAACCAAGAGATCAAATTTGACGATATCCCAAAATTCTTGAAAAAATTCAATCAAGAAACCATCCAGACCTGGTGCCTTCCCCTTCTTCATATTAAACACAATCCCTTCAAGCTCTTTAAGCGAGATATCTCTCATGAGCTGCTGATTCATGTCTTCAAAAACACGAGAAGGGATACAAGAAAGAATTTGTGCTTCCTCAAGAGACCCCCCTTGCGAATCCTCTCAAAAGAGAGACTTAAAGTACTGCACTGGCTCACTAGAGATTTTTGGGAAGGAAGAAAGATGGTCTCCCCTATCATTTACCAATCTAGAAATATAATTGTCGTGTTGTCTAGCTTTCATAGAGTTGAAGAAAAAAATAGTATTTTGTCCCCTTCCTAGAACCACTCAATCTAAGCCTTTTTGTTTCCAATACAATTCCTCCCTCAGTTCCCATTCTTCTAGCATTTTCATAGTCCAAGCCTCATCCTGAAGTAATTCAGCTGTGATCCCATCCTCCCTTATTCTCCTTGTAATGCCATCCAGATCTGCCTAGGCCAACACCTTTTCCTGGAAGACATTCCCAAAACATAGACGATTCCATCATTTGAGCTCAAATTTAACATATTTAATAAGTTTAGCAAAGACATACATTGATGTGTTGTAGGGTGGTCTCCCCTTCCTTCACCAATCAGAAACCAAATCATTCAATGATGGGTCCCATAATCACAAGAGTTAGAACCTAAAAGAAGGCTTACAAAGTGCTTGAGTTGACTCCGTAATCAGCTTGATAGGCCAATGGTCTGATCCTCTCCAATCCAAGATCTCAGAGCAAGATGTCCATATCGCTCCAACTGAATAATAAGAAACTAGAAACCGATCTAACCTTTTTGCAATACAAAACTCACCAACCCGATGGTTGTTCCAAGTGAACTGGCCATTGTTTGGTTTGATATCAACAAGATTCAATGTATCGATATTGTCTGTAAGCAGCAATGCAGAGGGCTCCAACCTTCTCGTACCATTGCGCTTCTCAGCCAACTCACAAATAGCATTGAAATCTTCAACCAAAATCCAAGGATAGAAAGGCATCATGCTACGAACCAATCTAATGTGAGACCACAAACCTTGTTTTCCCTGGAAATAAGTAGGAGCATAAATATTGGAAAATAATATTATGTCACCTGTCTCAAGGCTAGTAGCAATCATAGACATAGAGGATTTAGAGGAAATCCACCAAAGAGGTTGGACTCTTCGAGGATTCCATAAACAAGCCAGACCCCCAAAAGCTCCATGAGCTCCAATGTACTAGCTCTCCCCATTTCTCCACAACTTAGGCGTCAAACCTTGCATACTCTCAATAGATAACTTAGTTTCCTATAAAAAGATGATATCAGGACCTTGCCTTCTGATTAACTCATGAACCATTTTTTGTCTAGGGCTACTGTTCAAGCCCCTAACATTCCATGATAGAACAATCATTTCAAGGGGCTTGAAAAAATAGAATCCAAAGGCTTAACTGCCCTTGACTCTACCAAATTCTCTCCAGCTAGTTTAATCTTTTCCATATCCTTTTTTCTGCTAGGTTTAACAAATTTCTCTGCCCCACCCTTCCTAATGTCTTTCTGCAAAATGCCCAATTTGCGTGGAGGCTTAGGCTTCACTGCCAAGTCTAAACCATTGTTCCACCTAATAGACAAAGAATCCACTCCTGCTGTAGTAACAATGGCCAAGGGTTCTTGCATCTTAGAAATTCCCCTTTGTTGATCTATTCCCAAGTGCTGAAAATCATCCCCTTGTGGGTCCATAAAAGCATCAAGAATAGAGTCCTCCTAGACTAAGTCCACAAGCCCGTGATTGAAGTGGATCAAACCCAGGTTCACTTCCTATTGGCTGAGCTCATCCAAAACCTCAAACTTGTTGAATGTACCATCAACATGCTTTTCATTGAAAGGCCTCTTTTGACCCCTATTCTGATTTCAAGTCTTGACCGGTACAAAACCATCAAAAGCCCCTACCTCATCCAAAGAAATACTCTTCGCCTTATCTATTTCAGGAAGATTACTCACAAGCTGTGAAGGTTGGGTCTCCCTAGACTTGTACCTTGGGCATCTTCATTGCAAATGGCCATATTCTCGACAAAGTCAACATTGAAAAGGAAGAGTTTCATAGTACAATTGCTACACCTAAGAATAAGAACCTGCACACATCTCTATTGCATCGGGTAAAGGCATACTTAGATCAATTTCAACACAAATGCATGCAAAAGTCATTACCTTTTTGCCCAAGGTCTACAATGACGTCCCTATAGGGTTACCAAGCACAGAGGCCAAAAGGTGCAACACATCCTCTTGACAGTATTCCATTGGAAGCCGTGGTAAATGAACCCACACTGGGACACGATTTGGAAGCTCCTCTACAGGGTTAAATCCAACATGCCATGGCTTGACAAACAACCCTACCTTATTATGGAAATAAGACCCCCCCTCAAATACCCGATTGTGATCAGCAGTACAATTAAAGGTAACCATGAAATAATTGTTTGCCAGTAACATAATCTCCATTTCCCCTTTTGGCTCCCAAGTCCTCTAGGCCCAAACCTCCAAAAATTGCAAGGAAACCCTAATCCCCAAAAACTTACAGTATAAGGAGTGATGCGAAAAATACTCAACATCTTTAGCAATCATCGCAATTGGAATAACTAGTTTTGGCCTCTCCTTGCACCTCTCGAGACATCCATTAGTCTTCATAATTCTTGAGCTATTAGATGGCCCCAAATTAGCATTCCTGAAATTCAGTGCAAACAAATTGTTATCAAAGGTCTTCATCCCTTGATTCAAAGATTTTGGGCCTGTTGTTGCCTGAAAATCCAAGTGAGTGCTCCTCACTGACGTCTCATCCTTAGAATCTGCCATTATGCCAGGACAAAAGACAAGCTCCAAAAAGATGGAGAGGGAATCCTCCCCTCACCCTTAGTCGAACCCCACCAAATCCCTCACCTTCAATCCTCCCTCCCCACGCAACAGAGAAGACACCAAGGCCGCGGATATACATGCCACTAGTAGCTGAACCAACTATCACCCAATACGCATCAACAAATATAGCACAAGGAGCAGGCCACACCCCGTGCACAACCCAAAAACTCACCCTCTAGCAGCTCAGCCAGAACCCAAGCACAGGAGAACAAGCCGACCCAACACCCATCCCCGTGGACACCAAACTCCCACCAACGTAGTGCCAAGGAGATCAAAGAACAGATGGAGCTAGGGCACAGATGCCCTAGCTTGGGATGTAGAGCTTTGCCATAGTGTTCCAATTGCATACAATTGTTTTTTTATGAATAATCCCTTCCTATTAATAAAATATTAAAGTTACATATTCATTAAAAAAGGGCCAGGGATACAAGATCACCCCTCAACAACTATTCATAAAAACAAACAAACATTAAAACTACCCTTAGGTTGCTGAAGTATTGCAAGCCGAGAGAGGTGGATCATGTCCATCATGAAAACCCATGCATTAGTTTTCAAAGCATAAATTAATTGAAAATAAAACAAGAAAACTATGAATTGCACCTATCAATAGACAAAACTAAAAAGTCAATTTGTAAAAATTACACTAAATGAATGTATTAATTACCTCCTTAGACAAGAACTAATAATTATTATAGAATACTTATATTAAAACAATTCAGTTTAAATAGTTCAAATTCCTATAAAATAACTATTTCCAATGCATGCTAATTTTCTACAAAAATAATTTATTAATTGAGCTAAAACTATTTCGGGCTCTTTGTTGCCTCTCTCATGTAAAGCATCGTTATTAGTCCCTCCCTTATTTATAAGGTAGGGAACTAATGTTCCCATTAGCACCCCCCACCCGCCCGCGCCCACACACCCCCCCCCCCCCCCTCATCAATTTGTATTAATTTATTTAGGAAAAGACCAATGTCATATTGTAAAGTTTCTAAGGTTCAATTTTAAAAAAATAATTATGTTCTCTTAATTCTATTTTTCTATTGGTCCATGGGTATTTTCCTAGGGTTTATTGGTATTTTTGTAAGTAGAAAATACAAAAATTAAAAGTCAGTGCCCTTATTCTTTCAGAGCGAATTTTCCAGAGCATCCTTGATTCCATTTAATACATATCTAGCATCGAAAGAAAGAATAGTGAAGGACATTTAGGCCGAGATCTCATAGTTAGAATTAAACGTTACACACAAAGAGTTTGTGTTTGTTGATAGAAATTCAATGGCGATTGATGTAGATCTTGAATTTGCCTCACATTTCCTTTTAGCCCTCCCTTTTCTTCTTCTTCTTGTTTTTCATATTTGTGTTCCTCAATGAACAAAATGATCCATTTATAGTCGCTCATCTAAAGAATTCCGTCTATAATATGTATGATTTCAGTTGGATGTTGCCAAGGTGGAGGAAAACATATTTCAAATACGGATCTACTGCAAGAAAGGGCCAAGCGTACTTATTTACCTGATGAAAGTTGTTTATCCCTTGATCTAGATTTTCAAAATGCCAATCTCACATCATTTGATGGCTAGATCATTAAAACAACCATCATTAAGGTACTGGAAAAATTGAGGGCTCTTGTATGTTGTTTAATTTGAGGCATTATTTGTGAGTTTCTCACAGATTGGATTTTTTACATTGTGTAGATGAAGAAATTTGGGGTGTAAATGGAAAGCGAATCGCTGTAGCAAATTATGTATTTGAAGTAGTAGTAAATACGGGTTGTTAAAAAGTTCATGGATTCTATTTGATTTAGAGATCGAGAGGGAAAACAATTTGTATTAGATAATAATTTGTAATCAGATAATATTTCAATAGATTTTCATAGGCAATTAGAATTTTCACAGCTTTTGCCCAATTGGGTATTGGTATTGGCAGGCAGGGCCATCTGGACTTGGAAGTGAAAGCCCTCTCTTACAGGCCTGAACTAGCTATGTTTGCAAGAGGGCGTGCAAGATTCCAAGTCCCCTTCATTTTGTAGCCCTACCATGTGTCATTTTTGGAATAAGCGAGGCATAGAATTGTTTGTCCAACTAGGTAAAGTGACCACTTGGCCTAAGGCAGTTGGACATCAAAAGGAATTGTTTACATGCAAGCGAGATTCATGCCCATTGGCTTTGCTCTGTGAATGCCTCAACACAATCTCCCAACATTTGGTAGTTCTTTGCATTATCCCCATTTTGATTCAAAATATTAAAAACCCAATTGCACGACTCTTGTAGTAGTAAATTTTCCCGTTAGCCCCATGAGCATTAGTTCATTTGAAAAAAAACAAATATTACATTCTAGTTGTAATTTTGGAAGTATAAAATTAAAGAAAATAAAGATGCGCTGCTCATAGGGAATTAAGTAGCACCTTTATAGGTTTATTTTTTCTCGAACCTTCTGTCACTACTGTAATTTTTAATAAATAAAATATTTTTTTAACAAATCTCATATGCACAAATACATCTATCTAATATGAAACTTTTACATATTTAGTTTCTAGTCATATTATTATCTTTGTAATTTTTCTTTATCATTTGAACTAACGTAAATTTGTAGTGAGTTTCAATGAAAATATATGTAGGTAAGTGTTTGGCTACGAACATGATGTCTTACTCATGCGATGAATGCTTCTTTCTAAAATTCCATTCATGATAGTGTAAAGAAAGCATGATTGGTAGACCAATATTGCATCATATCTATCCTTAAAGATTCCTCCATTCACTTCCATATCATGTGTTGGAACACGTAAGAAGAACACCAACAAAGATCATCGAGTTTAGCTTTAAACCATGTGCATTTATGTAAGACAATTTGAGGGACTTTCAAAATTTTCATGCAATATTTGCACTCTAGATTTGTCTCTATCATGTTTTGAAACAACTCCATATCCTCATCAACATATTGCTAGGAGCCAGTGCTTCACGAAATAGTCTCACTTTGAAGAATCTCCCCAAAGACCTTTGGAGCATCTTTTAAGACTTTATTTGTAGATATTCTCAAATTTTTGGGACCTACTGCACCTTACATTCTTGCATGCACAAACTAATTAAAATAAAAGCAGAGTATGATGTTTAAATGTAGTACCCATTGAATTTAACTATCAATTTAATAAAATTTGAGTATTAAAGAAAATATGTAGATAATATTTTTTTGATAAAATTATATTTAAATGTTTTATCTGTGGATAACTCCAAAGTAACCGTATAATTAGTTAGTTATTCATTTCTCTTTTGTGAAAAATACACTTGCTTAGATCTTTGTTGCTAACATTTCTAATTATCCTCTTAAGTACTTATTCTTTAATTGAGGTAAAATATATTCCTATTTTTAGAAAAGGCAGGGACTCTAGTTCCACGGAACTGTAAAGTTCTGTTATATGCAGGTAAAATATGTTCTTGTATTTAATTTTATACGCAGGTAAAATATCTGTTATTTTTAGAAAACGCAGGGACTCTAGCTCCCCTTCCATCAGAGCTCATATTGAGTTCTGTATTTAATTTTATAGGATTAAGTTTTATGCTGCATGTACTGAGTTGATCGCTGTTTCCTCTTTAGCGGCTCGGCAGCCATTATTGAGTTCTGGATCTTTGATTTAATTAGGTATGGAAGATGATAGCATAACGGAGGAGCTTAAGGAGGAGCTTAAGTCTGAAAGCAAATTGGAAACGGAAAAAACAGTTCCACAGGCTGAAGTTCACCTTTATGTGAGAGGACAAGGACCACTTCATGTATTGCAATGTCCGCTCGGGGGGTGGGACGAAGACAAGCTCGATCTGTTACAGATAATGGATGACTATGGCCTCAAGGCTCTCTATGCTTTCAATCCCTCATCGGGCAGAGGCTTGCCTATCAGGTACAATCCTAGAAACGGACTCTCCATGTTGTCATACAGAGGAAAGCAGGTCTGCATTGATGGCGAACCTAAGGTATGCACACATTTCAGCTTTCAATTTGCATGATCAGAGCTAAATTGGGTTCTTGCGTCTACCCTACATGTATTATAAAATAATGGACTATGTGGGGTTCTGTATGTCTTTGGGTTCGTGGTTTTTTGTAGTTTGTAGCCAAAAATTAGGTTATGTGGGTTTCATGTTTTCTGATGAATTGGATTTCATAGTTATTTGAAGTGTTAAATTAAGTAAATGGGTCATTTAGGCGCCGATGGATAGAGACAATTCCGGTTTTGACTTTTTTGAAGTATTGATTACAATTTGTTGGGTTTGTGATTGCAGAATATTTAGGTTTTTTGATATTTCAAGTTTCTAATCAATGCGTGGATTAGGTGATTTTTTTTTTCGGTGAACTATAGTTGTATTATACTTAGCGTGCGTGTGCTTGTAGATTAATTGGGTATTTGGAATTTCCATGTATATGGTAATTATGTGGAATTAAAGGTCAGGGCAACTCTTATGAACTGGGTTTCTGGATTTTTTTCTTCGTTGCAGGATTCGTTGATAAAACCCATTACAAAAATGTTTTTGGTGTTTGCACTTGTGTCATTACTGGTAGCTATAGCAATGCGGGAGGAACTTCCAGAGTGGGTCAATAAGTTCAAGTTTTTGGGAGGGAGTTCCTTTACTTGGACTGTCGCCATTGTTGTCTTCGTGTTCTCTCGTTCTCGGAAGAAGTTACAAGATTTATTAAGGAGTTATGGATGGTTGTAATGCGAGCGGAATGGGGGCTTGCATTTTCCTTTTCAAATTCCTCAGGATTTTCAGGCACTTGAAGTATGCAAGAGTTTTCGTCTTGTGGAGCATTTTGAATGTAAGAAATTGTTGTCTTATATTTTGTTTGGACTGTCATAAGCATATGAAGACAGCTAAACATGTTCTGGGAGTTGAGGTGTCTGTCTGTCACAATGAATTTTTTAATTTATTTAACATAAGATTGCCACTTTGCCATCTTCAAAGCAGTCAATCTTTTTTTGAAGTGTTAGTCTAATAAGTACTTTATCATTTTTTCTTCTTCAAATTATCAGGTTATTGTTAGTCTGAGGCCCTCATTCTTATTCTTGCCCAAGTTGTATTCATTTGTTCTCGAGGTCTTTAAAATGCAATGAGTTGCGTTCAAGACATTTCTATTCAATGGACTATTTTTCTATATTGCATGAGTCTTGAGACGGGAAGATGGGTTTTGGGGATGGGGACCAAGGGTTTAGGTTTGGAAAATGATACTAATACATATACTTATTGTACTAAAAAACGTAGTTATAATTTTTTTTACAAGAAATAACATATGATACTTTAAAGTTTAAACTATCCAAATTTGGTATTGCATTGAATGGACAATGAAAACATTGAATACAGTTTACATGACAATGAAAACATTGAATATAGTTTACATGAAATTCTATGGTAGGAAGGTTTTGAGCTTGTTTTGCTTACCTTTGAAATGAGAGGATGCAAATATATAGCAAGAAAATGTATCCTTCTAATATCACATCACTTTCAGCCCTTAAATAAGAGAGTATTTACATGGAATATGCAAATATCTTTATCATTATTTTATACTGATCTCATCTATATCAGTATATACATAAAAGAACCCTTTGAGCCCTTAAATATGAGAGTATTTATGCAGAATATGTAAATATCCCCATCATGAGTATATACTGCTTTCATCTTTATCTTGTAAATCACGAATAAAATAGAGCACCCATGACCACCACACAAGACCTATCGTTGGCGTTAGCATTGCATATATAGAGAATTTTAACATGCAACCTTTGGAATGTACAACCCAAGCTCGCCTGCAGATCAACAAAGCACTGCCTCTTGCAATTGTTATGCAACCACAGTTATTGACAACTCATACTCCCAATTAGAAATTTAGCTTTAAGGTTCCCCAACTAGGACTTTACTTAATTTACCCTAAATTTCTGAACTAGAGCTTGTGCAATGGCCCTTTAGGGAGCTCTAGGAATAGGTTTAACTATTGGATTAAGATCATTATGGAAGTCTATGTCATGCATTGATGGTATACACAAAATCTCACTCGGAAAGACATCTATATATTCTCGACAAATGGGATGATCAAGGATCTTTTCCTTAGGTTCATCATCATCTAGTTCATTCACAGGCACAACAAATACTTGATAACCCCTTCGCATGCTTCGCCTAAGTTGCATTGCAAAGATCATTCAAGAGATATGGGCTGTTGAATACGCACAATCTTAGTGTTCTCACCAACATCGTCTTTGCACTTAAGAATCTATTGTCCTTAATCAATGCTAGCTCTATGAGATCCTAGCCAATCCATTCCTAGGATAATGTCATATGATCCCAAAGGAATCACATAGAGATCAACTGTGGTGATAAATTTTCCCAAGTTCAACTCACACTTATGCACTAGGGAATCAGTTGACACCTTTGCCCCCAAGGCTAACTCCACTCACCTACCTATGTCTTGCTTTATTGCCACTAGCCCACATTTCACTACTATAAAGGAGATATAAAGGAATCCGTAACACTTGGTCAAACAAGACAAAAAGAGAAATTACCTCGAATAGCATTCAAAGTCTCTATAACTGTGCTTGTGCCTTGGTGCTCTACCTAACAATGCTTTATTGCTGCAAATACCTTTGAGATATGTGGGCATCCCTTATTATAAGCTTTGAAGTTGTAGGCCTCTAACTTGAAAATTGTGAAGCACACTGAGGGAAATTTGCTGCAATATGCCCAAATTGACCACATGAGAAGCAATCATCACCTCCACCAAATCCTTTCCTTGAGGGTGGTGCACTAGACTATTGAAAGTTGCCCCTGGTAGTAATTGATTGTGTGCTTTGTGTAGGCTGACTAGGCTGGTTGCGCCTCTTGCACTAGAAGTTTAACTATCGAATTAAGATCATTATGGAAGTCGATGTCACACATTGGTGGCATACACAAAATCTCACTCGGAAAGACATCTATATATTTCCGACGAATGGGATGATCAAGGGTCTTTTCCTTAGGTTCATCATCATCTAGTTCATTCACAGGCACAACAAATACTTGATAACCCCTTCGCATGCTTCGCCTAAGTTGCATTGCAAAGATCATTCGAGAGATATGGGCTGTTGAATACCCACAATCTTAGTGTTCTCGCCAACATCATCTTTGCACTTAAGAATCTTTTGTCCTTAATCAGTGCTAGCTCTATGAGATCCTAGCCAATCCATTCCTAGGACAATGTCATATGATCCCAAAGGCATCACACAAAGATCAATTGTGGTGATAAATTTTCCCAAGTTCAACTCGCACTTATGCACTAGAGAATCAGTTGACACCTTTGCCCTTGAGGCTAACTCCACTCGCCTACCTATGTCTTGCTTTACTGCTACAAGCCCACATTTCACTACTATAAAGGAGATATAAAGGAATCCGTAACACTTAGTCAAACAAGACAAAAAGAGAAATTACCTCAAATAGCATTCAAAGTCTCTATAACTATGCTTGTGCCTTGATGCTCTGCCTAACGATGCTTCACTGCTGCAAATACCCTTTGAGATATGTGGGCATCCCTTATTATAGGCTCTGAAGCTGTAGGCCTCTAACCTGAAAATTATGAAGCACACCAAGGGAAATTTGCTGCAATATGCCCAAATTGACCACATGAGAAGCAATCATCACCTCCACCAAATCCTTTCCTTGAGGGTGGTGCACTAGACTATTGAAAGCTGCCTCTGGTAGTAACTGATTGTGTGCTCTGTGTAGGCTAACTAGGCTGGTTGCGCCTCTTGCACTGGAAGTTGCAAAAGTTCTTGGAATGAGAACCACTACCTTGAGCTGGAGGAAACAACCTTTTCTATACTTACCATTACCAATTAACCGAGTCCCATTGCCTCTAGATCCTAAAGTTGTGTAAGGCCGCTAGTTGGAGCACCCAAGTGTCAACCATGTCCCAAAGCTATATTTGACTCCACCAGTGTAGCTTTAATAGTCGCTTCCTTGAGGGTATTAGAAGCTTGACTCCCCCAATGATGCAATTATTAAGCCCCTGGATAAAATGTTGAATCACCAAAGGTGATCTATCATTGAATCCCACATATCTTGAGCTCAAAGAACTTACACTCGTACTCCTGGACGGTCATAGTTAGCTGCCGCAAATTATGGAACTTGTTTGCCTACTTCTGGTACCACTGAATTGATAAGAAGTGTTCTAGAAAATTCTTGAAAAGCAATTCCCAAGTAGTACTTTGCATACTCAGTCCAAGTTTCTCCTCTTTAACTTTCCACCAATTCGCTACAAAAAGCTTCAATGACAAACCTTTCCTTAAACGTTTGTATTGAACCGTTGTATGGCAAAGGACGAATCCAACACTATGAGCGATTTCTCTGCATCATAACCTATACCCAAACCATTGAAAGAAGGAGGTTTTGTTCTCAGGAGGTCCTTCATTTGTGTGGCCTTGATAACCTTTCGATCACTGTTTGTTATCAGAACCCAAGTTTTTATATTGGCAACTTTGGGAATATTGTGCACCCATTAGATAATTAGTAGATAGACTTACAACAAACTTAGAAAACAAAACTAAGACTCATAATACTTGTATTTACACTCTTGCTTTTATGACTATACATTACGTGTTTATGCTTTTTGATTGGTTTTGAGATATCATTCATTTGCTTGCATGTTATAGGAAAGATGCCTACTGAGACTAGATTTGTTGCTAGGGACCATAGTTCAGGTTGTGGTAAAGGGTAGGAGAAGGGAAAGCTTCATAGCCCTCCTATGACCACTAGAGAGGAAACTGTTCAAGAAGAAAACAAGGAAGAGAATAGTGGTGAGTAACACACAAAATAAGAAGAGGTTCACACTAGATAGTTATTTTAGGCCATCCTAGAACGTTTATTTGTACATGATAGAACTTAGTAGGAAGAGTCACAACATTCTGGGAATGAATAGAGACATAGGTCCAAAAGCCCTAGAAGAAGGAACTCAAATTATGATTGAGAGGTTATCAAGGCTGCACAAATGAAGGACCTCTTGAGAATTAAAACTCCCATTTCTCTTGGGTTCCCTAGCAGAGCTTTACACAGGTCCAATAATTTCTCTTGGGTTCTAAAACCTATTTATCCAACCTCTTAAAATAAACACAATGATTTGAATGAGATCTAGTGTATCCGTCATTCATAAAATTGTCAAATTTAAGATACCATTGCCGAGGTGCTTCATTCAAGCCATATAAACTTTTCTTCAATCTGCAAACTAAATTCTCCTTACCTTTGACCTTAAACCCCTGTGGTTGTGCCATATATATTTCTTCATCCAAATCACCATGAAGAAAAGCTGTTTTAATATTAAGCTGTTCCAAATGCAAATCTTCAGTAGCCACAATACTTGAAATAGTGCGAATAAAAGTCATTTTAACAATAGGAGAAAATATCTCATCAAAATCAATGCCCTTTTTTTGTGCAAATCCTTTTACAACTAACTTGACTTTAAATTATGCTTACTTGCATCCTCTGATTTCAACCTGTAAACCATTTATTCTGTAAAGCCCTTTTACTTGCAGGCAACTTACATAAATCCAAGTCTGATTTATTATTTCTTCTGTCATTGCAGACTCCCACTGAATCCTTGTATCCAGCTGCACAACTTCATCATAACATTCAAGTTCACCATCATTTGTTAATAAAATAAAATACAAAGAGGGAGAAAATCTTTTTGGAGGTCTACTTAGCCTAGTTGCTCGTCTAACATTCACTGGGGTTTGTGGTATTTGTTGTTGTGGAGCATAAAGAACTACTGGAACATCATCTTTTGGAGTATCATCCAATACTACATAATCATTTTCTTTCTTCTCATGCTGCCGCAACAGATCTTTATATAACACTTTCTCATTGAATATAACATCTTGCTTCTTACAATTTTATGATTTTCAAAATCCCAAAGCCTATAGCCAAATTTATCAATGCCATATCCAACAAATACACATTTCTTTGAGTTAGCTTCCATTGTGGTTCTATTTTCAAAATCTATATGTGCAAAAGCTTTACAACCAAAGGTCCTGAGGAAAGAATAACTCACCTTTTTACCTATCCATGCTTCCTTTGGAATCCTATAGTCTAAAGGAGTAGAGGGACCTCTATTGATCAAATATACCATATTATTGACAGCCCCCGCTCACATGTTTAAGAGCATTCTAGCATGCAACTTCCTACTCCTTAGTGTCATGTTTATGCGTTCAACCACTCCATTTTCTTGTGGAGTCCTTGTAACAGTTTTTTGTCTACGAATAACATTAGTGGAACAATAATCTTCAAATTCTTTGCTGCAATACTCACCACCATTATTAGATCTGAGACATTTTAACCTTTTACTAGTCTCATTCTCAACCAAGCATTTCCATTTTTTAAAAGTTATAAATACATTGGATTTCTGTCTAAGGAAATAAATCCATACTTTTCTAGTTGCATCATCAATAAATGTAACATAATAATGAGAGCCACCAAGGGAAGATACTTGAGCTGGTCCCCATACATCTGTATGTACAAGCTCTAATTTCTCATTTTTCTTTTCCTTCCCACTCTTCACAAAACTAACTCTCTTTTGTTTCCATACACACAACTTTCATAGAAATCCATATTGACATATTTCAGACTTGGTAAAACTTTTTTTGAATGAAGAAATTTCATACCTTTCACATTCATGTGTCCAACTTTGTTGTACCATAGTGCTGTTTTAGAGTCTACAAGAATTGTTTTTTCTCCATGCTCAACTATATTAATTGTCTATAAGCATTCATTTTTCTCCGACACAATCAAAGTAGAAGGAACAATATGACCTGTACAAAGATATAAGGTGTCTACTTTTAGACCTTTTGCTACTACAAGGGAACTTTTTGAAACCTTTCAATTTTTATCATAAAAGTAACTGTGTAACCCTCATCAGTTGCCCTGCTGAAATTAAATTCTTACTCAGCCTTGGAACATGTCTAACCTTTTGTAATAGCCAATGATTCCCATTCAGCAACTTAATCATAATTTTGCCCTTTCCAACAATCTAACAGGGTTCATTATCCCCCAAATAAACAAGCCCGAAATCCCCTTGCACATAATTAAGAAAATAACCTCTATGGGGAGTAGCATGAAATGAAACCCTTGAATCTAAAACTCATGAATCATCAACACTTTCTAAAGAAAGAAGCAAATCATCCTCTTCGGATTTATTTCTTACCACATTTGCCTCCTTATTCCCTTCTTGCTTGTCTCCTTCATTGTTCTTTTGAGTCAACAATCTTTCTTCTTATGCCCTAGTTTCCCACAGTGCTAACAATCTCTTGGTCCCTTGGATTGAGACCTCTTTCCCTTTGATTTTCCTTTTGATTTCTCACGATTTTCAGAATTGTTTCCTCTCTCATTCGTTCTGCCTCTGCTTTGTGCATTCAAAATACTTTCTGATGTAGATTCACCTGAGGTTTTCCTACGAGTTCCCTCACTCAGAATAACACCAATCACATCACCAAATTTTAAGGTATTAGATCCAAAAACATAATTACTCACAACCATTGCCAAGCCCTTCCAATTTTCAAGCAAAGAACACAAAATCAAGAGAGCCCTAATTTCTTCATCAAAATTAACATTTACAGAAGATAATTGACTGGTAACTGTATTAAATTCATTTAAATTTTTTGCAACAAATTCACCTTCTGTCATCTTTATATTAAATAAACGCTTCATGAGAAATACCTTGTTTGAAGTTGAGGGCTTTTCATATAACCTTGCTAGGGTTTTCACCAACCCTTCAGTCATCTTCGCTTTTGTAATATTAAATGCCACCGATTGCGCTAGGGATAAATGAATACTTCTAAGTACCTTTGTGTTCAAAATATCCGAGTCCTCATCTATCATAGCTGTTGGTTTCTTGGATTTCCTCTCAATGGCTGCCATAAATCCTTATGATAAAGATAGTCCTCCATTTGCATTTTCCATAACTGAAAGATTTGCCCATTAAATTTCTCAACCTTCAACTTACCCTTGTCTGCCATTGCTCCCACTCAACCGTGAGACCTTCCTGTAGAGGATAACTAAAAACAACCTTGCTCTGATATCACTTGTTAGGATTAATGAGACAGAAATAACAATTACATGCAAATATAACCAATATCAAAAAATAATTAATTGCACATAAGAGAACACAAGACACAAAGCTTTAACGTGGTTCACTCGATCCCTCGACTACGTCCACCAAACAGTGAGTCTAATATTCTTACTATCTAGTGATTACAAATTGATTACAATCCATAATCCCTTATAGCTCAAGACTGCCGCAAGAAGCTACAATCTCATCATACATAATAAAATCCCTAACCTAAGCCTTTCAATACAAGATTTTGCTGCTTACAAAATTAAGGCTAGAATAAGCTGACCAATAGAAAAAATATAACTCTTGGCCCCTTTTACAATATTAAATTCATTTTTGGCCTGGGGCCGCTGACCCTAGGATTCCGCAAATAGCAAGGAGCGTTGCCCCTTGATCCCTAGAGCTTGGGGGCGCTGCCACCAAATCCCGTATAGTAAAATATGGGGGGAAACCGTGCCGAATGAAGTGGGGAAAAATTAACCTCCAAGTCTAATTAGGTCCACATCAGAACATGAAAAAGTCTACAAGCAGGCTAACTGAAGGTTCTTGTCCATTTTGGGGCCTACTCGTCATTCTTCCAAAATCAGTCTGCCTCTTCATACACAACACCAGCCTATTCTTTAACTATATTAGGGAATGATTAAGGAATTGACTTAAGTATATATGTTTAACTAGTACTATACTATGACTAACACACACACGCGCACACACATACACACACACACAGCCTCTCCATACACAACACCAGCCTATCCTTTAACTGTATTTAGGGAATGATTAAGGAATTGGCGAAGTATATATTATTAATTAATACTCTGACTTATATATATATATATATGGATTCGGATTCTTTATCCCTAATAGATTTAAATATTATATTTCTGTAATCTAGTATAGAAAGATACAACATACAAGTCTGCCTCTCCATACACAACACCAGCCTATCCTTTAACTATATTAGGTAATGATTAAGGAATTAGCTAAGTATATATTATTAATTATTACTATATGGATTCGGATTCCTTATCCCTGATAGATTTAAATATTATATTTCTGTAATTTAGTCTAATTAGGTCCACATCAGAACATGAAAAAGTCTACAAGCAGGCTAACCGAAGGTTCTTGTCCATTTTGGGGCCTACTCGTCATTCTTCCAAAATCAGTCTGCCTCTTCATGCACAACACCAGCCTATCCTTTATTATATTTCTGTAATCTAGTATAGAAAGATACAACATATAAGTCTGCCTCTCCATACACAACACCAGCCTATCCTTTAACTATATTAGGTAATGATTAAGGAATTGGCTAAGTATATATTATTAATTAGTACTATATGACTCATATATATATATATATATATATATGGATTCGGATTCCTTATCCCTGATAGATTTAAATATTATATTTCTGTAATTTAGTATAGATAAGATACAGCATATTAGTCTGCCTTTCCGTACACAACACCAACCTATCTTTTAACTATATTAGGGAATGATTAAGGAATTGGCTAAGTATATATTATTAACTAGTACTATATATATATATATATATATATATATATATATATATATATATATATTGATTCCTTATTCCTAATAGATTTAAATATTATATTTCTGTAATTTAGTATAGATAAGATACAGCATATCAGTAAGCTGTCATTCGATACTTGTCAGCCATATGATATAATATATATTCTCCTTTGATGAGAGTAGATGATATGTATTCTTTTCTAAAGACCAAATATATAAATTTATTTCCTTATTGATCCTTGATGTGATCAGTACCAAATATATTTTATAATCTCTTATTCCATGCCTTCCTAGAATGATATTGGTTCCCAACTTATATCTTGTGCAGTGGGTGTAATTGGAGAGACATATCTCTTCAACTTTGTTCCTATTCATAACACAAGTCGATCAGTTTATTCAAATGATTTGTTTATGTCTATAGTCACTGTTGTTGATGAACTTGATCATCCTTTGGTTGACTGCTGTTATTGTGGCCATTTAGTCTTTATCTTATAATCTCTGGCTATCAACAAGTAACTGGTGCTATCCATACATTGCTGTCTCTAAACAATTGCAGATCTAGGGTTGACTGTTTATTTCATGATGTTTTCCTTACGTTGACCAATTACAGAGTTTTGAGAACACAATTTTGCCCAGTTTCTCAGTTTCTCATTTTGATGATATGTAGTAGCTTCTTACTAAATCTAATAATCATGTATTATGGGTTGCTAAAGTTCCTGCTAGATGGAACAATTCTTCACGGAGTCTAATATCAACATAGGATACTGGTGCTCGCTTTATCTCTCCTACGTCTATCAAGTCTTTCCCAATTTTATTTACCAGTTACATTCAATATATGCTTTGTTTTGAGAATATTGATGAGGTTCCATAAGGGTATGCAGTTGGTATTAAACTTTATCAGGATGCATTGATGGTTCTGCAATATCCTGCTTGTAGTTAATTGTCCTCTTTGGTAATCTAATGGCTTGCACTTTTGTCTCTTTTGAGACTTTTCAAAATGAGATACTTAGTTATCTTGTAATCACATTATATTATAATTTATATGTTTATTTATTTATTTTATACTGCTATTTTATTATATTTATTTATTATTAAATTCTTATTTGAAATAGGGGCATTACAATCCACTCTTCCTCCAACAAGCAAGTCTTTCCGTTTGAGTATTTTTTGCTGCATAACTTTGATATCATCTCGATTCTCAACTATGCAACTTTGAATCCATTATCCCAAATTTATGAACTGCAAGGTTTGTAATTTTAAACAAGTTTTCTCTCTTCACTGTGAAAGAAGGAACAAGGTCACTGCATCAAATTGATATGGATTGACCTGATGTTTACACTCTAGTTCATCTGCTTTATAATCTCAAGTATAAATTTGTATCTTTTGATTCAATCTGGTTTATTCTCATATTCTAGATTAACAACAAATATAGGTCCAAACACAAAGCATAAACAATGAAACGACAAAGTATACACACTGAGCACATATTGTTAGATTTATTGTTTATCATAATTGCTGACTATCAGAAAGCAACCGCTGCTATCCTTTATATGTTGCTTTCTTTGAACTATTGCATATTTAGGGTTGACTGTTTATTTCCTCATTGTTTTCCTTATACAAATTAGAGATTTAGGAAGCACATTATGTTGCGGTTTCTCAATTTCTCATTTGGAGGATGCAGAGCAACCTGTCACAAAATCTAATAAAACCTGTATTATGGGTAGCTGAAGTTCTAGCTAGATAGAACAAGTCTTTATGGAGATGAATATCAACATAGGATATTGGTGATCACTCTATATCTCCTGCTGCCTGTCAAGTCTTTCTCAATTGTATTTATTGTTCACAGTCAGATATGCTTTATTTTGACAATGACATTGAGGTTCCATAGTAGTATGCAATTGTTATTATATTAATTAGGATGCATCAATGGTTCCCTAATGTCCTGTTTGTAGTTAATTGTTCTCTGTGATAATCTAATGGCTTGCAGTTTTGTTTCTTTAGAGACATTAAAAAACTGAGATACTTAGTTATCTTGTAATCATATAATAGTATAATTTTTAAAAATATATTTATTTTAAATATTTATTTATTATTATTATTTATTATTAAATTCGTATTTCATAGAGGGGACATTACATCACCAATGAGGGAAATTCCATTGCAGGGATGTGTCACTATGGTGAACATATTGTTAGCTTCGGATATCAAATAGGTAACGATTGCAATATGGATTGACAAGGCATGATACTAAAACCATGATATATATCGTGAGAGAGGGAAGATGCTAACATGATGTTACAAATACAAATAACATTCTGGATTAGAAGTTGTTCATGGTTCTAGCCAATAGGACAGGAACTAGGAATCCAAACTAGGAACCTATTGTGACCTTTTCACACATCACCCCATTGCAAATGGGAACCTGCTCCTTTGCTGAATATGCCAAGTCTTTTTGCAATAAATGTCGTCTCACAACTCTTCAACTACTTGGGTGAAATTGGTTAGGTCTAGGATTGAAATGTTGTCTGCCTTCAACCCCTAGAATGGAAACTTTATGAAAAATAGTGAATTCGGTTGTTAAGTGTGAATGAGAATTGATCTTTCAGAAAGAATGCCTGTTAATTTTTTAGCTTTTTGACATACCTGCTATTTTTAGAAATTTCTATTTTTGGTATGTCTATTTTTAGTAATTTCATCGTGTCCTCAATTGGTCTAATCTAGTGTTTGAACAAATTTGCTATTTATAGTAAGTCTATTTTTGGGATATCAGTTATGATAGTTAATGAACCGTGGCTTAGGAAGAGGAAAAGGGTTTCCTAGTTTTATATTTAGAAATGTTATCAAATGAGGCAGTTGGTCTAAAATGCACTGTGTCTGAGAATGTTCAAAAGTTAAGGACCTGAAAAAGCATGAAAACAGGTCATGTCTGGAAACATTTCTAAGAAGGCATGAAAAAGTGCGAAAAAGCATTTGAGGAAGAGAAAGCATAAAATTTCATTGAGTTTGGAGAATTCTCAAATCATGGTTTCTCAAAATGGAAAGTAAAAGAAAACAAAGGAAAGTGATAAAATGGTTGAGCTACAGAGAAAATCCTTAGCTCACCCTCAAAAAATGCCCTCAAGTGTAGTTTCACTAAAGTCAAGGAATTCCTTAGAAGTTGAAAACCCTCCACATGGGCCAAAATGCACCAAGCCTTGGTTGCCGACAAATTGCACTCCATGCCTGAATTCCTCCATAAGGCTCAACTTGTGCTCGTGAATGCCAATCAAGACATGGATTTGTGCCCAAAACATGTAAATATCCCATCAACTGAAAATTGTACTGTCAAGCATGAGCTACAAACTTAAGAAAAACAGCCAAGGCAATTCAAAATCCTTCGCACCCCTTCAAATGCGCTCAAGTTTGGGAGGGAGTAACTATAAAAAATGGTTAAGTATTGGTCAAAGGGAACTAAAAACACAAAATGATTAAGTATAGCGAGAAATCCTCTACCCCACTCTTATTAACACTCATGGGCGGGGAATCCAGCAAGTCAAGGAATTATGTTCAAATAGAAAAATTCTCAACAAGCTATCATTGGCGCTCTAGAGCACAAATCCAAGAGGATCAAGGATTAACGACCAACACAAAAATTCCTCCACCTAGGCCAAGGAACGCCCTAGAGCACCAATTTCAAAATGGCATGGAATTTTCAAAAGTGCAAAAAAATTCTTCATTACACTGAATGTCTGCTCAAGTGCGCAAAATCTATGTGGCTTAGAAAATTTTGAAGGGGAAAGAAATTTGTGAGAAAGGCTCAATTTGCACTAGTAATCTTGAAGCAGATTGGAAATCAGACAAGATTTTTAGAGAGATCAAATATGGAAAAGTTTTCATGTGATGCATCTTAAATTAAGATTTTTATATTAACTTTTTTTATTTTGTTGAAGGAAGAGTTCTAGTTTTAGACATTCAGGGAAGACCTTTGGGGCCCGTTTGGCTGTTGGAATTTGCAATTCGAGCATTGGTCTGATATACAAAATTTGTCAAAGTCTAAATTTGTTATTCCAGAATTGGGGTTGGGAAATATGATTGGACTTGTTTGGTTCAATTGAAATTATAAAGGGAATATGTTTTTGCTACGTTTGGTTGTACCAGTGTCATCTGATTCAATTTTGGCCGAATACAAGTTCTGCATGTTTCTTGGAACCACTGGTGGAGGATTCGGGCTAGTTGTGTCGCTGTTTCCTATGTGAATTGGGGTCACTAACATGGATCTATGTTTTGTTGTTCCCAAACAATTCTAAGACCCACGTGGGGTTAAGCTTCTATTGAGGGCTAGGGATTCAAACGTGTATGGATGCTTGAACGCCATAGAACTCCACCTTGCACGATCTTCTTGACCATCATTGTTGAAAAGCTTTCTCTCCTGACTAAGCCTTTGCAGATTGCAGGCGAAATCCAAAATGCAGTCGAGATAAGCTGATAAAACTTTGTCCTTGCCTTTGTTGGAGAGTTTCAACACATATTTTCTCTCGATTGCTCTACTTCCCTTGTCTCCCTGATTCTTGTTGACCTTGATTTTCGACGACCACCAAATTTTGGCTCCTTTGAACTCGTCTTTCACTGTGTATTGAGCAGGTAGAGTGAAACCCAATTTGGTGTTTTGACTTGAGATCAGGCTTTAGATACCGACTTGGAGTCAAGTTTGGTAGATTAGATATGTCCAGAAAAAACTTGCATGATTAATCCTTTCACCGGACCCAAAAATAGTATTGGATATGAAAAAGGGAAATAGGAATAGGAATTGCCAATTCCAATTCCACCTTGTGTGGTGGAATATCAAATTCTCATTTTGGGCCCAAAAGGGGAATATGAAATCCAATTCCCAATTCCGGTTTGGTGCATCCAAACTGCGGATTAATTTTTTTCGGAATTAGCTGCCTACCGATTCTGATTGAGTTTCGACAAACGAATGGGCCCTTAAGTCCTTAAATTTCATTATCAGTGTTGAAACCATGTTGAGTTTCAAGCAATCTAGTGCAAGGCACGTAAGGTTTAAAACTTTGGAGATCAAAATTCAAGTGTAAGTATAAAAGGATGAATACAACACTTTGAAGTTCCTCCAAAAATCCAAAGATCCCAGTCAAGAAAGAACAACGACAAATTCTTGCTCCAAATGTTCATGGGAAACGTTCAAGTACCCGAGATTCAATTTAAGTATGAAAGACTTCAACAATGACAAATTGGTAAACAAGAATGATGCTCAATCAGCTTCCAAAATTGACATGTTATATTCTAGGCAGACATCCATTTAATGCTTAATGGAAACCTTTGGCCATTATGGGTCACCTTTGATCACTCTCCCACTAAGTGGACACAACTTTATTTGATTGGTCCATGTGGACCTGCTCATTTATGACACAAATTCTCTCTTACCCTAACCTAAGTTAGGGTTGGGGTGGTGCGTGCAGGAACACCTAGAACGATACAAGGCCACATGAAGGCATCAAGCATGGGAGAAGGGTTGAGGGCATCGATGAAGGTTAATTGGGAAGTCTTGAGGCCCATCATGGCCATTTGTAGTGATCAATTTGATGTAAAGTTTAAAAGTCCTTAAGGTCCTAATAAGGACCTGAGGACCAAAGTGTTTGTAAGGGGGGCCATTAGTGCTTAAATAGAATCTAAATGGGGCTAGGAGGGTCCTAGATAGGAAAATTAGATCCTAGGATGAAATTAGTTGGAAGGTTGATAAGTTAGAAATGAAATAAAGAAATAAAACAAGGTTAGAAATTCAAATTTTGAATTCTGACAGGTAGTTTGGTTTTGGAGGGAAAATGTATTTAAGAGCTTAATTGTGTTTGTAATGCTTTGCAACCGACTTGGATCGATTGATATTGTTTGGAGACACCCTATATAGATTGGTCAAGGCATGGAGCAATCAAGGTTGTACGGTGGAACAACAATTGTACGAACGTGCACTTTGAAATGCAATAAAAACTAACATGTTTTGCAAATACCTTGTTGAAAATAGATTGATCTCACATTTTGTGCATTCCTAATGGTCTAAGGACATCAAACAACCTCTATAAGAACATTTGTGATAATTTAAGTTCATATTGTGTTGATAATTGAGAAGTTGCTATTGACTGTTTGAGGATTTCTTGCATTTTCTTACTAGTTTGAGTTTCTACTTAGGAAAATGATCATTCCATGGATGTTTTGATCTGTTTCCCATGGAATGACCTGTTGGAAATCTAATAGGGAAAGTGAGATACTGAGGAGGTGGGGGGTGAATCAGGATCTATAAAATTCTTTCACACTTCAAACATGAAACATACTTAATGTCTTCACATAAACCCTCATTTGAACATTAACCTCATATCAATCATTTACTTCAATATAACAACTGATCTAACTTCTAACTGTATGAATGGACACTCATAAACACATAACATATTAAAACACAGATTTGGTAATGTAGAAACCCTCCAAGGTGAAGGTAAAACTGCAGTGGGGTTGACACCCACAAAATCTTCACTACTGCAGCAATAAAGTTGTGCCTATTAAGGCCACAATGTTTGATCACTTTTGATGATCTACCCTATGAGGTGTCTGTCGTATCAAAGGCTTACAAGACTGTTAAGTCCTACCTAATTAAAGAATTTTACATCACAGCTAAGTGAGTACTCTATTAGGAGATTTAAAAAAGCGCGTTAAAGTTACTCTGTTAAGAGATTTAAACCCTCAAACACCTGTTAGAATGTTCAGTACCGGATCCTTTGGTTTGCACTACAATGCTGATATCAGATCTCCTCTCTGCAATATATTATCATCTCTCTGTGATTGATCTTGTATGCCTTTGCTCTAAACTGTTCACTGCATTGCTTGGTCGCTTCTACCTGATTCAGCTCTATACTTCGCTTGAAACCAAACTCTTCATCCATACACGCTCACACACGCGAACTAGGTCATAAGCCCTCCTTAAATAGCTGTTTGGGTGAACCTTCTAGATCCCAATCAACAATCTAGATTCATTTCTTTTGCCACTTAGTCCTTGCAATTTCCTAATTGGTGGATTGCCTCACATTGGGATTAATGATCCTCCATTGGACCTTTAGTTAACTCCTTGATTAGCTCCTCGATCATTAAAACATGCTTCGAGCTTGACAAAAACAGTTTACATAGGATTCTGTGCCATTCCAAACAAATATGCAAAATTGTCATGCTCGACACTTATACCATACTGATGCTTGGCATAAACTGTTTCATCCTACTGTCCCTCAACCTTAACTACACTCGGCTTCAATTGTTTTCTCTGAAAAACTCAACAGTCACTGGAGTACTCGGTGACCTCTGGCTTGCTCGGCAGTAACTACTGCTCAACACTTAACTTGAAATATATACAAGTCTTTAATACATAGCTCGGCTTGTATAGGATGGCTTGGTTGCAGTGATGACCGAACAACCCTGCCTTGTGTACGACTAAGTGTTTGACATTAATAGACAACTTGACTTAGGGATCAACAATGATCATGTCTTGACTTGTATAGTATGATGCTAACCCAAAATTGCAGGAAAGTGTTGAAGGTTTGGTGATTAACATAAGGAGAGGTGTTTGAAGGAACACTAAAATTGATGCAAAGGTATAGCAGTAGAGGTTTTAACCATTGGAGGGCTATATTTTATGTTTGAATCAGTTGGAGGGTGCCAAGGAGATGGTGAATGCACTCATGTTTGGCCAGGATTGATTTGGCAAGGGCAAGATTGAGAAAGCCCTAGTTTAGTGAGGGTTTTGTGGAGAGATTTGGGGCCTTTGGGTATAGAGAGCCTGTAAGACAAAATTGACTTGATTGGAACCATAATTACACTCTGTCCAAAGTTGCAGGGTCAGGTGATGAGTCTGTGATAGGGTTGCTTTGTAAAAGTGCCCTATTTTTAGCATAAAACAGTCATAGTTGACTGGTTGATCAGGTTGGTCCAAAACACCATATAGTAAGGTTTGGATATTTTGAAGTACAACCAAATGGGTATTCCTAAAAAGCAATTTGTATTAGGAGTCATTTGGGAAAGTTTGGAGAAAAGAATTAATTTATGTTTCAGAGGCCTAGTAGGACAGCACAATGAGGTCTGCCTAGAGATAGGCATTTGGAAAGTTGATCATTTGGGTTGGATAAATTTGGATTAGATGATTAGAGACCCTTAGAACCCTTTTGGGTCCTTGGGAAGGCTAAGTGGATGGTTTTGTTGAATTAGTTCACTTGGTGCATTTGGAGGCATTGGGAAACAAACCTTCTTTTGAGCATTTGACCAAAAGTTGCAAAGCCCGGATATCTCTCTTCATCATGGGGTGGCAAGATACAGGCTGCACATTTTAATTTGAAAATCTATATAAAAGCCCTGCCTTCTTTGTAATTCAATAGATTAGAGAGATTCGTAGATAGATAGATACATAGCCAGATAGTTAGCCCTTGCTCCTTAGTGAAGTAGGGTAGGAGAAGGGTAAGACATTGTAAAACTTGGGGAAATAAAAACAGTTTTCATTGAAGATATGGTGGATTTATGTTTATTTCAACTCGTTGCACGGTGTTTGTCTAATTTCTCAATTGTCAGATAAATTGCTTTAATTTCAACGGTGAATGTAATGGTGTTTGATGAATTTTGATGGCTCATACTTTTGGTAGTCTGCTCATTATAAGCTGTTCTGTAAAGTTAGCCCAAGCCCCCTTTTTTTAATGGATGCTTAATTTAGCTCTTCCACAGTTGTAGTTGATCTTGGCAAAGCAGAGCTTAGTTATTGGGAGTTTTTCCACTGTAGCACAATCCATTGGTATGGTCCTTAGGAGTAGATTTAGATCCTTCTAACCCTTTCCTCTTTAATCTCAGTTCATTTTAGTTTCGTCTATTCGAATATGAAGGATCATGATACTGCAATCTCCAATGAAGGAGTTTCAGCCAGCAGAGGTGAAGGATTCAAACATAAGGCCCCTTGGATTATCAGCATATCACAAGGACCATTGAACTTATCCATAAATTAATGGAACCCTGGAATCACAGGTAGGATCCTTTGCAATCTTAGCATACAATGGTTTTTGTCCAAGAAAGGATAAGATACCTAGGTATTTTATTCTGTGTTGATGTGTTCATATAATAGTAAGTACACATCAACACAGCCTAACAGGGAATTACTCACTTGAAAGTTGAAACATAATAGCATGATACCAGCAAGCAATGCTAAAATGAAGTAGCGGAGGCAGTTGGTATTCATCTTCGCATTTTTCTGCATTTTTTAACGATTAGCAGAAAAGTTGGATACCTGCAGGTTGGGATAAAATGAAGATTAACCTATTTTCTAAGGTTCTTAGATGATCTTTTCATGATTTGAATATTTGATCTGCATTTTACATTTACCTCAGAATACTCCTGAAGACTATAACCATTTTTTTTCTTTCTTTAAAGATTCTCTCTAGAATAACGTTGGAGGTGCTTTCTGTTATTCTCATTGAAAACACTAACATTTCTGCCAACTATAGAATATTACAAGAAATTTGGGTGGTTCCTCTGTCTGGCTCATTTTGTCCATTCTTGCAGCAGTGCTTGTTTCTCCAACATCATCTTTGTTGCATTTCCATTCGACAAAGTTTCTAAGCCTCTATGCTTTTCTTCAGAATTTCCTAGAACTTATCAACATGGCGTGTCCTGCATTGAGGAAAAATGGTTGGATTGTGTCTCTTAATTGGAGTTTGATTTTCAATCTTATTTCCCCAAAAATAATACCAATATGAACTAATGAAGCTTTCCAGAAGACACTACTAAACTTTCATTCAAACTTTAACATCAAACCAAACAACCATTTCCTCAGACTTATCCTCTACTGCTTACTACCTATGGATTTTCAATATTGAATAAATCATATGGCATACATGAGTCTGGACGCAATATAGCTCATTCACATTAAATATTTAAAACACAAAATGCCGTAGCAGATCGAAAACCTGGTATACTGCGGCTAATCTGAGTTACTGGCTCATGGAGAAATGCTGTTGTAGAAGCTCATGCACCAGTGAGATTGAAGTAGTCATGTCGAACACAAACATGTGGTCTGTTACGTCTTAACTGGAAGACTGACTCTGACTAGTGCTGATGAGCACGTTATTTCCTTGTTGCTGAGATCAATACTACTGCCGCAGTTTTCAGATGTTCTCCGTGCCTCTAGGTAAGTCACCTGCACACCATATTCATTCCACACATAAGCCACCCAAATACTGGACTAGGGCGCTGGCACTTCTTCTTCCTGTCACCCGCAAGACCACTGGAGATATATGACCCGCAGACCCTCTGTATTACAGCTATGTATTCTCCTCCACTTCGGCAGTCTAGTTACTACATCCTGCACTTGCTCTTCCCTTTTCACGTGTCTGATGGTGAATACAGACTTCTCGGCAGGCTAGTAGAATTCAGATTTGACCATCCAGAATTATCTTTCTTTGCAAGGTCGGTTCCAAGAGCAGCTGGGGGCTACGTCCCACTACTCTAATGCCTTAGGGATTTTGTCCTTTGGCAATCCAGTCGCAAGCAACCATTCAGAATTTTTATATTATCATATATTCGTTGTGTCTTTCCCAAGACGGAGTCTCTTATTTAAAAGTGAGGGAAAAGTTTTGAAATAAGAGATGTGGGATAAAACACCAATTTCGTCTTCTAGTCACTTAAGTCACTTTATAAAATGAGTGCCTTAATAAAACATAAAGTAACTTTATTAAAGTACTTTAATACATTAAATGACGAACTTAAGACAAATCTTCCCTTGTGACTGGCAGGCATCCTTACTGGTAATGTCTTTAATCTATCTAGATGTGGAGATAGATTAACCAAGCACCAAAGAACTAGCGCGAAAGAGCGGACGTGACAGTCCTCCCTTCCTGGGATGTTGGATGCTGTAAAATAGACTTACCTTCCCAAGTGGCGTCTTCATATGGTAAATCCTTCCAGCGGACTAGATATTCTCTGACAGATTTGTTTCGCAGCTTCTTTTCCCTGGTCTCAATCACCTTTGCTGGCTCCAATACAAGTCTACCCTCCTCGTGAAGTTGAGGCAAGCCCTCTGATGGTACAACTTGCGGACCAATTGCCTTCTTGAGGCATGAGACGTGAAACATGTTTTGGATTCGACTCTCACCAGGTAAATCCAACAAGTAAGCAACCTCACCAACCCTCTTGGTGATGCAATAAGGTTCGTAAAATCTGGGCTTAGCTTTTCTGACCCACTTTTCTTCAGGGAGCTTTGTGTATATGGCTGGAGATTAAGATAAACCATGTCACCTATCTCGAAGCTCCGCTCAATACGATGTCGATCAGCATATAACTTTTGTTGGTTTTGTGCTTGCTGAATATTATCTCTAAGAGATCTGAGAATATCCTGTTGATCCAGAAACCAATCTTTGGCTAAGGGAGCCCTATTGCCCTGTAAAGCCAAATCAATGAAAGAGAGAGGTTCACAACCATAAAGAGCGCGGAAAGGAGTCATCTGAATGGACATATGATATGTGGAGTTAGAGTAATACTCCCCCAAATACAACCATTTAACCCTAGTTCTTTGCTGACCTACAATGTAGTTTCTGAAATACCCTTACACCCATTTATTCACTATTTCGGTTTGACCATCCGTCTGCGGGTGATAGCTAGTACTGGGTGTCAACTTTGTACCTGCCAATCTAAAAACCTCTTGCCAAAAGGTGCTGAGAAACTTATTGTCTCACTCATGATAGTCCTGGGTAATCCATGAGGATGAAAAACCTCTCGAAAGAACAACTCGGCCACCTGAGAGGCTGACCAATCCGTTGCAATATCAAAGAAGGTGCGAACTTAGTCAATTTGTCTACCATCACAAAAATGCAGTCCCTGCCCTGGACCCTCTGCAACCCACTAATAAAATCCATGGAGATACTCTCCCACCTCTAAGCTGGAATAGGGAGAGGCTAAAGTAAACCTACTGGGAAACCTTGTTTTGCCTTGTTCTGCTGACAAGTCAAGCACTTTCTAACATGCTGCAATACATCGTCTTTAAGCCCCTTCCATGAGAATCTCTCTCTAATCTGCCTGTAGGTTTTAAAAAAGACCTGGGTGACTCGCTAAAGGTGCATCATGTATAGTGCGCATAATATTCATTTTAAGTTTAGAGTCTGGTACTAGGTAGATTCTATCCTTCTAATATATAATATCATTCATTATCTTGTACCGATCATCCTGAAGTAGACCATCCATAATCTGACAAGCGTGAGTATTTTTAGAATACTCAACTAATAGTTAGGACCTCTAATCTGCTGAAATCTCAGAAATGGCATAGCACTCCATCATTGGGGGTCTCCTCAAAAGTGCATCAGCAACTATATTATTTTTACTCTTGACATATTGAATGTCAAAATCATATGCTTGAACCTTGCTGACCCATTTTTGTTGTCTTTCATTCAACTCCTAGTTGTCTTTACTATGAACTTACTCCCTACCAAGTACTGTCTAAACTTGGCTAAAGCGTGCATTATAGCTAGCATTTCCTTATCATAAGTAGAATATAATAGTTCGCTGCCCCTAAGTTTTCTGCACTGAAAAGCTATGGGATGTCGGTCCCGCATCAAAACCACCCCGATTCCGCTCCTTGAAGCATCACACTCCAAAAAAAAGGGTCGAGAAAAATCAGGGAGTGCCAAAACCGAGCATGTGCTCATCACCTGCTTTAGTCTATCAAAGACTGCCTCTAAATCCTTTGTCCATCTAAATGCCCCTTTTTGTGTCAGATCGGTAAGGGGGGCTGCTACCTGGGAAAAACCTTTAGCAAACCGCCTGTAATAAGAACAAAGGCCAAGGAAGCCCCGCAATTCAGAT
This sequence comes from Cupressus sempervirens, assembly GCA_028749045.1. Taxonomy (NCBI): domain Eukaryota; kingdom Viridiplantae; phylum Streptophyta; class Pinopsida; order Cupressales; family Cupressaceae; genus Cupressus; species Cupressus sempervirens. Next base: position 748,220,759 of record CM053786.1, read on the forward strand.
ACATCTCGTGGTGGTGGCCAATCAAGGATTCCCTGTATCTTTCCCTGATGTAACTTAACTCCCTTTGCACCAATCATGTGACCCAGATGAGAATCTTAGTTTTTCCAAATTCGCACTTAGACTCCTTTGCAAATAAAGAGTGTTCTTCCATGAGGCTAAGGATCTCATCTAAGTGCTGCAAATGTCCTCCCAAGTCCTGCTAAAGATCAAGATGTCATCAAAGACGACCAACACACTCTTTCGTAGCTGCTTTTTAAAGATGTGGTTCATGCATGATTGAAAAGTAGCTGGTGCGTTAGTGAGCCCAAATGGCATCACCAAAAACTCATAGTGTCCGTAGTGACATCTGAAAGTTGTCTTATGCACATCCACCTCCTGGACTCGTATCTTATGGTATCTCGATCGAAGATCTATCTTCGATAAATAAATAGCTCTATGAAGCTCATCCAGTAACTCATCAATGCTGGGAATCTGATACTTGTTTTTAATGGTCCTCTTATTAAGGGTGCAATAATCAATACACATCCGAAGAGTGCGATCCTTCTTTTTAAGTTTTAACCAACACCACTAAAAAGGCAAAAGGGCTGGAGCTGGGCCTGATATGTCCCTTATCTAGCAGTTCCTTAATCGTCTTCTCTATCTCTTCCTTGTAATGCCTGGGGTGACAATAAGGAGTGGTGATGACGGGTTTGGCGCCCTCCTCTAGCTCAATGATATGCTCAAACCCTCTATCTGGTGGAATACTTGGGGTTAAATCCTCAAATACCCTCCTATGTTTGTTAAGCACCGTCTGGATGTCACAGTGGTACTGTTGTCCTATTTCTTGTGTTTCCTTAGAAGAGATGAAACACTGTGTTGCCCACTCGATATCATTGTGTCTCAAAATGGCTTCCATCCTGTGAGCTGTTATCAATTTGGGCTGCCCTTCTAGCATAGCCTTGAGGACCACCTGTCGGCCATCCTATAAGAACTCCAACTGCATCTTCTCATGGTCAATCGTATATCTGCCTATGGTCTCTAACTATTGTCTCCCCAACATGGCATCTAGTCCATCTTAAATCCACCACATAAAAATCTGCCTCAAGAATGAAATCATCAAAATGAATTGGAAGTCCTGACACCTTCTCTGTGCATCTCAATCTCTCACCTCCTGCCACCCTAACCTCAAACTCACATATGTCGTCAATCTGTAAACTTCTCTTAGTAACCCATCATGAGCTTATGAAGTTATGCAAGGCACCTGTATCCAAGAGACAAATAATACGCTGCCCTCTAACAATTCCTTTCAAACGAAAGGGGTGTCCCGTGGGATCGCTAGAGAGTGATGCTATGATAGGAGGCTGCCCTTGGGTACCTTCGTTCCTCTTCGTCACTGCCATCCACATCGCTGCCCTCCTACTGCTCATCCTCCTCTGAAAATACCTCTACATAATGTATCTTGCCCTTGCCAAGGCATTTATGATCCAGCGTCCATTGCTCTCTGCAAGTGAAGCATAGCTTCTTCCTCCTGAGTTAATTTTGTGTCTCAAAGTTCATCCTGGGAGGTGTAGCCTTATGCTGGTTTTTGTTCTTTTGGAAAGAAGAGGTCCTTTTATATGTCTTCTTAGGAGGCTGTAATATTGAAGAGGGTGACTCTAGATCGTGTGCGATCTTAATAGCATCATCCAGAGTGTTTGGTTTAAGTACCTTAACCAAACCTCTATATCTGTCCTGTAAACGCTCAGTGAACAACATTATCTTACGCTGTTTTGTCATGTCAAGAACCATCACCGAGATCTGCTGAAACTCGTCAATGAAATCATCTAGAGATCCGCCCTGTCGTAGCTGTGCCAAATCCCTGTAATATTTTTCCTGTCAAAGCGAGTAACCAGCTTAGAGCTGAAAGTCTCATATGATGTAATGAGACCATGATCCTGTGTAACCAACCCATGGTGCCACCAATCATATGCCGCTCCCTCTAAGTGCATCGTAGCAAATCTGATGGCTTCTGTCTCTGAGATAGGTTTAAGAGTTAGGTACATGTCTAGCTTGTGAATCCAAGCTCTCGCAGATGTCTTACTGTTGCCATCAAAAGTAGGGAGAAATAATTTGTTCATAGCATGCTTTAGGTCTCTGTTTGGTGCTCTAGGCCTCCTATCCTGTTGCTGTCTATTTGACTCCCTTTTCTGATTTAGATATTGGACAAAGGACATATTCTGTTTAATAGGACCAAGAAACAAATCCTATTCATCATACATTGCCATAACATTGTCCGGTAGTAAATTTGGTGCTGCTGGTGGTGCTACCTCTTCTTCTGCATTAAACACTTACATTAAAGGCCTATCAGTGTTACGTGTGGTAGCCCTAACAGCTTAGGGTGATCCAACTACACTATTACCTCCGTTGTGATGGCTCGGGGCTCTCCTATTAATAGGGGCTAAATGCTGTATATTAATTGCAAGTTGTTGAAGCGCATCAGCTATGTTATTCTGCCCATCTCTAATAGCCTGTAATGTTTCCCTTACTTCCCTGTCCTATTTAGTTTCATTATGTGCCATTTGAATGTTTTTCACCTGTTCTGCTTTTTCAAAATGATCAACATGTTTGGTTTGTTCAGTTTGTTCACTTGTTCCAAAAATCAATTCCTCATCCACTTTGTAGCTATTTTCAATATCAATTTGTTCAGAAGACCCCGCTTATTCTAGTTGGAGGTGACTGAAATTATAAAGTTTTTTCTTCATACCCCACAATCATTTTATTTCCTGTTTAACCCACAAGACGGCAAGACTTGTGGCTCTGATACCACTGTAGTAACTCTGTTGAATTGGGATAAAAAATTGACTTGGGGCTAATAAGAATATCGTCAAACAGTTGCTACATAAACATGTCCTCAAGCAAAATTATTTCTGAATCATCAACAAACTTATTTCCCCAAAAATAATACCAATATGAAATAATGAAGCTTTCCAGAATACAATACTAAACTTTCATTTGAACTTTAACATCAAACCAAACAACCAATTCCTCAGACTTATCCTCTACTGCTTACTACCTATGGATTTTCAATATTGAATAAATCATATGGCATACATGAGTCTGGACGCAATATAGCTCATTCACATTAAATATTTAAAACACACAATGCAGTAGCAGATCAAAAACCTGGTATACCGTGGCTAATCTGAGTTACTGGCTCATGGAGAAGTGCTGTTGTAGAAGCTCACGCACCAGTGAGATCGAAGTAGTCATGTCGAACCCAAACATGTGGTCTGTCACATCTCAACTGGAAGACTGACTAGTGCTGATGAGCACGTTATTTCCTTGTTGCTGAGATGAATACTACTGCCACAGTTTTCAGATGTTCTCCATGTCTCTAGGTAAGTCACCTGCACACCATATTCATTCCACACATAAGCCACCCAAATACTGGACTAGGGCGCTGGCACTTCTTCTTCCTGTTACCCGCAAGATCACTGGAGATATATGACCCGCAGACCCTCTGTATTACGGCTATGTATTCTCCTCCACTTCGGCAGTCTAGTTACTACGTCCTGCACTTGCTCTTCCCTTTTCACGTGTCTGATGGTGAATACAGACTTGTCGGCAGGCTAGTAGAATTCGGATTTGCCAATCCAGAATTATCTTTCTTTGCAAGGTCGGTTCCAAGAGCAGCTGGGGGCTACGTCCCACTACTTTAATGCCTTAGGGATTTCATCCTTTGGCAATCCAGTCGCAAGCAACCATTTAGGATTTTTATATTATCATATATTCGTTGTCTTTCCCAAGATGGAGTCTCTTATTTAAAACCTCAAAGTGAGGGAAAAATGTTGGAATAAGAGATGTGGGATAAAACACCAATTTCGTCTTCTAGTCACTTAAGTCACTTTATAAAGCGAGTGCCTTAATAAAACATATAGTAACTTTATTAAAGTACTTTAATACATTAAATGACAAACATAAGACAAATCTTCCCTTGTGACTGGCAGATATCCTTACTGGTAATGCCATTAATCTATTCGTATGTGGAGATAGATTAACTAGATTAACCAGGCGCCAAATAACTAGCACGAAAGAGGGGACATGACATTCTCTTAATTGGAGTTTGATTTTCAATCTTATTTGAAAGTGTTTTAACTCTGTTATCAACTCAAACATGGGTTTTATTTGAAATCTCTCATTTTTTCTATAGAAGCTCCTTCAATAATGTGCTTAGCAAGTGGTTTGCCTGACTCACGGTTACAAGTTGAATGGTTAAAAGTTACTTTTAATGCTCCTTCCTTGATCCTTGGTTATGTACTGAATTGTCCCGAGGTTGATCTACAAAATGTAAATTACTCAGTCAGCTCAAATGATGCACTTTCAACTGGAAAGGGTTTTCTCTTGACTTAGCTCAGAAATAACAATTAATATGAGGAATCTGCATTAGTGTTCGAAATAATTCTGATTTTTTATTTGGTCAACAATATTTAGAGTATACATAACTTTCTTTATATCAGAATGAAGTACGTACTTGTTACAATAATGAGATTGGAACTAGCTGGCTGTCCAGTTGCTATGGGGATCTATCACCCAAACTGACATCTGTTTTGTGCTGCAAATGATACCTCTGTTGTACTCACATATGAATGATTAGGAGTTATTTAATGTTGTCCTGTCAGATATGAGATCTGAGATTCAAGTGGATAGAGCAACACCTTTGAAATTCTGTCTTTAAACTTTCAGAGACCTGGATTTATGCGCTGAGAGAAGATTCTTCAAATGCAACCACAGCCAGGCATTTGAAACTGGACACCTGAATGCAAGGCGTTGTTTGGATCTTTTACATGAGATCTGGAGCTGAGTTATGCCCAGTGAATTTACTCTAGATTTGGAGTGTGGTTACTCTGGGCATGATGATTCTTGTAGCTGGTAACTGCTGGACTTGCTAAACTGGTCTGATAAATGATGTAGTTTGCCTCTCCTGTGGGCTCTAATTCTGTCCTATGCTGATGCATAGAGATCTGCTACTAAAAATATGTCAAGCTACTTCCGCAAGAAACACCCAACAGAGGTGAATGACAAGCTTTTCAAATACTATGAATGGCGATCTGACCTGGTATGAAATATTTTTCAAAGTTAAACAGGGAATTCAGATTAGATTGAGATTGCGGAAGTACAGATCCAGGTTAGATTTTTTGTTCCAGCCAACACCCTTAGGAAAATAATTCCAGATTCATACTGCTTTTCCAGATGTCTTCCGTACCAGTAAAATTCTAAAACACACTAAACTGGGTAGGTGCCAATGTCCCAAATTTGGGTGCCCAAAATCCAAATTTTATGGTTCCAGTTCAAGCGACTACAATGATACTAACATATCCTGTTGGAAATCCGGTGATGCCTAGTCAATTCATTCCAATGAATCCAATCTCGCTACAATAGGCACCAACTATACTGGTTCCAACCATAACCCATCTAGTATATGAACCTCCAAAAGTTGCTTTCTTTGAGCAAAAGGCAACAACCTCTGCTGAACCAAAAAACAACGTTGCATATGAGGTTGGTCAAATGGAGAAAACTATGTCTTAGATTACCAACGAATTAACCCGTTTGAGGTTGTTGCAAGGGCATAACAAAATTTTTTAGAGAACAAATGCAACCCCTTACAACAACAACTATGGTCAAAACTATAAGAAGAATTTCAATAGAAATAACAATGCGGGAAATAACAATGCAAGGAACAATTACAATCCCCTAGTTTGCAACAATGGCTTCCAAAGGCATAATCAACAATGGAATACTCATTGAAACAATGGAAGCATCCCTACTGATAATAAAAACAATGCTCAGTTTGTGGACATCAACCAGTATGACAATAATCAAAATCTACCTAACGATGGTGGCTCACATTTCAATGGAAATCAAGAAGTGAACCATAATTCATAAGAAAATAATGGTGAGTCTTCTATGCAGTACAACACTATGATGTTAGTATCTTATGATTCTCCAAAAAATCCTAAAATGTATCAACCAGCTACTGAAGAATTCACTTTTTTGCTCAGTCAAGAATCAAATCCTCAACCAAAAGAGATGCTAGCTTTTCAAAATGACAATCAAAATACTTACAATTTATGTAATCGAAGGGAACCTATGATAGATGGGATTTCTCCTGCCTTGCATCCAACATCGCTTGATCCAAGAGCTAATAACAATCCAATATCTACCAGAGCACCCTACATTGGGAAACAAAATCAAAATCAAGGGAACGTGCCTAGAATCATGAAGAATCCTATATGGGCAACTGAAAAGTACAATGCAGTTGAAGATCTAAAGAGAACCAAGGCTAATATGTCCATGTTTGATATGCTACAAAGTAGTCCTGATCAAAGGGAAGCAATATTTTGGACTCTTGATCATGCAAAGGCAATGCCTAATGCAAACACAGTCCCTCAAAAGACAACATCACAACAAGTCAATACTTTTGAGGCAATGCCTACCATGTATAAAGACAAGGTTGAAGTGCCTCTTTTTTGCCCAATCTTAATTTTTTTGGAAAGAACCTACACAATTGTCTTATAGATTTAGGAGCTTCTTACAACGTCATGTCACCTTCAATAGCTCAAAGGTTGGCGATCACTCCTCAATGCTCAAATCAAATAGTGATACAACTCGACAAGACAAAAGTAAAAGTTATTGGGGTATTGAAAGATGTTAGAATACAACTAACTGTTGAACCCGAAATTCAAGACATTATAGACATACATGTGGTTGAAATCCCTAAAGCATACAAATTATTGCTAAGTAGAGAATGGAAAAAGTGCTTAAGAAGATGGTCCTCGATTGATTTTACTTAATTATGGCTACCTTGGAAGGGATTCAATAACTAGATCAAGATTTATGCTGAGCCGAAGCTGAAGACATTGATCACATAATACAATGCACCAAAGGATGTAGCATTTTTTCAAGCTGAGTTAGGATCCTAAAAAGTGATTTCACTTGACATAACTTCAGTCAAGAGATCCAACCATCTTGATAAAGAATTTGGGATCCCTACCCCAAAAGAAGAACTCGTCAGTCAGTTTGTAGGCAATATTGTTGCAAACTTACAATGCTTAGGCAAGGAAGCATAGACAAATATTTTGCTTCTTCCAGGATTTTACAGGTTACATAAAGTCAATCATTCAGAATTTGAATGCTCACATTGTTAGGAAGCCGTTGCTAGGGTACTCACTCAGATAATGTAATCAAAAAATGGTTAAATTCCAAATGAGATACAAAAGGAAAGTTCAAGTTCTATGTGCACATCTCAAACTATGGGGATTGATGAAGAAGAAGAAAAAGATTCTAATGTGTCATATAGTGACACTTCTTCAGATGGTGGTGGTTTATCTAATCCTCCACCTGGGATGATCAAAGTCTTGAGGATAAGACATTTTGTAAAAGGAAAAGGTTGGACCTCGGTTGTTGTTCATCCAAAACCCCAATTGATAAGATCACCAAATTAATTGGGGATATTCAAAGTTAACAAGAGAAACAAATGACCCCTGTATCAAAGATAAACTAGGGCAACTCACCGAGTCCACCACATAAAAGATTGCAATGGGTCCTATTACCTAGGGTTTTGGAACCCTAAATATTTCCCCTCTTAACTACAACATGAGAGATTAGAAACCTATAAATCTTACAAATTATTTTGCATTTATATTATTTAATTATTTAATGAACTAAATTTTTTAAATGCAAAGTCATTAAATATTAAACCATTACTCTAATTTCTCATATGATTAATTCTATAACGAATTAATTATTATTATATTATGAGGGTGAAAGGAAAAGAGTTAATTGGGTAAGTTGATGGAGCAAATTATATTTGGAAAAGAATGTTAAAATAATTAATTCTTTTTAAAGAATTAATTTTTATTATTGTAATTTGCATTAGTTAGGGTAAATTGGAAAGTTCAAAATAATTAATTCTTTAAGAGAATTAATTATCACTGTAGTGAGAAAATGGGTTCGACAAGAAGAAGTTGGGGTAGTTGAATGTCTTTAGAAATTTGTTTAATGGTTGAAAAAGGATAGGAATTGGTTCTTGTTCTTCTTCTTCTCGAGGAGAGATGTCTGTACATTTTTTTAAGAAAGGGGGAGGGCATTTTCAGTTGGAGTATTTGTATCAGTGAAGGGAAGGAGAAATTGATTTTATTTTGCAAACTTGTTTATGATGCAAGAATAAAATGATCCTATGATTGTTTTGTTTACATATTTGGAATAAAGAAATTTAATTTTAGATCCTATGGTTTGAATTTACATTTCTTTGGTTGGAAATGATCTTGTGGTTACTCCATCCATGTTCAGAATATTATCTTGTTCATTTATCAAGATTTCTTGCGTGTCATGGAATCCTAAGGTTTTATGCACTGTACATGTAGTGAATATCAAATTTCCCCTTTGTTTCTCTGTAAGCGAGAAGATTGATTAGATAGCCTCTGTGCTATGCATTTGATTTCCTTTCAAAATTATTTAAATTAAGGTTCTCATGCATATCATGTTGATGAATAAATGTTAGTGTCCCTGCTTTGCCTTCTAGTTAAAGGCATATCAAAAAATTATTAATTTTGAATAAAAAAGAGGGAGCTGTACCTCTATTTCAAAATTAAGAGAGCACTTGACAAGATAATTGCAAGTGACTCTATTGTTGGTTTTAGGGTTTGTCTTTCTTTTTGGGTATTTAAGAGTCATTTGTGAAGGTGTTTTTGGAGAGGACAAACCTGTTTACTAACAGGTCCCAAAGAAACAATCTTTTAAAACTCAAGTGAAGGAAAAGATATGCACAAATAAACACAAGTCTAGAAAGCCCAAAGAACAACCAAGTTGGAGACTTAGGTTTGACGACTCTAAATGCAAATTAGGAGGTGGCGCATGTATTGAATTAATTAATCCCAAAGGTAGGTCTTTTTATTCAACATAACGGTTACAATTTAGATGTACTAAAAATGTTGTAGAGTATAAAGCCTTGATTCACAAACTTCTCTTTGCATTGGAGAAAGATGTCAAAGCTCTCATAATTGAAGGAGACTCTCAGTTGGTCATCAGACAGGTGAAATCAATCTAGTCTTGTAATGATAGGAGATTACTTGTGTACCAGAAAAGAGTTCGGGACTTGTTGGAAGAATTTGAGGCCTTGAACATAAGGTCCATCCCAAGGAAGAAGAACATGGTATCCGATGCCCTTTCCATTTCAGCAAGTGCATTGCAACCCATCAAAAGAACAAAGCTAAAGAGATTTTCAGTTGAATTAGTTGCTGCCCATTCTATTCCAAATAACATTACGAACTTCCAAGTATTCGAAGATGACCAACATATTCTTGAGTTTATTATGTGCAATGGCCTTTTCAAGGGACAAGAGATTGATGACACTCTCGATGAAAGCCCTGAAGAAGATGAGCTAGAGGATGAAGATGGGATTATAAATTTGAAAATCAATACTATTCCTAAGGGGATGGTGGAGTTGGAATGCATCTTTGATCAAGATGAATCAACATATAGTAAAAGAAATGTTGAAGAAAAAGGGATTGAAGAATGTGATTCATATAATCAAGGCACAAAAGAAGATCCAAAGATGCTGAGAATTGGAAAGGTGTGTAACCCTCAAGAACGAGAAAGTATGTTTCAATTGTTTACAAAATACAAAGATGTGATAGCATGGAGTTATGAAGAACTCAAGACATACGATCTCGAGATCATCATGCACGACATTCCATTGAAGCCTGATGCCAAGCCCTTTCCTCAAAGACAAAGATCAGTGAATCCCATAATTGAACCTTTGATAATGAAACAAGTGCAAAAGTTACTTGATGGTAAAATTATCTTCCCAATCCGACATTCTACATGGGTTACTAACTTGGTCCCAGTAAGGAAAAAGACTAGAGAAATTCACCTTTGTGTGGATTTTTGAAATTTGAACTTGGCTTTCGAGAAGGATAATTACCTGCCCTTGCTTGATGAAGTGTTACAAATTGTGAATGAGTCTAAAATGCTGTCTTTTCTAGATGGATATTCTGGATATAACCAAGTATGATAGATGAAGAAGACATGTTGAAGACTACATTTACAACAAAATGGGGAACCTTTGTATACCAAAGGATGCCTTTTGGATTGATCATTGCGAGAGCCACATTGCAAAGAGAAATGGATGAAGCATTCAAAGGTTTGATAAACAAGTGCATAGTGATTTACATAGATGACCTCATTGTCTTTTCTAAAGATATGAGTACTCATATTTCAAACTTGAAACAAGTGTTCAACCAACGTCGAAGGTATGGCATATCACTGAATCCCAAAAAGTATTCATTCAGAGCTACAAAAGGAAAACTTCTTGGTCATATTATTTCTAAAGTTGGGATATCCATTGATCTTGAAAGGATAGAAGCCATTCTTAATTTGTCAGCTCCTCATAGTGGTAAAGAGCTGAAATCTTTCTTTGGCAAAATCAATTTTGTACATAAATTCATTAGTGGATTTTTTGAGATATTGTCCTCTTAATGACATACTAAAGAATGGAGCAAAGACTGAATGGGTTCCTAAAATAAAGAAATCTTTTGAAGAAATCAAAGTAGCAATCTCTATGGCTCCAATTCTTATGAGTCCAGATTATGATTTACCCTTCAAAATCAATTTATTTTCTTTAGAACATTGATGCACCGGGATTTTTAATCAAAAGAAAGATAAAGAGGATGAGAGACCTATAAGATTCATGAGTTTCTCGCTAAAGAATGTTGAGTTGAACTATTCTAATCTTGACAAATAGTCCCTCACATTGATAAAGGTACTTAAGAAATTTTGGCATTATATACTCAGGAGCAAGGTATGTGCAATTGTGCTTGATCTTGCAGGTAAAATATTGCTGATGTTAAATGAATTAGGCGAGAGATGAGGAAAATGGATGGCTATATTGCAAGAGTTCTATTTGGAGATTCAACCAATGAAGTTGGTAAGAGGACAAGGATTGACCAAGATGATAGCTAATAATGAGATTGGTAATGATGATGAAATTAGCACTGATAATCAACAAAAGATCATAGTGTCTCAAGTGGTTATTGATCAAGGAATAATCACTAATGTTTGGTATCAAGATATTGTTTACTATCTTTTGTAGAATCAATACCCCAACTGGATGAATAGTTCCCAATGCAAATGACTCAAGATGAAATGTGAATCCTATATGCTGCAAGATAAAAAACTTTACAAAAGAAACTACCGGGGAATTTATTTGAAATGCTTGGGACGTGAAGAAGTGAAAGAGGTTTTGGAACTATTTCATGATAGGTATGGAACAAAAAATGGATCAAAAGAAGCTATGACTCACATGATTTTAAGATCGGGTTATTTTTGGCCTACCATCTTTAGGGATACATTTGAACATGTATGTTCTTGTCACATTTTTTAGACAAGTGCTGATGGAGAAAGACATCCAGCTATGCCACTACAACTAGTGTTCGAGGTACACCCTTTTGTTAAGTGGGGGCTAGACTCTATTGGTCTAGTAAATTCACCATCATCTATAGGACATATGTTCATCCTCACAGCTATAGACTATTGCACATGCTAGACAAAAGTTGAAACTTTTTGAAATTACATAGCAAAAGTGGTTACATATTTCTTGGAAGAACACATTGTCACAAGGTTTGGTATGCCATTCTTTCTTGTATGAGATAATGGGTCATATTTTTCGTCAATCTTCCTTATTCAATGGGCATTAGACAATCATGTTATAATCAAGTTCTTCTCTAATCACTATCCCCAAGCGAATGGTGTAGCTGAGCCCACCAATAAGAACTTGATTACAGTGATAAAGAAATTCCTATAGGAAAATTCAAAAGATTGGCACACTTAACTGGAATTTGCATTATGGATGGACAAAGTCAGGATAAAAAGTGCTTTGGGGACATCTCCCATTTACTCACCTACGAACAAGAACTAGTGTTCACATTTAACCTCAACATTTGAATATTGAATTATATGAAGGGATACGCTGAGGACATCGATAAAGTTCAAATTAGATTAATGAATCTCTTAGTTAGAACAGGATGAGAAAAGAACAACATATTTGAAGAATATGGAAAAACATCAGGCTATCATCAAACGGTGGTTTGACAAGTGGGCCACAATTAAATCCTTCAAAATATCTGACCTTGTTATCCTATGGGACAAGGTGAAAGAAAAACCTAACAATCACACTATGTTTCAACGCTTGTGGATTGGCCCTTATCAAGTTGTAGAGATTTTGGGAGAAAATACTTTTAGGCTGAGTTCCTTACAAGGGGAGGCCAGTTCCTAAAACATTACTTTGAGCCCTAAAAGAGGAAAACATAAAAAAAAAAACAAAAAACAAGAAAATTCTTTTTGTGTGTGTGTTTTACTTTCTTGTAGGTGTGTTTACTTTCAGTTGTGTGTTTTCTTTAAAAGTTGTGTATGCCTTTTTTTTTTCTAGTCTGGGGGTTAGGTGCAATCAAGACTCTTTCTTGATGCATTTCATAGACCACTCCTTCTAGTTTCAACTTTTGGGAAGAGGTATTTTTTTATCAAAGCATTCGGATGATTTTGTTTCTTGTACTAATTGAAGAACAAACGTTACTTGTAGTTGTAAAAGACTTTAAGTCTTGAAATTAGAATTGCAGATCGATAGTTCTCAACACTTTACAAATTTATAGATTGACTATCTTAGTGTTTTCAAATCAAGTTTAATTGTGGTAAATGGTGGTCCAAAACTTTCCAATTAAGAAAAAAGTGCTTTTCAAAGAATTGCTAAGGTCACTGTTCAGTGTAAGATTTTCCAAAGGTTCATAAAAGAGGAATGGAGAGGTTATCAAACTAAACAAATGACTATCCACTATCTATAAAAATTGCTTCATGGAAGAATCAAATGGAAACATGCGAGCTCTGTGAAGTAGAATCGAAAGAGATGACTAAGGACCTAAAATGCAGAATTGATAACATGTTGAGAGCCATCAGAACATATTCTCTCATCTGTTCAAACAATGATTGAAAGAAAAAAAAAAAAGGTAAGGTGGTTTTATAGTCCGCGACACTATGCCATAGTTTTTGGGTTTACATATGGTGACAGTGATATGGGACTACCTCGTACTCTTTTTCGAGAGGCGCTTGGCACTAAAAACGAGGCGTACATACCCTACCCCCCAATAGGATTTGAACTTGTGACCTCTCTTTCAAGAGTACAAGTTCTCCACCACTAGGCCAACTTGATACACTGGTTATGCGAGGATTCCTGATGAATGGACCAGTGGAGTGAAAGATTGTCTCCAAGTTGCTAGAGGCTTATCATAGATTGCACTTTGAAATGGTCAAAGGAAGTGAATACACTATGCACACATTGAGCTTGAAGATTCGAGATTCTGAAGTTTTGACTCTCAAAGAAACTTGAAAGCTGTTTGAAGTTTTTAGGATTTAGTTGTCATTGGATACATGTTAGAAGAATGCTTGCTGATGAAGAATTGCTTTTGTCATTTCTTCCTTTTTGTTGAGGCTATTTGTTGTGGTTTCACAATGCACACCCCATTTCTCCTAGAAATGGGGACCCTGTAGGAAATTTTTGTCTCCTAGACCCCTAGTCTGGGGCTTGGGTCATTTTTGGACTCCCCTAGGAGTCTGATGCAAGCCTTAGTCTCTGACTGGGAGAGTCCAGAGTGTCAAAATTGGAGAGAAAGTGAAACTTTTGGGTTTTTAGTGCAAAAGTGCACACTAGCGCACCTTATAGAGGTGCGTAGGTGCACTCAATGCGCATTCATCTCCCTTTGGAGATGCACACTTGTGCATGTGCGCACCTCCGAAGGGTGCGCACCCGGGGTCTAGGTCTATAAAAACCCAAGACCCGCCCTCCTCCACTCCATTATCTTCTGCACTCTTCTGGTAATCACACCTCCACACCCTTGCCACTGGGCTCCTGACCTCCACTCCTGCATCACAACACAAACACCAAGGTTAGGCACCAAGAAGGTGCACACATGGACAACTCCTAAAGGTGTGCATGTGCACACCTTCTTCCACCTTAACAAATAATAAAGAAAAGACAAACCTAACAACTAACCTAAGACCTAAGTTACATGAAGGTGCACACATGTACACCTCCTCAAGGTGTGCATGTGTGCACCTTCTTTGTTAAAACTAAACAACACCCAAGGCAAAAGGTGCGCATGGGCGCACCTTCTCAAGGTGCGCACATGCACATCTTTTTTTGTGCTTTTAAAGCCTTAGGGCATATTAGGGTGCACACATGTGCACCCCATCAAGGTGTGCAAGTGCACACCCTTATGCACAATATAGTAAACATTCAAAAACTCAGATCCCCCCCCCCCAATGAGCACTTGCATTTCTGTGCACATGTGCACCTCACCAAGGTGCACAACTGTGCACACATGGTCATTTAGGAACCATTTAGCACACCAAGCACACTTGTAAGGGCGTGTTAGTTGTGCTAATCTACATAACAAGGCTTTTTGAGGGGCGGAATAGACTATTTTTGACTATTTAGGGTGGATCTGGACTACGTTTTTGATCTGTTAGGGCTTGAGTTTACCTTTCTAGAGTAATGGCTCTTCTCTTGTGTAGATAAAATGGCGATGTCATCCTCCTCAATGGTAGAAAACATAGCTCCTAAACTAGTTGGTTTTAAGTACCAAGGTGTGTCAAGAAAATTTCATTTTCAAAATGGACATTCCAAAATCAAAGATACTGAGCTTGGTCACACTGACTAGAAAACCTTCCTCACCATTTGCAATAAGCCAAAAGAATGATCCACAATGGTATCAACGCTAATAAGATCATGGCTAGTAAATATGACATCACACCCTACTTCTGTACAATCTTTTGAACTCATCACGTCTCTCACATAAAACTATGTGACAGAAGAAAAGGTTGTCAAGAGTGTTATAGGGTAGATAGTCTTGGACCTCCGACCTTGAAACATCAAGAAGGTGTTTCACCTTACCAGCGATGATCAATACTTATAGATATCTTATGAAGGAGCAAAAAGATGGTACTAGGAAAATGAGAAGGAAGCCTGAGATAAGATAAGATAAATTTTTTAATGTCCAACAAGAGACCAATGAGGGTCTAAGGGACTGGAAACATTACAAAGGGGCAGAGGATAGCAGAGGGAGCACTGAATGGTGTCGACATAAAGAACATGAAATCAAAACAACAAAATAACCAAGAAAAGGGAATAACAACAGATAAGAACTCCTCACAGGCAAGAAGTAGTCCATAATGGAAAGGTGGACATTAGGGCAATCAGGTACTTTGGAAGGTCGCCTCTGAAGTCTACTAGAGGGACGTTGCCGAGTGTAATCTCTGCAAGGTTTCACAGATCTGGTGTGAACTAAGATAGTGTAGAGAGGCTACTTCAATCCTCAGGTATGAACTGTAGGAATTAAGAAAGAGGTGATAAGCTGCATAGGGGTCGATGTCGAGCAAAGCTGGTGCTGTATAGTGTGCTCACAAAGTTGCATGGTCTGCTGAAGATAGAGTGCAAGACAATGCTAGTCAATATATTTGAAGAATGAGGGAAGAGACCAACACTCTTTGAACAAACAATAGAATCTCCCTCGGACCTCATAGTAAATGGGACAATGAAAAATAAAGTGAGACTTAGTCTTGACCTCCCCAATGTGACAAAGCCGACAGATCCTGTCCTCCCTACCAATTTGGTGATCGGTCTGAATATGTAGTGAGTGAGAACCCACCTTGAAAGATCCCAAGGAGATGCGAAGAGCATGAGTCCAATGATGGGTGAGGTGCTAGGGACATAAGATGATCCCATCTTGGATCTCAAGAAAGTGCTCAACATAGAAGGCCATGTGTGGACGGAGCTCACCTGGGGGAATCCTCCAGGTCGTGATAACATACTGTCTGTAGATGTCAAGTCTAACATGCTCATTCAACTCTTGCTGAGGTGGAAGAAGATGAGCTGGAGTGTCTAGAGAAAACTAGAAGGGGGAAAGACGATCCAAACTAATACCAATCGAGCCCAAGAGAGCAGAGACTTGGGTGTACCAACAACAAGATCTGTGACTAGAGTCAGAACTGGCCACCTTCATAGAGAAGCAATAAGCCAAATAGGAATGTTTGTGACAATCGTTAGAGGAATCAACGAAGCTTTGGAGCCAGTGGAGTAGCCAAACTAAATCAAAGATGGTACCCAACCTGAAAGGGGAGCACCAAACTCAGCCAAAACGATGCTGTGTGGTGTGAACTGGTGACATCTGATAATGTGCTGAAGGAAATAGTTTGGACTCTCTCAGCAAAGGCCTAGTCAGACTCCAAGAGAGAGGGGCTCCAACTAGTAGAACCATAGAGGATAGTAAGCTTGACCAAGGAGTCAAGAAGAGACATCTTAGTCGTGGTGTCCTGGAAGTGGTGTCAAAAGCACTGTCGCTCAAGAAGAGCAACGGAGCCGAGCCCCTTGTTGACTCTGGGCTGCATGGCTGGTCTCAAGCTAAATTGAGGTCTAGAAAAATTAACCCCCAAGTAAGTGTATGAAGATGTAATCTCGATCTTTGTACCTTGGAAGTAAAAATGGAGATGGGATGTCTTTAAATAATTGAAGACCATAACCCAAGTCTTGCCCAGATTTACAACTAGCTCACATGAGTCACAGAGAGAGGCCAAGCCATCAAGGAGCTGCTGAAGACTATCAAGAGAAGATGCTAGGAGAATCACATCATCAACAAATAGGAGAATAGAGATCAATACCTGATGTAGATAACAACCATTGCCAGGGAGTGAACAATCACAGAGAAAAGCCTCAGGTTGATATATGTAAATGCCAAAGAGAGTGGGGGAGAGAGGACAACCCTGTTTCACCCCGATAGTGCTCTGGATAGGATCAGAAAGCCTCGTGGAGTCTTGAATTTTCCCACAATGCACTCGTATAATCTCATAATAGCTGTAAGAAGAATCTTTGAGATCCTGATGTCTCTAAGACATTGAAAGAGAGTCGCCCGAGGAACAAAGTCGAAAGCTTTGCAAAAGTCAACAAAACAACAATAAACTTTGGCCAAGCGGTGGCGAGCCTCCTCAATGATGGCTCGTAAAGTCAAAATGTGATCAGTGGTTTGAAAATCTGAATGAAACCCAACCTGACCTCTAGCCCAACAATGTCGTTGATCGAGCTCACTGCATAGGATACCGTTCAACACAATCGCATAGAGTTTGGCGAAGATATGCCCAACCATGATGGTCTTGTAGTTTTCGGGATTAGAGGCTGGTCTAGATTTATGGATAAGATAGATAATATGTCATGACCAAGAGTTGGGGAAGTTGACACAAACCATTCGATTAAAGAACACTATAAGAAAGGGACCTAGGACAAAGATACCCAACTTGAAGAATTCAGCTTGAAATCCTTCATCATCTGGAGTTTTGCTATTGTTCATAACTCTAACTGCCTTACTAATGTGGGAGAAGGAGAAGAGGTGACAATGGGTGGGGGGGGGGGGGGAGGATCAGATGGAGAGGGGGTTGGCCAAGAATATCATAGAGTGTGGAGACGTGGGAGGTAAGGGAGTGAAAGTCTAGAGTAGAGGGAGGAGGGGCGTGGCAAGGAAACATGGTGCGCCAGAAGAGCTTTGGGGATTGGAATAACATGGCACAAAGAGGCTTACACTGCATTAAAGTGAACTTTTGTTCATCCTTCTTGATTGATAGAACACGAGTGGGCTTGTTAGTGAACAAATTGTCCTCCAAAGAAAAACATACAAATTAACCTCAAAAAGCCTAGATAGGAAGACTGAATATGCACTAACAGTTGGGTCACTTCACTATTGAAAAGCATAAGTGTCCTCTAGATTTATTTGGGTACAGCTCCCCATATATGATTTACAACGAATCAATTACACTATGATTTGATAATGCTTTTAATCTGAAAGCAAGAAAGATTTACAAACATCGATTTGTAAACACGATATAGATGTGGAAAAACTAAGTAACTAAAGGAAATAGAAAATAAATGACATAAAGTCCATTTATTCAAGTATTACATTACAAAAATAACGTAGAGAAAAGACAAACTATTCATTCCAAATACACGAAAAACCATAGCACCAAGTCCAAAGGATAATCGTGATGATGATCACATACAACAGATGCACATTTAGAGAAAATCAATACCACTCCAAGGTGAATATTTATCAGAAAACATGCCTTTAAACTCAAAGTTTTAATATATTGTTGTTTATCGCCTCTAAACACAAGAAAATAACCTATATTCTACTGTTTCTGTACAATAATTGCTATCTGGAAATAAGAATTCCCTTCCCCTGCATTACAACAGCATAGAAAAGAACAAAAAAACTCCCCCTCTCAGATGCCCAAAGTATGCAGAAAAAAGGCAGTCTTCCCTGACTGAAACTGGAACCCCTTTCTCTTCTTTCTCAAAGGTTATATAATTTCCTTCAATCCTGATGAGGTTAATCAATTATGATAACTACTTCTTGGAGATTCTTTCCCCCTAAAATCTCTTTCAACTTTTCATAACTCTCTCTTGTTGACGAATATCTATCTATAAAGTTTGTGAAGTTTATATTAAACCATCATAAAGATGTGTATATAATGCAATGTATTGTTCCTTTAAATCAAACATTATTTAGAATTCTTGGGACCCCATGCATGGATTATTTCTTTGATATAATCCACTGCCAAAGAATTCTGTTAGACAATTCACAACCTTTCCCTTCAAATAACCTATTGTCTAGTGCATTAAATGCAAGTTGATTTCAACGAAGGTGTGCATTCTTGATTCACCACTTCTGACTCACCATTTTCATAGGATTCCCATTCTGTAGCTTTGGCTCTCCCATCATGCATATGCCAAATGTATCTACAAAGTGCAGGATCGGTGATCTTGTAGGACCTCATAAATAAACTTACAAGCGCACAAGGGTGTCTTCGGGGTGATATGTCGAGACAACATCTCTCATCAACATTGTGGGTTGATCATCATTGGGTCTGTGTTTCTACTGCTACTGCTAGTAGATGGTGAATGGTTGGAGTCATGGGTGCATAGAGATGGTGATGCCACCTTCTTCCTTTGCTGACGCTACATTATCAACCGCAACTTTCCTTTGGTTCCAGAATCATCAAAGTAGCCTGCACTGAAGGTAGACATCTATCCACACATTCTGTCAAACACATTGTATACATGTTCGTGTCTCCACAAATGAGAATCAACAAAATTTGATCCCCTTGTTCCTTCACCAAAGTTCGATGTCTTTCATCGAAAGGAAAGTCAACGTGTCACCTTCAACCTCATTGATGATAGGAGGCACTGAGTTTGGAGGAATTCAAGGCTCTCCTTTCCCATGGCCAAATCATTATTGCCTCAACAATCAACATTTTTATAAGATTGTTTATGGTCACCTTGAATACACATATGCTAATAACTCAATATCCATCATGTATGATTCAAAAATCAGGGGAATGGTCTGTGTCTTATCAAAGACATTTTGTCAACCAAATGGCCTACATCCTTACTTCATCGACATTGTGGATGAATTATTATTTGAAACTCACGATGACCAGCAAGGACATAGCAATCATGATTCTGCACATGGTCAGGTATGAATTTGATCGATTGTTTATAAAGGGGTCATATTCCTGATCCATGTCCCTTGGTGTAAACCCCTTTGACATTGACATTGTGTGAGAGAACTCATGCATTGTTGGTTTCTTCAAGTTTGCTAGAGGGAATAAAATAGATGAGAACATCAACTTTCGTCCAATCGGGTTTTAAATGACTCTTTGATCATATAGAAACTATAGACTTGCGGCCCTTCTCATATTACTTTATCTCAACCCACGCTTGGGTAATCAGATGGAGATTGCCAATGTCATTAGACCAGTACCGTGGCTTCAAACATGTTCTTATTGCAGTGTTTGGCATTTGGATATTTTCATTTATTGTCCCTTGGGTTATGAAAACAATCTTCATGATTTCCATCTCATCAGATGGTTAGTGCACTATTTTCATTTTGACATTGCGATTTGCAGAGCTTTCCACTTGAGGGTTATGGTTTTCATTTAGGAGACCATTCACAACTATTACTTTTCATCATCCTTTAAGATGGGGCATTTCAAAAGCTTTATCAAAATGGATGTTTTAATTTAAGCCCCATATTTTGAAATGGAATCTCATCAACATCTAAACCATTCAATTTGATCTGGCAAATTTACCACAAACTAGATAAATGATCAAGAACCAATTTGGACTAATCTGAACTTTAGCTTCAAACTTCCGAACTTCTATACTGACTCAATGAGCATGTATCTCTAAACTTTTGAATTTGTTTCTCTGAAAATGGGGTTGTACTTTTGAATTAGCAAACTTATTCCTTGAATAAGACTAAACCTATGAGAACTATGATTAACTTCAATATAGATATCCAAACGAATATGAACTTAGGGGAAGTTTATTGAGCCATTCCGAACCCAATCTGAAATGTTCCTTTGAAATAACAAATTTTGACTTTAATTCTAAATTGTTGAAGCAAGATGAAGCAAAATAAGCCTTTGAACCTGCATGGGAAAAATTGAGCCATTTCGAACCACTTCAAACTACTTTGAACCTTAGATCAAAGAGGTTCAAGACTCTACACTGAAAGTTTAATGACTGGGCCTATATGGGTACCAATAGGGCTGCAGAGTCAACAAAGTAGACATAACCTGAGGATATATGAAAGATGGCGTGGGATACACCATTGTGCTTTTGAGTAGGGTTATAGGACTACTGGTGACAAGACACCAACAAACTTGGATGGTCCATTTTATAGAAACCATTAGGACGACAAAGATACCAATTGATTGGGCTACGATTCTGAGTGATAACCTGGATGAGCAATTGGTAGCTGTGAAGGCCAACCCAAAATTCTATATGACATTATTTTTGGTGTACTTATTGGTGGCCTGAATGACAGACTACTCAGGACTTTACAAGAAGGGAATCATGTAAGATTCTAATGCCTAGCCCTATGTGGTGTACCCTCAATTAGTAAAGAAGAAAATCTCAGAGTAGAGCATAGAGTATAGGGTGGTGAATGACAGTTTTATATTTGTAATCATCTGATTCATAGAGGGTGATTATGCTAAAAGGATGTCAGTAGAGGCAACAACCAGGATCACAGAGATCAACATGTACTATATCCAATTTAAAACATTCACCTACCTAAGGGTAGTTGGTACTTTGGAGAATCCCAAGAAGCTCCCGAGATGTCCATTAAATAGGCTCATTTTGTTGGAGACCATCAGACAACTCACGTCTGCATATGACAGAGTGAGGAAGCAACGCAAAAAGGCATTGGTGTGGCCAATCACCATTGGTGCTTTCGAGGTCAAACAGAAGCAAGATATCATGACCTTCGATTCAGAATGGGGTCAATATCCCCTAGAAGAGTACAACTCTCCTCGCCCTTATTTTGAAAACATAGGGATGGTCCAACATCTGGTACGAAAACAGTTCGTACACAAAGATGTATTGGAGGACCACTAGATGAATGTGATAGATGACTATGATATTTGAATTAGGGATTATTATAGGATGACTCTTTATCTGGCAGAGAAAGTGCTAAAAATAAAGATCTCATTAAAGGCTATTGAGAAGGATACTAAGGATGTATTGGATCCATTATACAATTGGGACAAAATCTATGACAGTCCAATCATGAATGCAGAGATTGGAAGGGATGAAAACTCAGATATCAATCACCGTGCTTGCCACATAGTCCAGTTAACAAAGGAATGGATCAAGAAACCTTTCAAACTTGCTCCAATTCCTCAGGCTATTCTTCTTTAAGACACAATACAACCTACCAAAGGTAAAGGTGCAAAAGTTATAGTATGAACCTTCGTGGCTCAATCCCTAGTGACGCCAAAAATGGTGCCCCAACATGAGTGGGAGGTTGAGTACTTTGAAGCTGATAGGGGAGTTAAGAGGAAGAGAGCTCCGACAAAGGGGAAGAAACAAATGATTCACACTCAATTTCCTTAACAACAAGTAAATCCTGAACAAGTAGAGCTTCAAGTTGAGCTGACAACTCAAGACCAAGAGATTGAGCAAGTGCCTCCACAAGAACAAGAACAAGAAGAGGAAGAACATAGGGTACCACCAGTAGGTACAAAGGAAGAAGCTTCCCCTCAGCTCCTAAAAAGGCTAGGATTGAGACCACTCTTGCTAGGACACGAAGGAGAAGATTGAAGAAGAAAAACACTCCACCCCCATAGGTGCTTGAGACAATCCCCAAAGCTGAGGTGGAAGAAGAAGAAAGGGAGGAGATGAATATGTCCCTTTGAGTCAATGGACTTGTGTTGCTAGGGCTATAGAAGAAGAAAGGAGAAGAAGCTCAACCTTCACCCCTCCTATTCCAAAAGAACCTATTTAGGCCTCTACATAAAAGGATGAGCAACAATAGTGGATAACAAACATGGAGGGTTAAGAAAAACATGTCTTTAACCTCTCTAATTTTGACTTCATGTTGGTAGGCACTGAGATGGTAGGTGAAAAGAAAAGAGATACTTCCAAGAATGTATCCTTAGGAGAGGATTGGAGTCAATTGCCACCTTTACCTCAAGGACCTCTAGGCATCCCACAATCACCATCTCAAGACCTATCTTTCTTAGAAAAAGGCTCAACAACACCACTTCCTCGCTACAGAAATATAAGAACAAGCAGTAGAGGAAACAAAGCTCGAGCAACTGGAAGCTGATGAAGTATCAAAGGAGGGGCAAATACTTGAAGGGCCTCAACAAACTCCTCACAATACAGAGGCCAGACCTTAGCCCAAGAAGATACAAAGAGTCCAACTATTGATCCCTCTCAAAAGGAGAAGACTCCAGAGAGGACTGATAAGGGGAAGGGGCTTGTAGTAGAAACCACCCCTTTAACAAGTACATGTCTCCAATGGGCACCACACCGGCATGGCTGAAGAGGGAGGTTATGTTTTGGAAAAGAAACACTTGGATCTAACTGTCGATGAGGGAATAAGAGAGCTAATTAAAGCCATCAAGAAACCTAAGCCATCTAAGGGTGATACATGGGCACTTGCCTTCATTATGAAGAACCAAGATTGGGACTTGCTTGTGCATATAGCTATTCCTCCTCCACACATTGACACTAAAGAACTAACTCCTAAGGATTATTGAATCAAGAAGGTTATGTTAGGAAGGCCCACGATAGATATTGCAAAGGTAATGATCACTATGGGCATGAAGGAGGTGTTTAGGCATACAGACTGAGATGAGTCTGAGCTGATTATGTTGAGGAAATATAATGAGCTTCTAAGAGGATATTTGCATGGAGTTGTGGGCCCAATAGACCTAGATCATCTAGAGATCACTCTTGCTACGACACTAGAGAGAAAAGATAAGGGGAATGTACTGTTGGACCCATTTTTGGATGCATGCCAGCAATGATGTGATGATTTTGAGGAGAAAGGTGTATAGATAATATAGGGCAATTTGAACCTATTACAACATATTCAGTCGAGTTCGAAAATTTTTTTTACTATAGAGAACCAAGATTTTGGATTGATGGATGAGGTACATACCTGGGAAAAAGACTTACAAGCCTTGATATCAATAAAAGGTCAAAGGTATCATACGCTCATGAAAGTTTCTATAGCGGAGGGGCTGGATAAGCTCAATGATTGGATAGAGAAAATATCTGTTGCTAATAGTCATGGAGGGATTGCATGAAGATATTCAGAGATAAGGGATCAAACTCAAGAGCAAAATTTGGAAGTAGAAAGTTACTACAATGGTGCTTGCCATGAGATTTTTGAAGATGAGTAAAAAACAAAGCTCAATACAGTGCAATTAGTAGTCCAACAATTCTGAGGAACCTTTGAGGATGCTTTGTCCGATAAAGATATCTAGTAAGCATTCAAGATTGAAGATGCATTGTTGGAACTGGACACTAAACTTGAGGATTTTGTAGCAACCTAAATAGAAGTTAGCAATTACTAGCAGGCTGTGAAGGATAAATATGGAGCTTTGGATTTTCTTGAAGCTACCCAAGTAATGAAGATAATCGTGAAGTTCATGGGAAAACATTTAGACATCATTTTGGTGTAAAGGGGAAGAAAACCCAAATGTTGGAAATTTATTTTTGACACTTGGAGAAAATTTTGCATTTTTTGGAATCTGCTATTGACTTGTGTAGGTGCGCTATTCTTAGAGGTGCATTGACAATTTTGAAGAAGCAGTAGTGCGCTAATAGTTAACTGTCAATTGCTATTTTAAGAGCATTCCATGCACTAGAAATGCATTTTGACGACAGTTCAACTCCTAGAAATATTCAAAGAAAGTCAAGCTTTCATTTTTACAGGTTCTAGTGACTCTCAGATCCTCTTGCAACTTCCTTCTTCTTATCTACTTCTTTCATTGTTTTAAGTCATGTAAACGCTGATGCACCTATTAATTGATATAAACAAGGGTTGAGACCTACTTAGCACCATTTAGAGAGTCAGTTTGTATATAATTAGATTTGTTTTATTAGTTTTTAACATGAGTTGCATTTTAAGAACTCTCTCTCCTAGCACAAAGGGAGGAGATGATTTATTATAAATACATGGATGTAATATGTACTCCAGGCCATTATTTTGATGCAATAGTATATGCTATTGGTGCTTTCTAACTAAGTGTAGTTATTCTTGCTGAATTGTGTTATTTTTGTGGATGCATGTTCATGAATAATAATGGAGCCAATGGTTTTATTGTGTTGTTATGATTGTGCAACCTTTTCATTTTGGTGTTTGCCTCGTGTTAATGAACTTTGCTGACATATTGAGTTTGAGATTAGATCACCTCTTGTCCCTGCATAGGTTCTTGTCTTGCATGAGCGCACTTTCTGTGGCCTTGTGATTTGATGAAAAGTGAAACATCTTTTAATTATTATTGAGTTCCCATCCATGATTGGATCAATGGAATTGAGGAAGTGCTGCTTCTATTTTCATTGGTTTCCTACCTAATCTTTTTGATGATTTAACTTATAGACATGTTGTTACCATGGTTAATATTCGTTAGGAATTTTCTTTCAAGTTACTTGCTTTAATATCTTGTTACCTTATATTTTTTATTTTCTTTGCTAACACTTGGTTAAAATAGGAATTCATATAGTTGCATCAATAAATTACTTCATCATAAAACATAAAATATTAAAAATATATGTCTTTTGTGGTTACTTTTCAAAACAGTAGATCAAACATCTTATCTAAAATTGGTTGGAACCAACAAAGGCCTCCTCGTGAACATACACATTTATCTTCAATTGAGTGGATTCTAGTAGGTCACAAGTTCACTCAAAACCTTGGAGTTGATCCTAGATTAGCTTTTTCAAGAGAGGAGTTTGAAAGGATTCTTGCCATTAAGCATCGTGCAAAACAACAACTCAACAATAATCAATTAAAATGTCTGTACTAATCACCTAAAACTTCCATTCTGAATTGAGTGAGGATAAAGTAGACCTACAAGGTGATGATGTTAGCTCACTCTTTGACATTCAAGAAAATTGTCAACAAATTTAGCTGCATCACTCTTACTGGCCTTACAAAAGTACAAAGGCCTAACTTTTACTAAGAGTTTGATAATAGTAGGGAGCAAAATGGATTTCTTTCCAAATCGGGTCCTAAATTTTGTTGAGTCTAGAACATACATTTTGATGTCATGTACATATATTCATTACCCTTTTTATTGGTGGAGGTTCCCTTTTGTTTTTTTTCCCATGATTGTGTTGCCTGTTTGTATTGTATTCTTGTCCCCTTTGGATGTGGTCTCATCTTTGTCTATTTTCCTTTTAAAAGATTGAGAAGTTTGTGGTCACTTCCCTTTCTCTCCCGCCATGATTAGTCATCTTTCTTAAGTTTTAGTTCTTGGTGAACAACCTTCTCATAGGCTTCGACTGTGGTGGTTGGAGAAAGTACATCAATTGGTCCCCCTATGCTATTGTTTAATCCCATAATGTAGTTCCTAAGATGGTAAGTCTCATTATCTTGGAGCCCAAGGATGTAGTTTAACAATTGGTGGAATTCCTTTATATGCTATTTCACTAATAAGTCTACTTGTCCAAGTTCTTGAAATTTGAATAATTTTCGTTCATAAAAGAGTTGAGGCAACCATCTTCACGTAAAAAGTTCTACAAACTTTGTCCAAAGAACATTGGTTTGCTTAAGTTTCATGTCAAGTTTCTTGATCTCCCACTAGTCGACAACCTCTCCTATCAATTGATAGGAGCTCTTCATGGTTTTTTGTGTTACATTTAATTCCTAATCTCAAAGTGCCTTTCCATTCTAGTGAGCCATATTTTAGGGACATCACAAGTAAAAACCCATCGTACTATTTTGGATTAATTTTCTTCACATCCTTAAATATGATGTTGACAACAAGATTGTACTCTAAACTATGTGTCTCATTACATGATTGTTCTTCCCTTACATAAGCTAAATGAAAAGATGTGCAATCTCTTGATTTAGGTTGTGATCTTATTTCCCTTTGTTCAATTTCTTCCATACTTTTCTTTTTCTATTATAAATTTCCAATCTTGCATTGTGTTTCCCTCATCATTTTTAACAATTGGTCTAATTTCCCTATTGGAGATCTAGACTCTTCTAGTGGATCTCTATATCTAGTATGGACCATCTCGAGTTATCTAGAAATAAAGTTTAATTTATTGCTTAACTACTTTTGAAAGACTAAAAGTAATAAACTATTAACTGCAAGGAAGTATGACACAAATGAAATTGCTTTATTTTCATTGATCTTGTGAAAATTGATTATACAAGCTTTTCTTTACATATTCAACGCAAAATTTATATTTACTTAATTACATAAGTGCCCCATTTAAGGACTATCCTCACATTCCTTGTTACAAGATCTCCCCTTCAAGCACAATAGAAGAATAATTTTCTAATGTGCAAGATTAATCAACAAGCCTTCATGTTCATAATCTCCTTCTCATAACCTGGGTGCCTTACAAAGGTATCTTACCCCCATTTTATACATGATATTATCCATAATTAGGCTAAAACAAATAATTACAAAAATAACCCCCTCTAATAAACTTCATCTTCGTAATAATCTATTTTTCATTTTATGAATTTGGCCTTGTTTGAATTCTAGAGGTTAGTTTTAACCCATATCCCTATTTACTAAGGATAGGTGGAATGCAACAAGTTTAAATAAAGAGTTAGCCCGCTCATGTCACAAAACCAATTTCCTGTTACTTGGTTTGCTAGTTGCACACATTACATATGCTTTTATATACTTAGTGACAATTTCTTGTATATGAGACCAGTAATAATATTTCTAAAATAGAGCCAATGTCTTACTTACCCTAAGATGTCTTGCAATCAAAGAGGTATGTGCTTCTTGAATTACATGTGCCTATTCATCTTTAGGAAGGCATAGTTTTCCCAAGTGGTACAACAAGTTATCTTGCACATTGTAAAGTTTCTCCTCTACATGTTTAACCTGGATTAAAGCTGCATAGATATCCTTAAAGTTCTCATCATTATCATATTGTTCCTAAAAGCTTTCATGAACCATAGAACTATTTTGAAAGATTATCAAAGCATTCTTAATAGGAGGTCTAGAGAGAATATCTGCTACTTTGTTATGGATACCTTTGTTATACTTAATTACCAAATGAAACTATTGTAGAAAAATCATCCACCTATAGTGCCTAATTTGTTGCAATTTAGATTATGAGTGCAAATATTGAAGTGGCTGGTGATCAATGTGGATTATAGTTTCTTTTCTAATAAAGCAATGTTTCCATTTCTTAAAAGTTTGAAGTAAAGCATAAAGTTCCTTATCATAAGTGAGATAGTTACTTATTGCTCCTAAAAAGGTTTTAGAGTGGTAGTAGACTGGTTTACCTCCTTGCATTAGTACAACTCCCATGGAAAATTTGCTTGCATTTGTCTCAATATCGAATAGTCGATGGAAATTTGGTAGAGCCAGAGTTGGTGGATTGCTCAACTTTTCCTTCAAAGTGTCGAAAGCCTTCTACTATGGACCTCCCCATTGAAAAGTTGCATTTGTACTAGTTAATGCATGCAATGGTGATACAATGTAAGAGAAGTTTGCAATGAACTTCTTCCAGTATTGAACTACAACTAAGAAGCTCCGGACTTTTGTAACTATACTTGGCTTAGGCCATTTTACAATACATTTAACCTTTACAAGGTCTACTTTCAATTGACCTTCCCTTATGACATATCCTAAGTACATTAATGATGTCTTAACGAATTCACATAAAGTTGTTCTTTTCTCAATACATCCAAGACTCTTTTTACATGAATTACATGATCATCCCAAGACTTACTGAATACAAGGATATAATTTGAATAGACTATGAAAAAATCATCAATAAAGGGACGAAAGACATCATTCATGACTCTCATAAATGTAGGTGGTGCATTACAAAGCCCAAAGGGCATGACCAACCACTCAAATAGTCCTTATTTTGTCTTAAAAGTAGTTTTCCAAATATCATTATCTGTAGTTCGAATTTGACGATATCCACTACGAAAGTTCAACTTAGTGAAATAAATTGCATGTTTCAACTGATCAAGTAAATCATCTATTCTAGGAAGAGGATACCTGTTCTTTATTGTTATCTTGTTCAAAGCCTTGTAGTCAATGCACATTATCCAAGTCCCATCTTTCTTTGGAGCTGACATAGTAGGAGAACCGTAAGGAGAAGTACTAGGATAGATAACTCCTTTCTCAACCAGCTCCTGAACCTGCTTCTTAGTTTCTTCATTCTGCATAACTAATAAATGATACATGCCAATATTAGGAAGTGGCACATCTTCTTGTAATTGAATTTCATGTTGTATCTCTCTTAGGATGCAATCCTTTCAATTCCTAAAAGAAGTCATCATAAGTGGAAACAACCTTGACCATTTTAGACTTATGTTTAGGATTACACCCCTTGAATGCATCAGATGTTTCATCTTCTTTGACTTTACAAGCATTAATACAAAGTTCTTACTAGAATTCACTAACCTCTTCATCTGACCAACATTAACTAGTGCAAGATTAGTCTTTATCTTATGTGCTCGTATAATGTATTCACCTTGTCTTTAAAAAGATGATACTTGTTCTCCCCCCTAAAAAAGATAGCTTGTCGATCATACAAGTACAAACTCCAAAGAAAAGACAACAAATATCTAAAGGGACTACATCAACTTCTACCTCATCTACAAAGTTTGTAGTGATAGAAAATCTCAATTTACATTTCTTAGTTACTTTTAACTGTGCAACATTGCAAACCCATCCAAGAGGATATGGTTTTGGATGAGGTATTGTAGTCGAGTTAAGATTTTTAATAACTTCTTTAGATGTCAAATTAACCTTAGAACTTGTATGAAGCAAAGTATACCTTAGTATGTTTGATAACAACCCAAATATGGAATAATTCATTCCTTTGCTTATCATTCTTAGGAGAAGATTATTTACTTGTACTGGCAGTTCTATTTGAAGAACTTGTAGTTGAAGAAAGAGATAAACCTTTACCTTTACCTTGGATCCCGGTAGCAATGATCCTTGTCTCATCTTCAGAGTCAGATGCAAGATCCCATTGAATTACAACAATACTCTTTTGTTTCCTTTTTTTCCACCATATCACTTTGGCCTTTTTTTTATGGGTGCAACTTCCATCACTTAGAATCATCATGGCCTTCTTTCTTGCAATGTGAGCATGTGGATTTTTCATCCTCTTTCTTCACTTAGTTGTCCTTTTCCCTTACTTTTGTGTTTAGATTTACCTTAAAACTTAGATGGCTTCTTATCAACTCTATCAATGAAAGTACCCTTACCCCTTGTCTCTAAGTGCATCACTTGTACACATACTTCATCCAAATTACATAGATTCAAAACCAAAATAGAATATCTAAGGTAAAATGAAGACCACCTATGTACTTGAGTAAAGTATCCTAGTTGTATAATGGGACATTTAGTGAAATAACCTTTTTGAGGAATTAATGGGTGTATTCTTGGACATGTTGACCGTTCCCTTGCCTAAAATGTTGCCAATTCATCATTAATTGTTGCATATGGCCTTGTGGATAGAATTCTTCTTGAGCATTAACAAATTCTGACCAAGACAAATTGAACCTACCATGTTGTGAAGTCTCATCCCAAATCCTACTCTCCCACTAGGTTAGAGCTGTACCTCCTAATTGAAGAGTGGTTAGCTAAATTTTATCAACATCATCTACAAGGTTTTGAACTCTTCAGTAGACTTCAACTTGTTAAATGAAATCATCTAATATATCAACATTAAATTCCCCACAATACATTGGAAGGTCAAACTTTACATCCAACTTGATTAGAGGTTTATGTCCACCCTTAAAAATATTAGAAGACTCAGAATGGGTAGAAGTAGGAGAAGGAAGAGAAGAGGGAGGTGTATTTTGAGGATCACAATCACGTCCTTTATTTTTCCCTTTTTCTTTATGAGTTGCACATCTTTGCATCTTTTCTTCTTTTCCTTGTACTATAAATTCTTCCATTGTCTGCAAATTCTGAAGTGTCTTGTAGATAGTCTTGTCTTCAAAAGCTTGTCCACCCCCTTTGTCTTCCTTTTGTGACGATGGATTAGTTCTTCATTTCCTGATCTTAGGATTGTATTCCTCAAGCTTTCCTTTGCCTTGATGAATCTCAGACCTTATTAGCATTCAAATATGCAATACTTGTCATACAAGAGCTCTAATATCAAACCTGATATGAAAGAAGAAAAGGTACGTAGTGCTGCCAGAATATGTTTTGTTGATGGAAAAAAGTTTCTCAAAGGTATGAAGTGTGAGCATATGTATTTTTCTATAATTCCAAAAGATAGTCTAGAAGAAGTAAAGGAGGTACCTGTAGAAGTTGTAGATATGTTGGGAGAGTTTTTTGATATTGTATAAGATAATTTACCTGATAGATTGCCCCCAATGAGGAAGATCAATCACTATAGTTTGCCAAACAAGGTAGTGTACAAAATGACACTAACAAAAGGTGAAGAGTTGAACATACAAGTTCACGAGTTGTTGGAGAAGGGGTTGATTTGAGAGAGTCAAAGTTCTTGTGCTGTACTAGCTGTATTATCACCAAAGAAGAATGAAGAATGGAGGATGTGCATAGATTCTCGCTCTATCAACAAGATCACAATCATGTATAGATTTCCATTGCTAAGGATGGATGATATCATTAAGTGTTTGAGTGGAGCCGAGTATTTCACAAAGATAGATCTAAAGAGTGGATACCATCAGATTCGTATAAGAGAAGATGATGAGTGGAAGACTGCTTTCAAGACAAAAGAAGGACTGTACGAGTGGTTAGTCATGCCTTTTGGGCTAACCAATGCACCGAGCACTTTCATGAGGCTTATGAATGAGGTCTGAAGGAGTTTCTAGGTAAGTTTGTCATTGTTTACCTAGATGATATTTTGATCTTTAATAAGACATTGGAGGAGCATTTGATCCATATTTGCAAGGTGTTTAATAAATTGAGAGAAGAAAAGTTGTTGATAATGCAGTTTTGTCAAGAAGGAGTTGGTGTACTTGGGATTTGTAGTCTCAATAGAAGGTCTAAAAATGGACCCAGAGAAAGTAAAGGCTATCCTTGAATGGCCTACTCCAAGGAGTGTGACAAAGGTAATATCTTTTCATGGGCTGACTAGTTTTTACATAAAGTTCTTAAGAGGTTTTAGTAGTATTTGTGGACCCTTGACTGAAACAATGAGAGGGGATAGGAAAGAATTTAAGTGGACTATAGGAGCATATAAGAGTTTTAATCTATTGAAATAGAAAGTTACAAAGCAACTTGTTTTAGTATTTCTTGATTTTAACAAGGTGTTTCATGTAGACTGTGATGGTAGTGGTACCACAATAGGAGTTGTTATGAGCCAAGAAGGTAGACTTGTTGCCTATTTTAGTGAGAAGTTGAATGATGCAAAAGGAAAATATTCTATTTATGATCAAGAATTTTATGCTATAATTCAGGCATTGAAGAAGTGGAGACACTATCTTCTTCCTATGGAATTTGTTTTGTATACTGATCATCAAGCTTTGCAATATTTGAATAGTCAAGGAAAATTAAACTAAAGGCATTTGAATTGGGTTGAGTTTTTGCAGAGTTATAGATTTGTTTTGAAACATAGGAATGGGAAGTCTAACAAAATTGTAGATGCTCTTAGTAGAAGATAACTCTTCCTAATAGAAATGCAGATAGAGGTGGTTGGGTTCAAGGAACTCAATATTTTGTATCCAAATGATCTTGATTTTGGTGAAGCATGGAAGGCTTGTATAGAACCTGTTACACTTGACATGACAAAGTGTTTTAATTTCATGTTCCAGGATAGTATGTTGTTCAAGTATGCCAATCGTGCATTCCAAGAAGTTTAATGAGAGAGAATCTCATCAAGGAGAAGCATAGTGGAGGATTGGTTGGACATTTTGGTAGAGATAAAACGATAGCTGTGGTTGCTAAGAATTATTACTGGCCATAGTTGTAGCAAGATGTGAAGAAGTTTATATAGAGTTGCAGAGTATGTCAGATGGCAAAAGAAGTGAAGTAGAATATAGGATTGCATCAACCATTACCTATACTAGAGAAGCCATGAGAGGATGTTAGCATGGATATTTTTCTTGGATTACCAAGGACACAACGTGGACATGATTCTATTTTTGTGGTCGTTGAAAGGTTTTCAAAGATGACACATTTTATTCCTTGCAAGAAGACTAGTGATGTTGTTCATGTTGCAGAGTTATTTTTCGGAGAAGTGGTGAGAGTACATAGTTTGCCAAAGAGTATAGTTTTAGATTGAGATACCAAATTTGTTGGGTATTTCTAACATACATTGTGGAAGAAATTAAAGATAGAGTTGAAGTTCAGTTCGTCACGTCATCCACAGACTGATGGATAGACAAAAGTTGTGAATCATAGTTTGAGAAACTTGTTGTGATGTTTGGTTGGAGACAAACCAAAAGGATGGGATATGATTTTACCCCAACATATAATAATTCTGTCAATAGGAGTACTGGTAAATCACCATTCCAGATTGCATATGGGAATAGTCCCATAAATGCTTCTGAATTGAGATAGTTGGATAAAGGAGAGATAAGTAGTGTTGAAGCTGAAGAATTTGTTGAACATTTGAAGAACATTCATGAAAAGGTGAGGAAGTAGATCATAAAGATGAATACATAGTATACAGCTAAGGAAAATGTGAAAATGAGGTATAAGGAATTTTAGATTGGAGATGAAGTCATGGTTCATTTGAGAAAGGAGCATTTTCTAGTGGGTACATATGATAAGTTGAAGATGAAAAAGTTTGGACCATGCACAACAGTGAAAAGACATTATTCTGAAAATGCTTATGAAGTGGAGTTGCCTATTGAATTGAGTATTTCACCAATATTTAATATTTTAGATTTGACAGAGTATTATGAAGGAGGTCATGGAGATGAAGTTGTAGAAGCATAGTGGAGTATTCCAATAACTAGTTCAACTACAAAGGAGATTGAGGAGATACTGGACAATCATGTTGGAAAAAGTACAAGGAATAGAACTTATTAGGAATACTTGGTCAAATGGAATGGGAGGCTAGTAGAGGACTCATCATGGCTAGCAAGGGAGCAGGTTAACCTTCTTGGTTTTCCTTTGAACACTTGAGACATGATGGAGTCACGTCTCAAATTACCCCGAGTGTTTGATATAGGAGCATCTTGGGTGTAAGAGCAATCTTGCATCACCCAAAAATACTTTCTGTTCAGTCTTTTCTATTTTAATAAGGAATGGTAGACAAGGTGGTTATTATTATTGGGAACTTTCTATTTTTAGTAAGTTTGTCATATGAGCTCCAAATGTTCTCATTTTCTATATGAAGGTTAATTTTAGAGTTATAAGCCTACCATAAAAATCTCATTGCTCCAGCTTAAGTATCAAAGAAGTTATTGCCAATTTTTGGTGGCAATATTTGCAAAAAAATCTCCAGGCTCACAATTAGAGGTCCTAGAGTGCTTGGATGTGGTCTGAAAACTTGATGGAAGGGTGCTTGCACAGTTCCAAGCATGTAGATCGAAAACTAACGTTTTCGAAATGTGGTTATAATATCCAATTGGAGCAAAGGTTCAAGAGTTATGGCCTGCCAAAGTTGGGCTACCCAAAATATCTAAAATAATTGTCAAAGATGTATTTGGTTGACTCTATATGTATTTTTAGGGTCTGTTGGCCCTAGGTGTTAAGTTTCATTATCTAGAACCTTCCTAGGCGGCATGAAATTGCCTTTTTAAGAAAGACCTGAACATTTTCTAAGACAACTCTAGGTGTAGTTCGCAACATTATCTTGTATATTTCTGTAATGAAGGTGCTGATGTGGGTTAGCATATTGTACTTGTGAATTCTATAATTCCACATTTGCGGAAATAATAAGAAGTCCATATTTTGTTCTTACATTTGTTGTCATTTTTTTTGTTTTTGTTATGAGTTTATGGTATTGTGGGGAGCACCCTTCATCATAATTACACAAAGTTAATGCAAGTCTTTAAATAAGAGAATTAACGTAATTAGAATGCTTAAATGAATAAAGCATAATAAGGTAATGATATGAAAGAAATAGAATAAAGAGATAGAAGATAAAACACAATTGATAACAGAGTTTGTCTGCAGGTAGACTATGTCTCTGGGTCCTGCTCCAATAGGGGGACCAATCTAATTAGCTCCAAAATCAATTACAAGTGTTACAATATATTCCCTTCAAGCACAATAGAAGAATAATTTTTTAATGTGCATAAATAATCAACTAGCCATCAAGTTCATAATCTCCTTCTTATCACCTAGGTGCTTTACAAAGGCCTATTACCCCTGTTTTATACATAAAATTAGCCATAATTAGGCTAAACAAATCATGACAAAATTAATGCCCTCTAACCAACTTCATCTTTGTAATATTCTATTTTTCATTCTATGAATCAAGGACCCTCTCAACTTGATGTTTGGCTTGAATAGCTACATTGATCTCTTTCACATCTTTATCCATCTCTGAACTTCTCTCCCTTGTTATATCAAGATATTTATACTGGACTAAGTCTTGTAGATTGAATATGGGGGAAATAGAGAACTCCTTGGGAAGGTCTATCTTATAAGCATTCTATCCATACTTAGCAAGGACTTTTCATGGTCCTATTCTCCTCATCTGTAGCTTGCTCGGGATGCTTTTTTGTAGCCTAGCTTTGTTGAGATGCACTATTACCAAATCTCCTACTTCAAACTAAAAATCCTTCCTTCTCTCATCCACCTTAGTCTTCAAGTTTTTGTTTGCCTTTATCAAAGTCTTCTTTACCTGTTCATGGACTTCCTTCATTGAGTGCGAAAAGTCATCAACATGCTCACTAGTTTCTCCATGATTCTTCAATTCTCTGAGTTCACAAACTCCTCTTGGATGAAGGCCATAAACTACTTGAAATGGACTCTTACTTGTTAATATGCTTGTACTGTCATTGTAAGAAAATTGAACTCGGGGAAGTACTTGATCCCACAGTTGACCATACTCCTTTGTTAAGGATCTTAGTAGGTTTTCAAGTACCCTATTGATCACCTTTGTTTGACCATCTATTTGAGGATGGTATGATGATCCAAATTCCAAGTTTGTGCCTAGTCTTTTCCACAATGTCTTCCACAAATTCCCCATAAATTTGACATCTCTATCAAAGATTATGCTTATTAGCAAACCATGATTCCTCACCAATTCCTTGAAAAAGAGATGAGCGATGTAGCTAGGATCATGAGTTGTTTTACAAGGTATGAAGTGACTCATTTTGCTAAATTTTTCTACTACCTCAAACACATTATCATAACTAGTATTTGTCCTTGGTAAACCCACTATAAAGTCCATACTAAGACACTCCCATGGTCTATTGGGAGTTGGAAAAGGTTTCTATAATCCCGCATTGGATGATGTTCCTTTTTTGTTTTTGGCAAATCACACATACCTTTCTACATTTTTGGCCAGTAATACAACCTTTGTACTAGATACAATGTCTTGTTTAAGCCAAAATGGCCACTTAAAATTCCGTTGTGTTTTCTTGGAATGAGGTTTTCCCTCAAAGACCCTTTAGGTACACATAACTGATTACCCTTAAACAACAATCCATTTTGTAAAGTATAATAAACAAAATTGCTATGAAAATGATTATTGAAATCAAGGAATACCTTGTAGGCTTTTGAGAAGTATTCATCTCTTTCATATAGGTCTTTGAAACCTTCAACTCCTATAGTTTGCAACCGAATCTCTTGGACAGTCAACAATCTCATGCTAAGTGCATTTTCGACATTGTTGTTCTGCCCTTTCTTATGCTTAATAGTGAATGTGTAGGCTTGAAGAAACTCCATCCACTTGATATGTATGAGACTCAACTTCTCTTGAGTGTTTATAAAGCTTAAAGCTTGATTATATTTGTAAACAACAAACTTCTTGAGCAAGAGATAGTGTCTCCACTTCCTAAAGGCTTGGCCTAATGCATAGAGGTTTAGGTCATAAGATGGTTACCTAGACTTAGCTTCATTCACCTCTCACCAAAAAATGTTAATGGTCTTCCCTCTTGACTTAGGAATACTCGCACAACTATATTTGTTACATCACATTCCACAATGAATAACTTGTCAAAGCTAGGAAACACTAGAATAGGTTGTGTAGCCACTTCTTCTTTCAAAATTTCAAACCCTTTATTAGCCTCTTTTGTCCACTTAAACTTTGTTTTGACTCCTTCATTGATAGTATCTAATATGGGTGCACATATTTCACTGAACCTTCTCACAAACTTCCTATAAAACTAAGCCAATCCATGAAAACTTCTTAGTTCAATCCCTTTTTTTGGAGTAGGCCAGTTAAGGATAACTTCTACCTTGGTTGGGTTCATCTTTAATTCACTCTGGTAGATTGAAAACCCCAAATACACAAGTTCTTGTTTCAAGAACTCACTTTTCTCTATGTTGATGGTTAACTTCCCTTGATGTAATTAAGCATCGCTTGATGTAACCTCCTTAGTATAATGTCCAGGTGTTTCATGTATTCTTCGCTTGTCTTACTAAAGATGACGATATCGTAAAGGTAAACTACTACAAATCTACCTAGATAGTCTTTCAAACTTCATTCATTACTCTCATAAATGTAGTAGGTGCATTTGTGAGACCAAATGATATTACTAGCCACTCATAAAGACCCTCTATAGTCTTAAAAGCTATTCTACACTCATCTCCCTCTTTCATCCTAATTTGATGATATCCACTTTTAAGTTCTATTTCAGGAAAGTATTTAGTATCTCCAAGACAATCCATTAAATCTTCTATTCTAAGAAAAGGAAACCTATAAATGTTTGTTATCCTATTTATATCCCTAGATACAGTACATGTTGTCCACTTTCCTCCTTTCTTTGGTGCCAAAACAACTAGAACAACACATGGACTAATACTCTTTTTGATTAGGGTTTGATCAAGAAGTTCTTAGACTTGTCTTGCAATCTCCTTGTTTTGATTTGGTGTCATCTTGTATGCAACCTTGTTAGGAAATGATGCCACAGGTACACAATAAATTTGATGGCTAATTGCTCTTTGAGGAGGTAGTGTTGTTGGTGTCCCATCACCAATAATGTCTTTAAACTAACCCAACATCTATTTTACCTCTACAGGTAGTGGTGCTTGTTTTGAGCTTTCTTCCTCTTTAGGCTTCACAACTATAGCAAAGTGAATTCTATATTCTTCTTTAAGGCCATGTAAGAATTCATTCCTACTCATTAGAAGCACACTTGGATCCACTAATGTATCCTCTCCTTCTAAAATATATTAAATTTTGTCGGTAATTCCATCTTTCTTAAAGATGTACATATTCTTCTTTCCATGATGTATTACATCTCTATCATATTGCCACGATCTACCTAATAGTAGACAGAAATCATCCATGGGTAAAAAATCACAAATGATTCTATCTTGGTATCCTCCTATTGGTATCCTCCTATAACAAACTCAACCCACACTTTCTCATTGATAAGAACATTCTGCCCTTTGTTCAACCAACATTATAGGGGTGTGTATGAGGTAACTTGGTGAGCTTTAACTTTTGAACTGCCTCCTGTGATATGATATTATTAGTTAAACCCAAGTCTATGATGACTCTATATACTTTACTAAGTATCTTGCATTTTACCCTAAAGATTGCCCTTCTTTGTTTAGGTTCTTTGCTAGGTTCGGTGAGTAAAACCCTTCAAATAATCATATTTTCCCCATTGAATCAAGATTTACTTATGGAGTTCTTGTGCTATTGACCTCTTCCTGAACATATGCAACCTTCTTGTCACATTTTGAAGATGATGCTTTATTAGGAAATCTATAGGGAGGGTGGCCTAATTGACCACAATCGTAACACTTCATTTTTTCAAATTGTGAACCTCTTCCAAAACTTTCCAATCTACCTCTATTAAATCCTCTACCTCTACCAAAGCTACCTCTACCACCTAATTCATTACTCTATTCAGTAAAATTTGTCTCACCTTGATTCTTATTATCATTACTTCTTCCACCAAATCCACTTCCATGGTCTCCTCCAGAGTCTCTTCCTCTTCCTCTACCCCTTGAAACAGTGTCTTTCTTTTTCTTGCTCTTCTCCTCAACCTTAAGTGTTACTTGATAACACTTATGGATAGTGGTAGGGGTAAGAAGACTAATTTATTATTGTATGCTCCATCTAAGACCATTCAAATACCTTTCCACTTTAGTAGTTTCTTCTTCTTTAACCTTGGACCTCAGACATTATTTTTTGAATTCCTCCATCTAAGAAGCCATATCCCAAGGTTAAAGAAGAAGAAACTACTAAAGTGGAAATATCCCATAGCTTTCCAACTGACTATTGGCTTCTTTCCTAACTTTTCTCGTTGTTCTTGAAGAAATTTCCACCAAGTCAAGGCTTGTCCCCTCAATCTTCACTTGGATACCTTTACTTTCTGGGCTGTGAAACCCCTTCACACTCAAATTGATTTTCCATGCCTTCTATCCACTTCATTACTAACCCAAGATCCATCTTCCCACTAAACAATGGTATCCCTTCTAGAGATTTTCCACCTAATGCCTAGATGGCCTTGAAGAATAGTTCCTCTAGTAATGGAGAGTTAGGTTCAGGAATCACATCCTCTTCTTCCAGTGCCTTACCCTTAGCTGTATTATCTTTTAGCTTTTCCTTGACTTTATCAGTTGTCTCTTCCACATCATCCAACTTATTTCTCATAGCCTCTAGGGATTCCTTGAGGAGTCTATTCTCCTCCTTTTTCTCTATCATTTCCTTAGAAAAATATTCATGGTTTACCATGATTATCTCACCCACTGACTCACCACAAAACTCTAACATGTACTTGCCCGAATCTTGTTAGGCTTTGATACTAATTTGATAGGGAGATTCCTTCTTACTTCTCCTCATCTCTTCTAGGAATTTTCAAGGCTCTTCTCATGGTCTTTCTATGGTTCACTTCAAGACCCTACATTGGGATAATCCCTTCCACAACTCCCCTCTACTCAAGGATCTCTCTACCAATGGATTTCTTACACTACCTTCACTTTGTATCTAGGACTTAACGTACTAAATACTCGTCTAACACATCATTGTCCTAGCCAATTTGAAATTGAAGAAGGGAGTTCCAAACAAGAAATTTCAGCTAGATTTAGGGTCTTCTCACTTACTATGCTCATGGTTTTGTTAACGATTTCTTCAAATCTTTATTTAGAAACAATAGTCCACCAAGATAACTTGGGCGGGGGGGGCGAGTGGGTGGGGGGCTGAATTTGTTATCCAACAATTAAAACATTTATTTTCTTTAAAAAAACTTCAACATTCAACCAAGGTAAACAACAATCATAATAAGATGCACAGAGACAATTACACCAAATATGTTAACTATGGAAACCCTTGATAAGAGGGAAAACCCTTATGAAAATGATGCCCACAAGATGATGTACTAATATAAATATTCCTTGTTAGAGGATAGACCCTGTTAGGAGTCTATTACAACATTTAGTACATAGAGTCCCTATTAGGAGACTTTGAATCCCTGTTAGGAGATTCCAACCCTGTTAGGAGTTGTAGTACAATGTATGCAATAAAAGCCCACTGCGTAAACATGTAATTTCAACTACAAGAAGAGCTCACGGCTCAAACGTGCAATTTACTATTATTTTCTTCTTTCCTTTGTTCATTCAAATGAACCAAACACTGTTAGACCTTGTAGACTAGGTCGCAAACCTTGAATCCAAATATCAAACATCAGGTCACTTAGCAAAACCTTGACAATGAGGCCTCCTTCACTTCCACTTTGTTATGCTCAACTTCGCATTCTGCTCTCTTTGCTTCTTACAATCACCTCTTTTTCTTATCCACACATATGTCATGATAAAGGATAATTTCCTTCCTTTAGATCGAGTCCATAAAACAATTCCCTGAGTTGGTTGTTAGACCTTCTCAATTAATCATTGTAGGACCACATTAAGAACACGTTACATATAGTGATAAC
This sequence comes from Cupressus sempervirens, assembly GCA_028749045.1. Lineage (NCBI taxonomy): Eukaryota > Viridiplantae > Streptophyta > Pinopsida > Cupressales > Cupressaceae > Cupressus > Cupressus sempervirens. The sequence continues at coordinate 748,261,312 of CM053786.1, forward strand.
ATTAGGACACAATATTATGACGAGCGACCTTAGCCACATCATCACCAACATGTCTTCAACATATCCTCAACCTCGATTCTTAGGATAACAAATTTGCTAAGAGATATAACAAGTTTAGTAGAACATGCCCCTCTAAACTCTATCTCAAAACATGCATCACCAAACCTTACATAAATTCTTCCATATTTATCATTTCTTCATCCAACGTTAATTGCATATACTAGATACTTAAACGTATCTCTCATAACCTCAGATAGTGATAATACTCAATTAGCCTTCCATACCAACTTGGTCTTTCTGCTGTTCTTCTGTCCGATACCACAAAACACTGCTATGTTGACATCAATAACAAACTCAGTCATGAATGTAACATATTATCATAGTAAAATATCTACAATACTCCCCCATAGGAATATCGTTAACATTCATGCTTCAACAATCTCTCAACACTTTCGCAATATGGCCAATTAGGCCTCCTAATAGGGGTTTCAATCTTTATCTCCATAGCTTCCTTAACAAGCCCCCAAACTAAGGTGCATTCAACATAACCTTTTTAGAAAATTTTTTTTTTTTTCAAGGTCTTAAGTACTCAACTAGTGCGTACACATTGTTCCTAGAATTAAGCCTATTTATAAGAATTTTAGGCTTGTTTGTGTTGTTTGACCTTAAATGGATTCAAATGGTAATTAAAAGAACTCAACTTCTTCCCATCTCTTGATAAATGATCCTATAGACCTTACTCTACATCTCTATGGTCTTGATTTACACATACCAATCTGTTTACCCCTCCTTTACTGCTCTGCAACTATCAAGACACCTAGTCGAGCAGCACTAGACTTGCCTAGGCTTGATGGAAAAAATAGAAAACCTACATTCTATCACTCAAAATTCTATATTTATAGAGTATTTACAATACCCTAACATATTCCAAGTGACCATGATGGCCCAACTAGTGGATTTCAAGTTAGAGCCATATTATGACCACCTACTTTGTATATTCTAATGAATTGGTCAGAGAATAAAGAGTTATTTTTACCTATAAAAAAAAAACCCCAAAAAACTCACACAGAGAAATTATTTCCAAAGGCCTATCTAATCATGTTTGACATACACCCAAGTCAATCCATTAAGGTAGTATAATGCATCTGTGACCATAATTGCAAGCTAAACATTTTAGTTCATTTATCAAAATATGTAGAAATGGAACTCCAACCCTTAACTTTGATTGGAAATGAGATAAATATAGATCTTTGGCATTTTCTCCAACTATTTATTCTGACCAACAATGGATAATGTTGTCATGACAACATTGCAAAGTTGCAACGTTGTCATTGACAAGTTTTTGCATTTTGAACATTTGGACAAGTTTAGGACCCATGAACACCTCAATTGGGACTAGAATGCCTACCTTAGCATGTTAAAAGTCTTGTAACAAAATTTCATCTATTTGTACACCATCTTTGACCATTATTGACAACCTTTTTTTCATATGACAACTTTTGACATTTAAGCAAACTTTTGGAAAACCTATTCAACTTCCCAAAAGGACTCAATTACACACTTGAGACCTTATTCTAGCCCTTATTTATTTATGGTTTGGATAAAACCACTTACAAGAAAAATTGCATAGGATCTCTCCTAAGACCCTAGGTTCTTGTGCACCACCAAGTATTCATGAGGAGTTGAGTCTAGTTATAATAAATATTATTGAAGAGACATAGCAATTTTCCCTAAGAGTAGAGGAAAAAATGAAGAAGTTTCAGAGAAGGAAAATTGGAAGAGGTCGTGGCAGAAGATATAAGGGAGGGTCTTATGGAGGCCAAAATGAATATTATAAAAAGAAGAATGAGGCCAACAATAGTCAAAATCAGAGGGAAAATAATTTCAATTGTTTCTATGATCATATTAATAAGGATCAAAGAGGAATAGGAAGATAACAAGTTCCTAGAAGAGGATGCTTTTGTAGAACATGTGCTCACCGAGAAGAAGGTAATAGAGCATATGGATGTCCTCAATGTCATGGAAGGGAAGATAGGATCAACGAAGACTAGACCAGAGTTGCACATGTGGATGAAGATGCCAAATCATCATATTTTAAACATGTAGAAAGAGAAGTCCTAGTTAATAGAAGAGTCATTCTAAATGGTGAGAATGAACCTGACGAAAGGAGGATCTTGTTTCATGCCAGATGCAAGTGTGAGGGAAAGTGTTGTGATGTGATTATTGATTGTGAGAGAATTGACAATTTGGTGTAAGAGTATATGGTCACAAAATTAAAGCTTAAGAGAGAAACATCTGCGTCCATACCGAATTGCCTGGGTGTAGGATGATCATAAGATCATGTTCAATGAATAATGACTAGTCAACTTCAAGAGTGGGGGCTACCATGAGGAGGTACTATGTGATATCATACCTATGGATGCATGTCATCTGTTGTTGGGAAGGCTATGGCAGTTTAACAAGTGTGTTGTACATGACGGTTGTGTGAATACGTATTCCCTAATAGAGGATGGAGTGAGACAGAAGCTAAAGCTACTGAAGGAAATAGAAGAAAAAATATGAAATAATGCTAGCAAATGTTTTGTTGTTGGAAGGGAATTCTTAAAAGGTATGAGAGATGGAAAAATGTGTTTTTCTATAATTTCAAAAGCTAGTAAAGAAGTAGTAGAAGATGTACCAACAAAAGTTGTAGATTTGTTGGATGAGTTCCAGGATATTGTATGTAATAATGTGCTTGATGGATTTCCACAAGTAAGGACTTGATTCAAGGAGTTAGTTTTCTAAATAAGGCGACACATAGAATGACACCATCAAAACGTGAAGAATTGAACAAGAAAGTACATGAGTTGTTGCACAAGGGGTTGACTTGAGAGAGTCTAAGTCCATGTGTTGTATCAACAATGTTAACACCAAAGAAGAATTAAAAGTGGAGGATGTGTATAGATTTTAGGGCTATTAATAAAATTACAATCAAGTACAAATTTCCCTTGTTAAGGATGGATGATATTATGGAAAGTTTAAGCGGAGCTATGCATTTCACAAAGATAGATATGAAGAGTAGATATGACCAGATTCACATTAGAGAAGGAGATGAATGGAAGACCACCTTCAAAAAAAAATGATTGTATGAGTGGTTGGTCATGTCTTTTGGGCTAACTAATGCACTAAGAAGTTTCATGAGACTCATGAATGAGGTACTAAAAAAATTGTAGGTAAGTTAGTCATTGTTTACCTAGATGATATTTTGATCTCTAATAAGACATTGGAGGATGATAATAATGCATATTCATAGGGTGTGTGAGAAGTTGATGACGGGCCAACACCACCCGTACCAACTCACGACCAAAAATACAACAATATGGAGATAGAGAGATGACAAAAATGCTTCATAAAGCATCCATTAATACTTGAAATTCATTACAATATCCTCCAAATGAAAGGACTCCAAATTCTTACAATATAAGAGATATTTGCTCACTAAGAGCTTCTACTTCCCCAAACTTCTACTTCTCAAGCTTCCTTAAAAGAGATTACATTCGAAGAGCTTCTATTTCCCCAACTTCCATTAGAAGAGCTTCCATTTCTTGAACTTGATTACAAATGATAATAAGCCTTGCTTAAATAGGCACTTCTAACCCAAGACATTACAAACACAAGCAATGTGGGATAAAAGGTAAATACAACTACCTTTAAATAAATATTAAATTCCCACCCAAATACAACTAAGCACCCAACAAATATTAAATACATGATTTAAGGATCTTTCCACAAACTTCTAAATTGCCACCTATACACCTCGATTAATGGAATGACAACTATTATATATCTTTTTTTTTTTATCTCCTCTTTTTTAAAAAAAAAAAAAAAATCTAATTTTCCCATGCAAGATGCTCCTGCATCCGAAGTTAAGGGAAGAGAAGTTACCGATGAAGTGTAATTTTGTGAAGAAAGAGTTAGTATACCTAAGATTTGTGGTTTTAACAAAAGGTGTAAAAATGGACCCAAAGAAAGCGAAGGGTAGCCTCGAATGACCTACTCGAAGGAGTGCTATTGAGGTGGAATATTTTCATGGTTTGGCTAGCTTTCATAATTTTTTAATTAGGAGTTTGAGTAGTGTGTGTGGACCCTTAAGTGAAACAATGAGAGGGGATAAAGAGGAGTTTAAGTGGACACAAGATGAGAAGATAGCAGTTTTGAAGTTAAAATAGAAAGTTACAAAACAACCTATTTTTCCATTTCCATATTTTAATAAGGTGTTTCAAGTAGACTATGATGCTAGTGGTATTGCAATATGAGCTATTTTGAGCCAAGAAGGTAGACCTTTTGCTTCTTTAAGTGAAAAATTAAATGATTCTAAAATAAAATATTTTGTTTATGATAATTAATATTATGTTATAGTTTAGACATTGAAGAAGTGGAGGCACTATCTTCTTCCTAATGAGGTTGTTTTGTATACTGATCATCAAGATTTGCAATTTTTGAATAGTCAAGGATAGTTGAGTCAAAGGTATTTAAAATGGGTTGAGTATTTTTAGAGTTACACATTTGCTTTTAAATGTAGGAATGAGAAGTCTAACATGGTTGCAAATGCTCTTAACATGAGATAACTTTCGTTGCTAGAGATGCAGATTGAGGTGGTTGGGTTCAAGGAACTCAAGACTTTGTATCTAGAGGATCTCAAATTTGGGGAAGACTGGAAAGCTTGTATAGAACTTGTTACACTTGACATAACAAAGTGGTTGGATTTCATCATCTAGGATGGAATGCTATTTAGGGGAAGCCAATTGTGTATTCTAATGAGTTCTATGATAGAGAATCTCATCAAGGAGAAGCATAATGGAGGGTTGGCTAGACACTTTGGTAGAGATAACACCACTACTCTTAGTTAGTGAGAATTATTACTAGCCATAGTTACAACAAGATATCAATAAGTTTGTACATAATATGTTAGATGACAAAAGGTGCAATGCATAATACATGGTTGAATCATCCATTACTTGCACCAAAGAAGTCATGGGAGGATGTCAACATGAACTTATTTCTTGCTTTACCAAAGACTCAAAAAGGGTATGATTCAATCTTTGTATTGGTTGACAAGTTTTCAATGACACATTTCATTCCTTGGAATAAGACTAGTGACATTTTTATGTGGCAGACTATATGGTCTTCCAAAGAACATAGTTTCAAATCAAGACATTATATTTGTTGGGTATTTCTAACACACATTGTGGAAGAATTTGAAAATATATTTGAATTCCATCTCATCATATCATCCACAAATTGATGAACATACATAGGTCATGAATAGAAGTTTGGGGAATTTGTTGAGATGTTTGGTTAGAGATAAGTGAATGAGATGGAATTTGATTTTACCATAGACAAAATTTGCATACAATAATTCTATCAATAAGAGCACAATCATATCACCATTCCAGATCATATATGGGAGTAGTACTAGAAATGTTTCTAAATTGAGGAAGTTGGACAAAGTGGAGATAAGTAGTGCTAAAGAATTTTCTAGAACATTTGAAGAACATCTACAAGGAGGTGAGGAAGCACATTACAAAGATGAATACACAGTACAATGCTAAGACATAGAAGAAAATGAGACATGTAATTTTAGGTTGGGTTGAAGTCATGGTTCATTTGAGGAAGGAGCATTTTTCAGTAGGTGAATATAACAAGTTGAAAATCAAGAAGTTTGGACAATGTAAGATATTGAGGAAACATGATTCAGGAAAGGTCTATGAAGTAGAGTTGCCTACTAGACTGAATATTTCATTATTATTTAACATTTTAGATATGACAAAATATCATTAAAAAGGTGTTGAAGATGAGGTCATAGAAGCAAAATGGAGTATTTTGACAACTACCTCATCTACAAAGGAGATTAATGATGTATTGGACAATTATGTTGGCAAAAGCACAACGAACAAGACATATGAAGAATACCTGGTCAAATGGAAAGGATGACCTGTAGAAGATTCATCACGGTTGATTAGGGAGGAGGTTAACCATCTTAGTTTTCCTCTAAACACTTGATATGTGATAGGGTCACTTCTCAAATTACCCTAGGTGTCTGATGTAGGAGCATCCTGGGTCTAAGAGAAATCTTGCGTCACCCAAAATAATTTTTGTTTCTATTTTCAATAACGGTTCTTTCAGTCAAGAGTTGCTATTTGTAGAACCTTACTATTTTTAGTAAGTTACTTATACAAGCTCTAAATGTTTTGATGTAACAAGTGGTAGTTCATTTTAGATATATTAGCCTTGCAATTGAGTTTTGTTGCCATATCATATGTATTGATGAAGTTATTGAGGAGTGTTATAATTTTTTGTTATAAAAACTATATGCTCAATTTTGAAGGCCCCAAGGACTCTAAAATGAGGTCAAATCCCTATTGAGGAAGACTTGCACACTTAGGCATTGTGATTAGGAGCTTCTATTTCAAAAAAAGCATCTATAATAACCAATCAACGCTATAGATAAAACTTTATGGGCTCAGGAAGTTGGGGTACTTGAAATTATAATTTGTAATTATTTTAAGCCTACTCTAATGTAATAAAATGTGAAGAATAACATAATTTGGGGTTGGTCAACCTCAAGGGTTAAGGCTAAATTTATAGAACCTTCCTGTGCTTTAGAAAATTTTGTCTATAAGGAATTCTTGTAAGGTTGTTTAGTTTAGTTCTGGGTGGTTGTTCATAGCTCTGCCTTAAAGAATATTGTAAAAAAAATGCCCATGTAGATTGACATATCATTATGAAATCTATAGTTCCATACTTTTGGAGATAATAAGAAGCCCATTTTTCGCTGTTGCAAATTATTGTTTCTTTATTTCTATTATGTGTTTGCAGTATTAAGTGGAGTACCCTTCATTAGTATCTTAGTAGATCCCTCAAAGATTCAAACTATAGTGGAGTGGCCAACACCCAATAATGCATTTTAGGTTCACACTTTCATGGGTTTGGTTGGATATTACTGCAGATTTATTCAGAACTTCTCTAGAGTTGCATTCTATATCACTTCCCTGCAGAGAAAGAAGTTCATTTGGATGAAGAAGTGTCTAGAAACCTCCCAAATGCTCAAGGAGATTGTGATTAGTGCAGCTATTCTAGCTATACTTGACCCATTGGGTAATTCATCGTGTGCACATATGCTTCCCTAGAATGGATTGGGTCAATCCTTATGCAAGAAGGATGTGTGATTGCATATAAATCTTGCAAGCTCAAGGATCATGAGCTTAATTATCGTACATATTATCTTGGGCTAGTAACAATTGCTCATGCCTTTGTTAGATGGAGACATTTTCTTTTGGGGCATTGTTTTGAGCTTCACAACAATCACTACAACTTACAACATATCTTTACCTAGCCTAATCTGAATTTTAGGTAGAGGCATTGGATGATGTTTCTTTATGAGTGTGAATTTGGTGTCAAGTATATTATAGGAAAGGAGAACACAATAGTTGATTCTTTGAGTTGCAAGAGGCATGAGATATCACCATTGACTCTTACTATGGATGTAAGGAGTCATATACGCTAGACTCTTCCTACAAATACTTGGTATGAGGAAGATAATGAAGAGATTGATTGAGATACACCCTTAGAGGACAATTTTTCAGGATATGTGTTTGAGTCAGATGGTCTTTTGCATTATACAAGTGAGACATATGTACCACCATTAGATGACCTATGTATATTAGTCCTATTCGAGGTTCATCATGCATCTTACTTGACACATTCAAGTGTCAAGAAGGTGCATGCAAACTTGTGACATTTGTATTATTGATCCAATATGAAGTGTGACATTGATGATTTTGTGGCTATGTATCTTGAGTGTGACGTAGTAAGTTAAGGCATGACACTGGCATCAAATAAATCTTTTGCAACCTAATCTCATTCCTTTGTGGAATTTTGATATTATTTTTATGGATTTTATTGTGGGGTTTCCCATGAATCTCCAATATCATGATGCTATCATGGTCACTATTAATCGGTTGACTATGGTGGCACATTTTTCCTCGATAAGATCATTCTACACAAAAAAATTGATAGGTAAAGTATTTCTGCATGACATTGTAGGACTACGTGGTATCCTATGAAAGATCATTTCACATAGGGATCTTGTGTCCACATCTGCACTTTGGACTTCCTTGTAGAATGACCTTGGAACACATTTGAATTTCATCTTAGCATATCACCTTGAGATAGATGGTCAAGTAGAGAGAGATACTTAGGTATTGGAGGATATATTGAGGATGTATGTATTGGACCGAAAAATTCAAAGAGAAGACTTTATATTTGGTTGAGTTTTCCTATTATAATGTATATCATTATTCAATTGGGTTGTCACCTCTCCAGGCATTGTATGGTCACCCTTGTCTCACACCTATGAGTAGAGATAGATTAGAGGATCACATCTTGTCGTGTCTTCAGATGCTTTGGGAGATAGAAAAACATGTGTGTATTTAAGAGCGTTTGACCACAACACATGATTGACATAAGAAATATGTAGATGCTCATAAGATTTATAAATAGTTTGCATCTAGAGATAAGATTTTATTGAAATTGCATTCGTGGAAGAGTCTAATCCATTATAGAAAGTGTTCAAAGCTAGCACCTCGGTTTGTGGGGCCTTTTAAGATTCCTAAAAGGATAGGTCCAAGTTCCTATAGTCTTGCATTTCCACCCAACTTAGCTCAATTCATGACATCTTCCATGTTTTTGTACTTTGACAATATTTTCCTAGTGTGATACATGTTTATTGTAGTGCATTGCAAGAAGAGGGCATGTAGTTCACTTTGGAACTCATCTGCATACTTAAGTGGTAGGAATTGACCTTTAGAGGTCAAATCATGGAACAGGTAAGGGTCTAATGGGACCCTACAGATGAGTCATCAATGACTTGGGAGGATGGATTGAGATTACAAGATTTATATCCCTACTTATTTATAGGCTTTTGCGAGTAAGCCCAACTCTAGAGGGGTGGATGTAATGCCCACCCTTAATTTTCTTTCGGTTTATATTACCAAACTCTTCTCTCACATAATGATTATAATTATTTCATGATGATGGTTATATTTATGATTTATATGGATTATTGGTTATTGACTCGATACTTGGATGTGTATGGTGTACCTTCCTATTTTACATTTTAGCTTGATATGTTTGATGTGCTTGAGAGATTGAGTTGTAGTAACCTGCATGTTAACATCTACACGATGTTCCACTTCCTAGCATTGCCTATTTAGTTGGATATATATTTGTACATGTTTCTCCTTTATGCAATATTGCATGTACTGAACATCAACTTCCCTGAATTGCCAGGATGAGCGCAATCTATCACAATATCTCAATGTTATGAAGGGAGATAATGTCCAAGTCCAAATCATAATCTGAGCCCATTTTGTCCTACGAGAAAAGATAAGTATCTAATTGACTGCTTGACTAAATTCATCAAGGTAACCTAAATTTGTGAACTCATCCCTTGACTGTGATTTTTTACTCTGAATTTTAGTCAATTTTCCTGTTGGAATATGTTATGTGTTGCTCTTAATGTGTTGTTTAATCAACCAAGAAATTAGCTAGATATATTATTTAACGAGAATTATGAAAATGATAATATTAGAATTTTATAGTATTTAATTAATAGAGAATAAACTAAATAAGCACTTCTGATTTAAAAGTTTTAATTAAGAAAATTTGAAAAAGTAATTAAAATATCAAAGATTAGAGATCCCTTCATCATAATTATTTGATTAGTAATAATAAAATTAGAGTTGCACATAATTAGTGAGCTATAAGTATTATTATTAACTAAAATAATAAATTATGCTTTTAATAAATATTGTGCACAAATAAATAAAGTGATAAAAGAAATAAATTATTATTTTAAATAAAAAGTGCTTAAAGTGTGCACGAGAGAATAAAATAAATTAAAGTATTTAATTTCTAAATAAAGTGAGCAACTTTTTATAAAATTAGAAATTAGAAATCCTAAGTAGGGTTATAGCTATTTTTAAGATTCTTCTGGTTCATTTAGTACACATAGGTTTTGGGAGAGCAATTCAATAGATTGAAGTTAAAGAAAATTTTGAAAGCTTAGGAGTAATTTGGATCATGATTATTCACTAGATTGTTTTAGAGTTTTCGATCTTAGATTGAGGTAAAGTTTGTGAATTTGCTATGGAACAAATTTAGGTTATATTTTGGAAATAGATTAAAATCCATTATTGATTGAAAAAATTTGTGAGAAGTAAATGGGATGATCATGTTGCCATTTTTTTAATTGAAAACTTATATACAAGCAACCAAGAGAAAATTCAAAATTAAACTTTAGAGAAGAAGATTTTTGATAAGTTAGGGCATGAAAGAGAATTATTTGAAAAAGTTCAATAATAACCCTCGCAAGAATTCATCTAATGAAACCTATATCTACCCCAGATTTAAAAAAAATTGTTTGTTGAGAATCTTGCCAGAAAATAAAAGAAAATTATTTACAAATGAACTTTTTAAAAAGTTAGAATTTTTTTTCTTACCAGTTTGCTACAATAAAATTGTTAAAAAATTAAAAAAAATATATTAATTTTTTTGAGGCGGGGTTATGCCCCCACCCGAGTGACACTTGTAGGTGTCGCAAGTAGTGCATGACTATTGTAGACATTCTAAGGTTGCTGCATACAACTTTTGGCTGCTGCAAGCAACACACAGTTATCATGAGAGCTAAGGGGATTTAACCCCTTTAATTTTTTTTTTAAATTATAAAATTTTAAATTAAATATATTTTATTTATTTAATATAATTTAACTCTATTGTATGTTCAATATACTTAGTGACATAATAGGTTTATTTCTCTTGGGTTCCCTAGTTGGGCATTCTATTTGGTTAAGACTGGTAGCCAACTGGTGTAGAGGAAATAATGTCAGAGATAGTTGGTAACATATTTGCTATATCTTATTGATGAGGTGAAATTAATGTTAATGAGCTTGGATTGTGGTAGAATACTTGTTCGCATAACTAAGTTCGTGATAGTAAGCATGTGGGATTATTCTGGAAAAGTTGTTCTAACGTGAAATACATTAACTGACAATCAACATTTTTTAGGAAAACATTTATTTTATCACTGGAAAATGTAATATTTGTTTTGCAATCTATGGGAACTATAATGTAATATTTGTAATAATGCTTATGAAGGTGTATATGACTTAGCATGGTCATATGTAATTAGTTGAATATTGGGAAGCCTAAACAAGGGAACCTTATTAATAACATTGTAAGGGTATAAAGAAAGGATGTTTCCTTGGATGGAAACCATCATGTATGTTTTTAATTAATGCAATCTTTCTTGCTAGATGATTGGAGCAAAGCAATGCTCATTTTTGTGAGTTTCAAAGGAACTATTTTGGAAAATAAGTTATATATTAGTTAATTCATTGATTTGGATATATTATCCTGAATATTTATTCTTCACAATTGTTGAAGAATCTTCGAAGTGAGTCTATTTATTTCTTTATCAAACTTTATTATGGTTGAAACCTTCTAACAAGGGTTCAAGGTTTCCTAACAAAGATCTTTCCTCTAACAGGGACTATTGTACTAAAATCATTATAATTGAGTCCTAATAGGGTCACATCCTCTAACAAGGAACTTATATATTAGTACACTATTTTTTGGTTACCATCTCCACCATGGGTTTTCCTCTGACCAAGAGTTTCCTAGTGAACAAATCATCATGTTATGGTGTATGGTTTTTTGTTGTTGGGCATCATTATTTTAATTGTTGGAGTTGAGATTTATAAGTTTGGATTTAAGTTTAATTGGTCACAATGGATTCATCCCCCTAATTGTGTGTGGAATTTACTTCTTGGCAATTGGTATCAGAGCATCAAGTCCTTTTTGGGATGGAAACTTTACAACTTGAGGAGATCTATGTCTTACAGGAAAGAAAATCCTAATTTGATGGTGTAAACTATGACAGTCAGAGGGATAAGATGGGAACCCACTTGATCTGCATGGGAATTGAATTATATTTGATTACAAGTCAAGTATAAGTTAAACTAAAGAGTGATCTATCTTCGAGCACATATGATGAAAAAACATTTTTTTAATGTAACATGATTGCAAGGGAAGCACTAATAAATGTTTTGTCAAAGTCAAAATTCATTGAGTTAAAAGGTCTTCATCTTGTACATGATATTTGGATTAGGTTAGAAAATATATATGAAGGTGGTGAATATTCAAAGAAACCAAGGTTGAAGAATTGAAAACCTAAGCTAGATAATGCTAGAATGCAAGAAGATGAAATTCTTAAAACATATGTGTCGAGGATTACTGAAATTACTATAGGTATAAAAAGCTCTGGAAGAATTATATAACAAATGAACTTTGTCTAAAGATTTTAACACCCATGCCACCACCTTATGACAACAAGGTAAATGCTATTGAAGAAGTTATTCCTCTTATCCCATATTTTAATTGAGATATGCTAATTAGGAAATTACAAGCTTTTGAAACTAGTAGATTGAAAAATGATTTTGCTAGAGTGGAGACTACTTTTATAGCTAGTGTACATAAAGATAAGAAAGTACTAATAAAGAGTACAAGCACCAATGGAAGATTTTGGAGATTATGCAATTGATCAACCAATTATTTAGGAAGAAGAGGATAAGATTGATGAATTTGTATCATTGATTGCACAAAGAGAACCTAAAGCTTGTTGACAAGGGCTATCATTTACAATTTTTTTGACAAGATATGTTCAATCAAAGATAATCATGTGAATGATGTTGTAAGAGGAAAAAAAAAAAGTTAATGTATTTGAGTTGAATCCTACTGAGATTAGCTGTTTTGTTGCAACAAAGAAGATTTTTCCACATAAACTTTGCTAAAATAGTGAAGGTGAGTAACTCTAATGTGGTCAAAGATCTACCTATTATTGTGAAATTAGTTAACATGATGTAAATGAAATTGTGATGGATAAACATAAAAGTAGTACATTTCCAAGCCAAACGTTTATTACTTCAGAAAAGTTGAAGATTGTTCATACATATCTATGTGGTCCTACAAATACAAGACCATTTTATGGCAAGAGGTATTTCATTTTTTCATTGATGATTGCACTAGAATAATGTGATTGCTTTCTTGAGAGAAAATATGAAGCTTTTGATACATTCAAGATATTCAAGGAAAAATTTGAGAATAAATAAGGAGTTAGTATAAAATGTTTGAGGTTTGAGAGAGGTAGATATTTTACTCCAAATTAGTTCAATGCATGTTTTTGAGGACAATGGTATTTGCAAATAAGTTTCAAAACCTAAGACACCACAACATAATAGTATAGTAGAGAGAAGAAATAAAGTAGTAAGTGAAGCAACTAGAGTGATGTTACTTGAAGGTAAGGTATCACATGCACATTGGAGAGAAGTAATTAATACCATAGTATACACTATGAATAGAGTTCAGATTAGACACAAAATAGGTAAAATCCCTTATGAAATATTGTTGGTCATACACCTATTGGTAAATATTTCAAAATGTTCAGAAGTAAATCTTAAATCAAAAGAGAAGATGAAATAGGGAAATTTGATCCTAGAAGTAATGAAGGTATATTATTTGGTTATTCAGCTAAGAGTAAGGCTTATAGATGTTACAATTTGAGATTGAAAAAACTAGTTGAAAATGAAAATGTTAGAATTTACGAGATTTTTGGTGCATAAAATAACATTTGAGTATGATTTTGATGATGATTCAAATCAGGCTAGTAGAAGTCACAAACCAATAAAAAATAAGAGTTATTTTTTGAAATGGATGATGGAATACATTTACAAATTGAAGAACCTAGAGAAGAATATAGAACACCTAAGCATGTAGCAAGAAATCATCTTGATAATCAGATCATTAGAGATGCAAGTAGAGGAGTAATGAAAAGATGAAAGATAAGAGATACAATTGGTTTGATTTCTCGAATTGAACCTAAGAATACGAATGAAGCATATAAGGATGAGTTTCAGATAAATGCAATGCAAGAAGAGCTTGAATAAATTGAGAAGAATAATACATGGGAATTAGTCTATACACCTAATGATAATAATTTTATAGGTACAATATGCATTCTTAGAAATAAAATGAATGAGCAAGGTGAAGTTGTGAGGAAGAAAGAAAGATGGGCAAGTAAATGCTATTCACAACATGAAGTTATATACTTTGAAGAAACCTTTACCCTATAGTAATTTAGAGGCTATACGAATGTATTTGACCTATGCATTTAACAAAATTTTCAAGTTCTATCAAATGGATGTTAAGTTAGCTTTCTTGAATGACGAACTTGATGAATAAGTCTACATTGAATAACTTGATGAATTTCCATCAACTTAAGAAGAACACATAGTTTGTAAGTTGAAGAAGGCATTGTATGGATTAAAGCAAGCACCTAGAGCATAGTATGCACGATTGGATAAACACTTGTTGACTTTGGGATTTAAGAAAGGCAATGCAAACAATAATATGGATTTGAGAACTAATCACAATTTCTTATTGATTATTGAAGTATTTATTGATGATATCATTTTTGGTGGAAATGATTGGAAAAGTAATAAGTTTTTTGATTAGATGAAATAATCTGTAGGATAGAAAACTACACTAAAGATGATATTTTTATATCTCAAACTAAGTATGTTAAAGAGTTATTGGTGAGATTGGGCATGCAAAATTACAAACCAGTTGGAACATCTATGATTACAAGATGCAAATTGTCTAACAAACACGATAAACCCAATGATATGAAAATAAGGTATAGATCAATGATTGGTGGCTTACGGTATTTGACTTATACAAGACTAGATATTGCTATGTAGTTCAAATTGTAAAAATATATCAAGAATATTGTAATGAGACACACTTTGGAGCAATCAAGAGAATTTTTAGATATTCAAAAGGAACATTGGAATTTGAATTATGGTATGAAAAATATAATGATTTCATATTTTATGTATATATTGATGTTGACTGGGAAGGAAATGTGGATGACAGAAAAAGCACAAATGGTGGACTATTTTTTTTGGGAGGAAGATTAGTATATTGGTTAAGTAAGAAGCAAGATTGTATTCTCAGTCTGCAGTAGAAGCAAAATATGTTGCAACAAAAAATAATTGTAATAAGATAATGTGGATGAAATAGATGTTGAAGGATATTGGTATTACATTCTCTCAACCTATTATTATGCATTGTGACAATACAAGTATAATTAGTTATCTAAGAATCTTGTTTGACATTCTAAGACTAAGCACATTGCAATTAAGTCTTATTTTTTGAGAGGTAAGGTCATTGAGAAGGAAATAAGATTTGATTATGTGATTACAAAAGAGGAAAATAACAAATATATCCATTGAACTATTGGCTAAAGTCATCTTTGAGTATCTTCGAGGTATGCTTGGGGTGATGGCCCCACCTAGTGTAGAGTAAATTTATGCTGACTTGCATCAATACAATATATTTAGAGCATTATTCATTCATTAGGATGTGATGCATGATACTGCTCCTAAGGGGGAGTGGTCACAGTCAGTAGATCTATCTTTAGAGCTCTTGTGTAATGTTTTTGGAATAACAATATTTGTTGGCCCTTGAAATGTTTTTGGTTGGAGATTGACTTGATCCAATACATGTAGTTTGATGGAGATGTTCATCAAAGAGGAAGTTTGATACTTGGCATATTGACACCTTTTCCATTAATGTCAAAGGGGGAGAAGTTTAGTTAAGAACCATCAAGGAACATTTTGAAACACCTTTTGGAGAGTGGATTGATCAACACAGAATATTGCTGGATTGTATCACAGGTTGTAAAGGTTGCACATGTTGAAGATATTTAGAAAATCCTATTCATTTGTGAAATAGGTTACATGATTACTTTTGGATTGGTGTTTTTTTATATCAAATATTGCCATTAATGCCAAAGGGGGAGATTTTTAGAAATATAGGTGTGATTGGAACTTAGATATATGATTTATGTCTTGTATTGATGACTTGTTCTGTCATTTATGACAACATATATGTATGTGATCATGATAGACAATGATCCTATTTATCACATGGTGATTGTTAGAACAACACATTTGACATATAATAGGTTAAGCTATCTGAGGTTAGATTTGTGTAGAAGAATGAGTACATATACCACATTTATGTTTGTTGGATCTTACATGTTGAGGTCTAGATAGGTTACAATATGGTTGCTGAAGATTGGTAGCAGAGTAGTGTATAAGAAATAGTGTCAGAGATAGTTGGTAGCATATTTATTGTATCTTATTAGCAATTTGGAATCAATGTCAGCAAGCATGGATCATGTTAGAATACTTGCTTGTGCAACTAAGTTTGTGATAGCAAGCCTTTGGGATTATTCTAGAAAGTCACTATTGTGTAATGAGCAATATAGTTTACTAGCAACCAACAATATTGAGGAAACGTTTATTTTATCTTTGTAAAATGTAATATTTGTATTGTAACATTTGGGAACTGTAATATAACATTTTTTAATAATTCTTATGAAGACATGTATGCCTTAGCATAAACCTATGTAATTAATTGTATATTGGGAAGCCTCAACAAGTCAACCTAATTAATAAAATTGCAAGGGTAAAAATGAAGGATGTTTTCCTTGGTTGGAGATCATCATATATGTAATGAATGTGGTGAGTTGATGCCAACTTTAATGCTAGATGATTAGAACAGAGTAGTGACTATTTTGGTGAGCTCCAAAGGGGATATTTTGACAAGTAAGTCGGGGATCAATTAGTTCACTGATTTGGATTTGTTATCCTGAAGATATTTTCTTCACACTTGTTGATGCATTTAGGAAACAAGTCTATTTGTTTCCTTATCAACCTTTAATGGTGTTGGAACCTTTTAACAAGGGTTTAAGGTATCGCAAAAGGGATTTTTCCACTAATAAGGATTAATGTAATTAAATAATTTAAATTGTCTCTTAATAGGGTCACATCCTCTAAAAAGGAACTTATATATTTATAACCTATCTTGTGAGTGTAGACACCTAAATCCTTTAGAAAATAAAGTATTTTTATTTTCTAAAAAAGTTTCTGATGACATCATCATTAATTAATTAATTAATTAATTTTTATGCCATTAAATCCCTTTATCTTAATTAAAAATATTTAATTAAGGAATCCCTCCCAAAAATGTTTAAATCTTATTTAAACATTATTTCCTTATTTATTAATTATTTAATTAATAAATTGACCAAAAATTCCAAAATAAATAATTTATTTATTTTTTGCCCAAAACTTGGCCAATTTCCTTAAGACCACTAACCTCTTCCAAAATCTTCTAATCCTTCTTTAATTTCGATTAAAGGCTAATCCCATCATTTCTTACTCCTAATCCCAACTCAAAATATTTAATTAAGATTAAATATTAATCCTTATGTTTATTAAAAATATTTTAATAAATATCTCCTCAACCCAAACCCTTGAAATAAATAAAACTTTATTTATTTCCTAAAAACCTATTTATCCTAATCTTAGGAAGTTCTAGACTCTTCTAGAAAGTCTTTATCCTCATCCAAAGCCTAGACTCTTCTAGAAGATGTCAATCCTTATCTTTGACCCTAATCCTAATCCCCCCCCCCTAACCTTGTCACATTCCCTAAACATGGGTTAAGACTTGCTAACCCAAGCCAAAGCTAACAAATATCTCCTCCTTCACCCACCCTCGTTAAATGCCATCCACTTGCCCATCTCTAACAAGCCTAATCTAATCTTAACCCAAGCCTAATCCAAGCCTTAATCATTTGCACATTCCTAAGTCAAGCTTAAGACTTTCTTAATCCAACCCAAGTCAAAATATCTCAACTCTCTCACAAATATCCCAACCATAAAACTTTATGAAGCTCACAAAGCCATAAATGACTCTTACAAGCCTATTCATTGCTCTTGCAAGCCATTATGAGGGTCTTCATGAGCTTTGAGCCTCCTTTGTTGACCCCTCAACCCCTCTTGCTCTAACTAATGACCCTGTGACATGTGTCACTCCCTGATTGGCTGTAAAGAAGCACAATCCATGTGCTCTCCTCTCATTCAATCTAAACTTTCCATTAGATTTCTTCCATCCTTGCATCCTAGCCCTTGATCCCTCAAGCCCTTTCCCTATTTAAGGAATCCTCTCCCAAGCCATTTTAACACAATCACCCATTGTAACAAAGTAATGCCATTTTGATTATGAAGTAAAGCCATAATGCCATTTTTGAGAAGCCATTTTACATCAAATCCATTCACCCAAGCCAAAATCCATCAAGAACACCATTGAAGCCTTTAGAGAATCGAGCATACATCTTATCTAATTAGATAAAGCTACTCAAAAAGAGAGCTTATCATTGAGAGAGCCCATTAATGGCTCATATTCTCAATTGAGAGCTCATCTTAGTCTTTCTTGAAGTTACGTTTATTTAGTTTTGTGAATACTTTTGATTTGATATTTAGTGTCCTTTGCATTACTAATCCTCGTATACAATGAGTACCTTCCCCTTTGGGGTTTTCCCTCTAATCAAGGGTTTCCCTAGTCAACAAATTATTGCATAATGGTGGTTGATTTTCTCTTGTTTTGCATCATTGTTTTAATTGTCAGAGTTGATATTTATAAGTTTGGATTTATGTTTAATTGGTCACAATTGATTTATCCCCCCTAGTTGTGTGCAAACTTTACTTTTTAACAATCCTAACCTAGGTGGTGCGAATCAGTGGCATTAGTATGACTCAATGTTTATGTCCATTAAATAAAGATACATGTGAATATGACCATCTTACAATCTTAACCTCTACTCCTTGGCCTCAGGATAGCCGATTAACTGGAATAAAAGTTCTTTGTTCTTTGTGAATACCCTAATGTCTTGGCAAACTAAAATTACTATAATTCTTGGTTGTTCCATAGGCTCCTTCCCTTGTTCTTACCTAGGCCTTCCCTTGGGGCTTAATGCCCTTGAGTACTTCTAGGAAGACATTATCAAAAAGTTTTCTAAGAAACTGGCTAGATGGAAGGGAAATCTGTTGAGTCAAGTTGGTAAAGTTATTCTTCTCAAAGCTTGCCTTCAAAGTATTCCTACTTATGCCTTGAACCTTTTGAAAATTCTTGCTAAATATGTTGATTCCCTTGACAAAATCCAAAGGAACTTTCTTTGGTCTGGCTTTGAAGACAAGAAGAGAATGGCTCTGATTGCTTGGGACTAGGTTTGTAAGCCGATCTATGATCGAGGATTGGGAATAAGGACTATCCGAAGTATGAATAAGGCTCTTCTTGTGAAGCAAGGATGGAGAGTGTATCATGATAATAAGGAATGGCGCTCCATATGGAAACATAAATATCTGTATAATGCCCCTTTTCTTTTTGATTACTTTATGTATCCTAATGCTATTTCCCCTTCTGCCATATGGGGGGCAGTGCAAGGTGCTAAGAATATCTTAAGTGAAGGGTGCTCATGGAAAGCTAGAAATGGGTAGAAGATCAGGTTCTGGGGAGATTCCTGGATTTTGGATCATCCGTTGATTGATGATTTTGAGGATAGGAATTACATTGAACAATGAAAGTAGTTATATGGTAGTTATGTGATAAATTACTGGGTCAATAATAGTTGGGTCGGCCTTACAAATATTAGCCAGGACTTCAATAGCATCACGATAATGCTAAATGCTTATTGTTTGTATCCTTATATAGAGGATAGAATGATATGGAGGAATGATTCTAATGGGAATTTCAAAGTTTCTTCTATATTCATATCTAAAGAAAAAGGGCTTGGACCATTATGGTCTAAAGCTTGGATAAAAGGTCTAACTCCCAAGATCAATATCTTTTACTAGATTCTATTGCAGAATAAAATTCTAACTCAAGAAAATTTGCAAAAAAGAGGGATAAATGTGGTTAACTGTTGTTGTTTATGCAAGAAAGATTTGGAGGATAGGGATCACTTGTTTTTGAATTGTAATTATACTCAAAATGTGTGGAAGTACATTCTCTTTTTTTGGAATATTGCTTGGGTCCATCATAATAAAATTGAGCATTGTTTGCAGAGTTGGACTTGCCCGACTAAGGACAGTAATGTGGAATTTCTATCGAAAATTAATCTCCCTCATTTGTGATGGGGAATCTGGAAAGAAAGAAATAATAGAATTTTCAGAGAGAAAGAAATGCCTGATTGGGTCCTTGGTCAAAACATCATTGGTGATATAAAGGAAAACTTTAAAGCTTTGAAAAATGTCCCTAATGGTTTCTTGATTGATAATCCAACACAAAATACTGGTCCTAAAAATAAGGTGGAGGATAAAAGATCAAATATAAAATGGAAGGCCCCTCCGAGGGGTTGGATAAAGGGAAACTTTGATGGGGCTGCTAAGGGAAACCCTAGAAAAGCAAGGTGTGGAGAAATTATAAGGGATCACATAGGTAATGCTATTGATGGTATAGCTATTCCTATTGGTATTTCTACCAGTCACAGAGCTGAAGTTATAGCTACCCTTTATACCACGAGATTGGTTATGAAAACTAGAAACAGGTATCTTTGGATGGAAGGTGTTTCTCTAAACATAATTAATATGCTTAATGAAAAAACCCCATTTACTTGGACTATAGAAGATAGCATAATGGAAATCAAAGCCCTAACAGCTAATTTTGAAAAAAGTCATTTTTCCACATTCTTATCGTGAAGGTAATGCTGTTGCTGATTGGATTGCCTATAGGGTTGTGCAAGGGGAGAGTATGCTAAGTTGGCACAATGACCTCAGATCAAACATGGATTTAAAGTCACTCATTAATTATGATGGTACAAATGTGATGGAGGGAAAGATCTTCCAAGATTAGTAATTTAATGATTGTTAAAAATGGGCCTATGGAGGGGTGTGTTATAATCCCAAGATCGTACTTTAATGCCATTATTATCTGGGTGTGACACTAAGGATGATTAATGAATTCTTGGTTAACTTTAGCGAGTTTTTTGGCTTTCTTCACTTTGTCATTTTTACTGGGTTTTGCTTCTTTGTCCATTTTAAGACTCTGTTTGAAAATGGGGGGAGAGCCAAGGAAATAGGAGCCCAAAAATGCAAATATTGGAAGGATAAAGCCTCTGTATGAAATTTTTTTGAGAAAGGAAATATGACTCCCTATCTAAAGCATTTGTATGATTTCAAACCGCATGTTACTGAGGCTTTCTTTAAGAATTGGTTTGTAGAAAGGGTTATCTTGCATGGGGTCATAGTCAATATCATAGAGGATTTTATTGCATAAGTGACTGGTCTCTTAAAGGAGGGTTTGAAATTTAGCAAGGAAACGACTATCTCCAATGCTGCCTTCAAAAAGTTCTCAAAAATTAAGGAGGAAGAGCAAAAGTTGGAGAAATGGGGACTTCTACGAGCTGAAATAGATCAAGGTAATATGGAGAGAGGTTTTGTCATGTATTTGTGAATATTTCATCTTAGATTGAAGGTCCAAAAGAGTTCACAAGTTCCATTTTGTTTTTCTGAACCACTTCCGATATAAAGATACAATTTCTTTTCCTTTCTATTTGAAGCTTTCGTTATTACAAAGTCTACATGCCCATAAGAAGAAAGATACTAGTCCCATCCTTCATGAAGGCCTTATTCTCTTAATTGAGAATTACTGCAAGACTAGGGTGATTGTTGTTTCCCCAATTCTGGAGAGGAAAAGGGGGTTAGTGACTGAATCTTAGTCAAGAAAGGGCAATAGAGATGCTAGATAGAGTGTGAAAAAGGAATTAATGATCAAGGATACTCCCCAAAAGAATGAAGAGGAAACAACTGAATCTTCTGATAAAAATGAGGACAAAAATGAGGAGACTAAGGAAGACACGAAGATGGGTAATATTAGTTCTAATTTGGGGGTTACCCTACTAGTAAAGATGATACTGGGAAGAATGATGAGGATGAAAGTTTGGATAAAAATGTAGGGTTAGACAATATTGGTAATGAGGTCACTAACCAAGGCGTAGATGGAGAGGAAAATGTGGAGGAGGAGGTGGGCAAGGAGAAAGATTTAGGAAAAGAAGAAGACAAGGGTATGGAGTACCATAAGGATAAGAAGATGGATAACCCAACTATGGGGGATATGCTAACCTTCCTTGATACTACTAAGATGAAGGCTGATTCCTCTCTTCGTGGTGACTTATGGATTTACAATGAGATTATGAAATAAAAGAAAGATTTGGGTAAAGTGCAGAAGGACCATGAGAATGACTAGGCCAGACTTGTGATGCTAGAAGCCCAAGTGGGAAATATACTAGAAAATTCAAGGAATACGAACAAAATCTTTGACACTTGATCAAGGAAAGTGGCAACAAAATGGAGCAAGTGACTTCCAGTCTGTGTGCGACTGTGGCAAGTTTGGAGAAGAAGACTAATGAGGTTGTGTCTCCTAGAGGACTAAGTAAAAGGACCAGATTAAGCTTGTAGAAAAGGCCACTGAGGATGCTGCTGGTTTTGGTCTTATCCCTACTGATACTATTCTTAGTACAATTGATGTGGGTAAGGAGGTTACTAAGATAATCAAGGAACTACAATAGTGGTTTGGTTTCCTTTTGTTTAGGTTTTTTGTCTTCGTTTTGAAAACTTTTTAACGTGTAGGTTCCAGGTCCTTGTAAAACTTGGTCATGTTTACTGGTTACATTCTATGGTTTTAGGTCCCTGTAAAACCTGATTTTGTGTTTTAGGAGCATGTTCTCCTGATGTGCTTAGTTGAATATCTTTTTTCTATTGTTTAGGGTTTTGGGTCCCTTCAAAACCTGCTTTTACCTTAATCTAAAACCATCTTACAATCTTACCAAGAATCTCATCTAGTAAGGTGAATAATCATTTTCGATTGGTAGTTACCATTTCTTTGAAATTTCAGTCCATTTAGGGACCATTACCACATCTTTTCCCTCTTTCTTGATGATACTTTCCCCCTCTTCTTTTAGTGGCCACATTGATATTGCACCCACTTTGACAAACAAAAATGCTCAGTCTATTATCATAGTATAATAATTTCATCAAAATATATAATGCAAAACAATTATTGCATCTATCTAGACTTGTTTGATGATATACAATAATATTAATCAATTCAATTTATTGTACCTTAATTGAATTAGATAATTATCATTAATTGATAATATGTTTCAAAACCATAGTTTAATGAATTATATAAACCATTAATAAAAACAAATTTCAAACTACTATTTAAATTAAATCCAAAAATCATCTAGGGGACAATTCACCATTTAGGGAATGATTCACAAAACCACACATTTAGAGTAAATAATTCAAAGGGGGTTGACACTAAGCATGATAATCTTAAAACACAAACACAAAGTGTAATCATTTCTATTTCTCAAAATCATAATTGTAAGGGAATGTAACCCTTTTCTTAGAACCTTGAATATTAATCAATCACAAAAAAATGAAATTCAAAGATATATTGGTTCACATTCTCAAGAAAAACTTAAATAATTGTGAGATTTTTTTAACATTCTTTTGAAGCAAAAACTAGTGTATGTTCTAATCTACCAGTGTAACTCTCTCCAAAACTCAAATAGGGAAATAGCTTCACTATAATCTAACTTTTAAGCCAACTACTTTTTAAATAGAAAAGAATATAAGTCATTGTGTCCTCTTAACCATTATTTAGTATACAAGGCAAGTTGTAATGTCACACCAAGTTTGTCACGTAGCTTAAGAAAAAATCAATTTTGTAAAAACTACTGATGCCACTATAGTTGTGTTTATATGAGTTTTGTAATCACTTCAATATGTATTAGGAAACACTTTGTATTCCAATTTGAAATATCAACTATTAAATCCTTTTTTGAATTAGGAATCTTAGATGTTAAAAAATATACATGATTGTGTGATTGACTAGGACAGCTCAAGGTTCCTTGTAATTGTGGACTTAATTGTAATGATGTCATATGCTAGTATTTCTTTGGGGACTTATATATTTCATCTAATTGACATTAACTTTGCAAATACAAGAAATTCAACAATGATGGCTCTTTAATTACTTCTAATGAAATGAAGTGCAAAAACATAAGGGGTTAGAAGGCTAAATTAACTTCTAACAATGTAAGAGACTATTTATAGTGTGGTGAGACTTTAACTAGTTCTTGCTTTGAGAAATCAAATACACTAAGGAGGGTGCTTGGTTCTAAGGATTTTTTGATGGCTTTTACATTTTCAACATGGTCAAATACCCAATAATGGCGTTGTTAGCATAACTGATTTAGTTGATGATAAGAACATGCTTGATAAACATGATATCAATTATACAATTTGTCATGATGTCAAACTATTTGGCATATTTTTTTGACTTGTTACTGTATCTTTAGAAAAGAAATTGATGAGTTGTTGAGAAGGGCACACAAGCATGTTGATAAGGACCTTATTAGGTGACAATTAGAACAGAGAATGATATATAGTTAAATGGTTTGATTGTTCATTAGGTATATGACACAAAGGATACTAAAAAGATTAAGTAAATAAGTGAAGAAATGTGTTTTGCTAAGAACATATTGAAATAGGAAATTCTTATTGGAAAGACTAGATCTTATCAGTGAACTAGGAAAAGAGTCTTATAAGAACAAAGGGCGACTTATCATAAATACTGGTAACTTATAGGCAAGGAAAGAGTGAACAAATGACATATATTAATTCATGAGGAGAAAGAGAGATAACTAATGTGTAACTCAAGGAGCATGGTGATGACACTGAAATTGAGACAAGAAGCAAAAATAGAATTCTTCAAGAAGTTTCTCTAAGTTAAAAATGGCTTATGAGAATGATGGAATTTGCAAGAACAATTTAATGACAAAGTTTTGATCTATGGATCTAGGTTTAGGCTTTATGAATCATGATTGTAGTTTTTCTACATAAGGGAAAAGACAAAAGAACTTTAGTGTCCTGAAAAAGAAGTGGAGGATAGTGATGAGAAGCATAGATTATTAACAAAATAGAGAAATCAATTAGAGGAGGATTTTTGTGGACATAGAAAGATATAGATTTGATCAAAGGATTGTAATGATGTATTATTGTGTTAAGGAACTATAATGGATCTGATTCAGCAAAGGTGGTGAAAACAAAAGATCATTGTTAGTTTTTACTCTTTAGTAATTATGACATAAAATCCCTTATTGGGTGACCTTAACAGGTCTATTTTAAATCTTTTAATAGGTTAAAATTCTTTGAGTAAAGTGTCTAAATCCTCTAACCATGTTGTACTCCTGGTAGGGTAAAGACTCTAACAGTTCTCAACAAAATTCTTTAATAGGGTAACACCTAACAATGTTGGGGCAATGAAAGAACAGATTGAACAGATTAAGAAGAAAAAAAACATGGTCATTGGCACCCCTCCCCAAAGACAAAAACTCTATAGGTACTAAGTGTATGTTCAGGAACAAACTTAATGAAATGGTGAAGTAATAAGGAATACACCAAGGTTGGTTTGCAAAGGGTATGCATAGGAAGAATGAATGAATTATGGTGAAACTTTTGCTCCTATTCCGTGATTAGGAGTCATTATTTTACCAACCTATGCAACATATAAAGGATTCAAATTTTATTAGATGGATGTAAAATTGACATGTTTGACTGGAATACTAGACGAAGAAGTTTATATTGAGCAAGCTAAAGGTTTTGAAGTTGAACAAGGTAAAGACTTAGTTTGCAGATTGCAGAAGGCTCTATATGGATCAAAGCAAGCTTTGAAAGCATGGTATGAAAGATTACACTCTTATTCAATTAAGATTGGCTTAGAAAGAACCAATGATAACAATAGTGTTTATTTGAATTCTGAAAGTGAGGATAAAGTCCTAATTGCCAAAAATTTTGTTGATATATATTTTGGACGAATTGATGAACTAAGTAAATCATTTGCTGGAGAAACGAGGAAAGTATTTGAAATTTCTATGACTGGTGAAATAAAGTTCTTTATTGGTCTACAAGTCTAACAGATGAAGAAATGGATTTATATAACTTAGTCCAAGTACATAAAAGGGATATTGAAAACTTTTGGAATGGAAAAATCAATACTCGTTGATACACCTATGACTATAGACTATGAACTATTAGAAGAAAATGAATCTAAAGAGGTGAATAAAACTTTATATAGATCAATGATTTGAAAATTACTATATGTTTTTCATAACATACCTAACATTGCACATACATCTAGAATAGCTAGATTCTAATATAATCGTATAGATTCACACATGACTGTTGTAAAAACAATAATTAGATATCTTAAAGGTACAAAAGATTATGGAATATGGTATGAAAAAAGAAGACTTCAATTTGAAGTTATATATAGATGTATATTGGGCTGGTAATATTGATGGTAGAAAGAGCACAAACAAAGGAGCATTTTATCTACGAAACAAATTAGTGTCATGGACAAGCAAGAAGAAGAATTTTAGTTAAGTATCTACTACTAAAGCTGCATTGTTGTAGTTGCCATTAATTTCCAAAAAGTGTTATGCATTAAGAAAATACTTGAAGGAATAGATGAGAAAGTTGAGAAACCTATTCTGATACATTATTACAAGTGCTATCAATAAGTCAAAGAAACTAGTAACACATTAAAAACAAAACATATAGCCATCAAATATCATTTTATGAGAGAACAAGAACAAGACAAAGAAGTAAGATTGGAATACATACCTACAACGAAACAAGTTATTGAGTTATTCACAAATCCACCACCTAAGGAAAGTTTTGGATATCTAAGAGGTAGATTGGGGGTCCCACCCCTATCACACATTATCTGAGATGAACATGCAACATGCACCATTTAACAATACTTTAAAAATTATCTTAGGTATGAATTGATATACAGGTGGACTACTCTTCAGGTGAGTGTTGTGGTCCCACAACGCACATCCCATTTTGAGTCACAAAATGGGAACCCCCTAGTTTCAAAATTCTCTATGAGGCATCTAGTTTGAAGCCTTGGTCATTTAGGACCCTTCGTTGGGTCTAGGTAAAATCCTCAATTGGGAAGTGTCAGCTAGTCAGATAGGGATAAAATAAAAGTTTTTTTGAGCTTTTAGTGCATAAAGCACACACATGTGCATGTGCACTAAGTGCACAAATGCAAACTTCACCTCTTTTAAGGAAGCACACATGTGCAGTTACGCATGTGCATACCCTCTTGGGGTCCATATCTTCACTAGGGTCTATAAATAGACCCCAACCTCCCTTCCTTTGCTCACTTATTGCCTTCTACCTCTGCACCCCTTTGATCTCCGCAGCTACACATGTCTGCACCTACAACTACCCAACTTGCCAAGGTAAAAGGAAACCTTTTGGAGGTGCACACATGCACACATGCACATGTACACCTCTACACTATGAAAGAACAAATATATCTTAGTGAAACCAAACATTCACATGTGTGATGTTGCGTGCATGCACACCTTGAGCATGTGTACAAGTGCACACATTGTGCTTAAATTCAAGAAATAGAGGTGCACTAGCACACCTTGCGCACCTATGCAAGTGCACCAGGTGTGCTAGTGTGCAAACCAGGCTAAGGGGGAGGTTTTCATAGTTTTGTCATATTTGACTATTTTTTCCTCAGTTTTTTATTAGTTTGGGCATTAGTTGAGTCTATTTTGGTCTTCTAACATCAGTATACTAATGTCTTCCTCTTTTGTGTAGATATAATGACATCATCATCTTCATCTATGAAAATGAAAATGACACCTAAACTTGTAGCATTCAAGTACCAAGGAGCTCTTAAAAGGTCTAGATTCCAAGATGGACATGTAGAGATCTAGGCTACATAACTTAGCCATATTGACCAGAACACCTTTTTGACATTCTGCAACAAACCAAAGGAGAGATGAACAATGATATTAGCATTGATCTAGAGTGGGTTGGTGAACATTGCTTCACACCATACATCAGTTCAATTCTCAGAATTGATCATGACACTGGCTGAACATTACATACCATAAGAAAAGGTCATTAAGAGCATGATAGAAGAGATAGCGTTGGAAATATTCAGGACTAGCTAGGTTACTGAGAGGGGAGGAGTGAATCACTAACCTCAAAACTTTTGACAAATTCAACACTTAATAACATAATCTAATTATCATCAATAGATCTAATCTACTGCATGCATGAGAAACTAAAAGTACAAAACACTTTGAACACAATATTTGGTGACCCAGAAACCTTCCAAATAGAAAGTAAAATAGGGGTGGGGATGATACCCAAAAAAATTTAATACTGTAGTATAAAGTTGGCATGTTAAGGCTTACAATGATCACTTCTAATGATTTTCCCTCTTAGGAGCAATTAGGACTGCTAGGTCCACCTTGTTAGAGGTTTTACAAACATACAATGAAGTATGCACTCGTTAAAGAGATCTAAAGAAAAGATTGTTAAGTCTACCTTGTTAAAGGATTTAAAGCTGCTTCACCTGTTAGGATGAAATAGTGGATCTCTTACTTACAACTGAATTTCTTATTGAGATCCTTGAAGTAATGATCACCTCTTTGTGATAGATGTAACTTGACTGCTCCTGATATGACCTGGCAATACACTTTGCTCTACTGCTGATTCACATTCGTATGCTTATCATCACGTTCACATTCTCTTGCATTAAAACTATCACACTTGGGTACAATATAATACATTACATATATACCAACCCAATTCACATAATTACAAGGTTGGCCAATACACAAGTTAACACCAATATTACTGAGTCATCCCAAATGTAAAAAAGTCAGGTTTTGAAAACTAACTTGGTGAATTTATGATACACGACATCTACTATCATTACTCGACATCGTCATGCACTCGGTAGAAATAGAGGCTCGATCCATACTAATCACTCCAATGTAGTTTTGAACTCGGTATACACTTGTGACTTAGTAGATACCGTGTCACTTAGTAGAAACTGATTTCCATGTTTACCATGCCTACACTCGGTAAACACTAAACATCTCATCACTCGATTAACATTAACTTCGCTTCATAAGAACTGATGACTCGATAGAAACTACGAAGCTTGGTAACCATTGAACTGCTCGGTAAGAACTGCTGAACTTCACACTGCTTGAATTCACTTGGTAACCATTGGAATGCTCGGTAGAAACTGTGAAACTTGGTAACCATTGAATTACATGGAAAACACTAGAGACTGATCAAAGAGCTCGGTAACCATATAGAATTTGAATAATTCTTTTCACTAATAACAAACTTGACTTAATGCCAACAATCTCCCCCTTTGACATTAGTGACAAAAAACACTTATTAGCCAAAACTTCTATATAGTGTAGTGTTATACTGGCTTGGTATGGCATGCTGATTTTTTATTTTTTCAAAATTTGTCTTTGTAGCTCTGTTGTATATACATTTTACATATATCTCCCCTATACAATATACATACTAAGTGTATATACAAATATCTCTCCTCTTTAAATATATACATGTCTCTCTCTCCCTTTTTGACAATAATGCCAAAGATTTATACACAATCTACTTAAATAGAGACACCAAAATGTGAGAGAAATTTAGAATGTACTTAAGAATAAGAGTTGAGGTCTTATCCCAATTTTCGTGCAAAATTTTGCGGGTTTGAAGTGCAACTTGGACTTCTACAGAAAGCTCAATCATATGATCTGCAATTGAGAAATTATTGTCATGTATCAATGTTTTAGAATAAGCAATGTGCTTCTGCATTGTATCCATGATAGGAAGGATCATGTTCTAGATGTCTATGAGTGTAGACTAGATCCTTGCTTCCTCTCTCAATAACTCTACCTGCATATCTAATAAGAATCTGATCTTTATATGATGTAAAGAGCTTGAACTGGGGTCAAGCTACAACTTCTATGCACTAGCCTTCAAATCTTCATCAATCTTATTCAATTTTCTCTTTATTTCCTTTGTATGCTCGGTACCATCACATAACTTTGCAAAAATAGATGTTACATTAGTGCAAGCGGATTCAAGATTTGACAAAATTGAAGAAAGTTCTACCTGTTGAATAGCTATTTGCTGAGCAATTTGCTCAAGCACTTTGTTATCAAACTTCTTCTCTGCTTTCTCTATTAGCTTATCTTGGCCACTAGAATCCTCATTGAATTTTTTAACTACCTCTTCTAATTGAAACAAAATTTGTCAAGAGGAATCAACATCAACACCTATAGCCTCTATCAAAATATTTTTAGCATTTTCAATAATTCTGAATTCTCTATCTCTCTCTTCTCTTAATTGGTTCTGCTTAGCCTTCTTTTCAAGGAGCTGACTGACTAATCTCATCTGATCTATAGTAGCATTGTCAAAATCCAATTTGGGAATTTGAATACCCTTATCTAGATCTATGTCTTCCTCTATTTATTTTCCACTAATCAAAAGCTTTGGCTACGTCTTTGGTTCAACTTTTGAAATTAATGCTTTAGATTTTGAAATAGAAACAATAGTGGAAACAATAGGGTTAGCAGTAAAAACTTGTAAAGTGCCTATTGGTGGAATACTTACTAGAATACTTGAAGAATCTAAAATTGATGTACTTGCCAAACTTCCCAAAATTGATGTATTTGTAGGTGAAGTACTGACAGAAGTATGCACAACTGAAGAAGCCAAAGCTAAAGAATGCAAAACTATACTTACTGCTAAAGAAGTCAAAATTATGGAACATTCTGTATCCTTTGCTGAAGCTGGCTCGGTGACTGAAGGATTCTGCAGCTCAGTGGATGAAGTGGTAGACACTTCTATCTATGATGTGTTGAGCTGAGAGGTAGCAGGGAGTGATTGGACATTTGATGTGTCAATGGTTATCACAATCAAAGCTGCTGAAGCTGTCTCCATACTTGATGATGTTGCTATTTTTGCTGGAAAGTGAGAAAGGGAGGCTATGACAGCTGCAACTATCTTAACTGGATCACTCTCTTCTTCTTCTTGCCTAGCTTCCTCTTCAGCTTCTTCCTCTTTTTCTTCTTCATCATCCTTCATCAATTCCAGATATTCTCAGCATCAATGGTGACAAAAAGAGTATTATCTTCTTCATTTTCTTCATTCTTGTCACTGTCATCATCATCATCTTTGATCTCAACAAAATTTTCACTACGTTTGTGTAGATGATAAATATTCTTCCACATAGATGTAGCATCATTGACTACATGCTCTATGTCTTTTATCAAAATTAAACTAGTATGAAATCTAATAGTCATCTTGTCTTCATTTTTCTTCATAGCTTCCTTTACCTCAGCATTGGTAATGCTCAGTAACAACTGTCTCAAGGTTTGTTTGCATATGTCTTTTGCTGTTTGCATGGTTGATTCCCATCGTGACTTCAATCTTTCTAATAGCTCATTGGAAATTTGAGGTGCTATTTGATTAGGAGAATACTTCCATTTTCACATCTTGGTTAGTACCGACTCCTTAATCTGCATCTTCTCAGCCTCTGTTCTGGTTTCATACTTGAGTGCTTTGAAATTGGTTATACCAGCACCTTCTTCCAATTGTTTTAATATTTCCTGAAATGTGAAAGGAGGCTTACTAAACACAACTTCGCTGCCACCTTTATTCTTGGATCTTCTTGAGAATACTGCAGTGGAAGGCTTGGGTGGTTTGGTGATAGTCACCTTTCCTTTCTTCCTTGCAGGCTCCTCTTCCTTTTTAGATTCTTCTTCATTCTCAAATTCCTCAAAATCTTCACCTTTTCCCTCGGTAATCATAAGAGGGGCACTTGCTGTTTTCAATTTTGATATCCTCCTCTTTCCTTTGTTCACCGCATGTGGAAGCTTGATCTCAAGCTCAATTCTTGCTTTAGCTTCATCATAAGTTCCAAAGAGAGGTGCCTTTGGATGTAAAGACTCATTAACTAGGGCTTCAATTATTTCTTTTGGCTCATCAATATTAACCTCATAAGGGAGATGTTTTACCCACACTATTCTAGGCCTTACTGCCTAGATATATACTCTGTCACTATCAACCATAAAACAAACATCATCCTTATAATCTTCAACCAACTTCTTTGGTATCCAAAATGTGTTATTCATCTTTCCTTTGAAAGTTTCAAAATAATTGTCCATGATGCTATCAAAATTTTCACCCATTTCAGCTATAAATTATTGATCTGGTATAACACTAGTGTGTCTTTTCTCCATAAAATTGTGCCTTTAGAGGGTAAAAACTTTTGAACATAGAAGAAAAAACATGTTAACAGTGAACCAAACTTGCATGGGTTATTCTTTGAAGTTCTAATGCTTTCCATATTCTTGTTTAGCTACTTCAATATCAAATCTGCCAGGTCATATGACAAATTCTTCTTAACAACCTTATAGGCTAGGTCAACTGCTTCACACGACACACTATTGAGTCAACTTGAGCTATAAATCTTGTGTGCTATCACATGGATGCCGAATTTGAGTTCTATGTCTGATACACTATTAATTTTCATTCCTCTACC
Source organism: Cupressus sempervirens (assembly GCA_028749045.1). NCBI lineage: Eukaryota > Viridiplantae > Streptophyta > Pinopsida > Cupressales > Cupressaceae > Cupressus > Cupressus sempervirens. The sequence goes on from CM053786.1 coordinate 748,293,775, forward strand.
ATCCCACTCGGCTAGGGTTTTCTTCTATAGCTCATCCCAACCTAGGGTTTTTCTAAATTTAGCTTTGGTAAGCATGGGAAGACTAGTAATGTGATGAATCATTTTCTTTGTAATTAAGATTGGTTTCTCTAACCATAATTAACCATTACGAACATGGCTTAAGATATATCTAATCCATTTGATTTGAAAGCTTTGTGGCAGGTGAGGAATATGGGTTAAACCTTTTTCTTCTAAGTGTTTATGTTCAGGTTTAAGTATTCCATCCACATAGAGTCACTTAGGGCATTATCCATTTCTAGGGTTCCTATCTCTTGAACTGCACATTTAAAATGAGTTCTAATGTCATTTATGAGAAGTATCTTGGGTGGTATCTGTGATTGAGCTCCATTCGGGTCAAGGGTTTTTGTGATCATTGGCACCAATTTGAAATTTGGAGCTTTCCACTCAACACCTCGCACCAACATTTCAGATCCTTTCTTTGCCTTGCTACTATTGCTACTGGATGCCATGATCACTCAGTAAATTGAGAAAATTCTTCGAAAAATTTCTACTGGGAATTATGCTCAAGATCGCTGGTATGCTTTGCAAATCGCTCTATTCTCAATATGCTGAATTCATGGTGGAAATGAAGTTGTTTTCTTGCCTTTTGATAAAAATTTCCCATTAATGCTCGGTACAATGAGAGTCATAATGACATAGTGCGTGATAGCCTATCATCCACTATCTATGCAGATTGCTCGGTAAAAGCTTGTAACTCAGCAACCAAACATAACCTTGTTACTTCCTACTTCGCTCAGTATGACCCAACCTTACTTGGTGATTATTGATACTGAATTTTTGTGACCCCCTTGTATCTATAATACTGATTTGGATCTTTTCTTGCTTTCAATTGGAACTGTTTAAGATGTGACCTTGAAAACACAGTTCCAATTCTTCCTTAAGAACTTAATTGGAAATGATGGAGTTACCCACTTCTTGAGTGACATGACTATCATCACTTGAATAGGAATCCACTATTGTCTCATCTGCTTCCTGATGTTATCAGCTTTTGCTCTCTTTTCATCTTCAACTCTACCTATATTCATGAAATTCTTAGCTATATGACCAAGTTTAGTACATGTGTAACATCTTCTGGTAGTATCCTTTCTTCTCAAGTGATGCCTAGCACAATTTATGCCAATGTGTCCATATTCTCCATAGTAATGACATCTAGACCAAGTATTGTAGTCCCAACCAAATATTGCCTTTACAAATTGTTTAGCTGGATTGAATGGTTTAGATCTACATTCAGATGCCTTGTGACCTTGTTTCTTGCATTTGTGACACTTGCCTTCGAACTTTGGTTTCTCGTTGCATTTATTAGCTTTATGATCATGTTGACTTCAATTGTAGCATTTTCCATTGAATTTTGCCTTTTCATTACTCCAAAATTTGTTTAATGTATGACCTATCTTGCCATAGTAATTACAAGTGGGTCTTTGATTCCTTTGAGCACCTTGTTTGGAGGATTCACCTTGTTCTTTGTATCCAAGTCCTACTTTACCCTTTTGCCTATAAAGATTCTACTCATTTTGGTGATTCAATTGATTCATGTCTTCTTGGGATTTCATCATTCTTTCATTGAGTTGCTTCTCAGAATTTAGATAAACTTTCATCCTTTCATTGATTTTCTTTTCAATGTTCAAGTCATTCCTTAACCTTTCATTTTCAGATCTCAGACTCATGATTTCTTCATTTGCATTAGAGAGCTAATTGATAAGACTTTCTTGCTGAAGGGATTGATTTTGAATTTCATTGTTTCTTACCTCCAAGTCTTCTTTTGCCTTATTTCTCTATTCTGCGATTTCACACAATCTTATTGACTGAATTTCTTGTTCTCTTTTCAATTTTCTTACTTCTTCTTGTAGGGAGCCATTCTTTTCTAGGAGTTATTTGATTGCATCATTTGTTTCATCTGAACTTCTTGAAGGGAGAAAATCTTCAATCTTCTCTTCAACATACTGGTGGTCATTCATTTGATTTGCAAGTTCCTTCCTTCTTTTTAGGGATTGGGAAAGATGCTCTTTTGCTTTCTTGAGTTGAGCTATGGCCATCTCTAGATCTAGCTTTTCATTCTCAATAGCTTTGTAAAGTCTGAATATTTCCATTGTCCTTGATCTTTGCTCAAGTTGTCAAACTTTATTTGAGAACCACAAAGCTTTGGTAGCAATTTTTGGAAATATTTAGGACTAGCTAGGTTACTGAGAGGGGAGGGGTGAATCAGTAACCTCAAAACTTTTGACAAATTCAACACTTAATAACATAATCCAATTATCATTAATAGATCTAATCTACTACATGCATGAGAAACTGAAAGTAAAAAACATTTTGAACACAATATTTGGTGATTTAGAAACCTTCCAAATAGAAAGTAAAACTGGGGTGGGGATGATACCCACAAAAATTCAATACTGTAGTATAAAGTTTCCCCATTAAGGCTTACAATGATCACTTTTGTTGATCTACCTTGTTAGGAGAAATTAGGACTACTAGGTCCACCTTGTTAGAGGTTTTACAAACATACAATGAAGTATGCACTCGATAAAAAGATTTAAAGAAAAAAGTGTTACGTCTACCTTGTTAAAGGATTTGAAGTTACTTCACCTATTAGGATGAAACAATAGATCTCTTACAACTAAATTTCTGATTGAGATCCTTGACATACTAATCACCTCTTTGTGATAGATGTACCTTGACTACCCCTGATATGACCTTGCAATACACTTTGCTTTGCTACCGATTCACATTTGCATTCTCTTGCATCAAAACTATCACACTTGGGTATGATAGAATACATTACATATATACCAACCTAATTCACATAATTACAAGGTCGGCCAATACACAAGTTAACAACAATATTATCGAGTCAGCCCAAATGTAAAAAACTTAGGTTTTAAAAACTGACTTGGTCAATTTCTGATACACATCATCCACTGTCATTACTCGACATTGTCACGCACTCAGTAGAAGTAGAGGCTCGGTCCATACTAATCACTCAAATGTAGTTTCAAACTCAATATACACTTGCGACTCAGTAGATACAATGTCACTCAGTGGAAATTGATTTCCATGTTTACCATGCCTGCACTCGGTAAACACTAAACATCTCATCACTCGATTAACATTAACTTCGCTTCACAAGAACTGATGACTCGGTAGAAACTATGAAGCTTGGTAACCACTGAACTGCTCGGTAAGAACTACTGGACTTCACACTACCTAAATTCACTTGGTAACTATTGGAATGCTCAGTAGAAACTGTGAAAATTTGTAACTGCTGAATTACATGGAAAACACTGGAGACTGATCAAAGAGCTCAGTAACCATACAAAATTTGAATAAGTGTTGTAACTAATAACAAACTTGACTTAATGCCAATAGATAGTCCTTGACCTTAGACCAAGAAACATTGCGAAGGTTTTCCACCTCCCATGGGTAGACCAATACCTTCAAATATCCTAAGATGGAGCAGATAGGTGGTACAAAGAAAATGAGAAAGAGGCCAAGGACTTGGTACAATCCACATTCTTGATTGATAACAAACCCTTGGGCCAGAGAGGAGGAAAGGTGGACATGACTCGAGGGTACATGAAAGATGACATTGGGTATTCAATTTTTCTCCTCAATAGAGAAATGTGCATCCCTTTAGTAGGTCACCTACAGACATGGATGGTTTACTTTGTTGAGACCATCTAGACCGCAAATATGCCCTTTGATTGGGCCACCATCCTAAGTGACAACTTAGACAAACAATTAGTCTTAGTCAAGACATACCCACACTTCTATATGACATCTTATATGGTGTATCTACTGGTGGACAAAATAATAGACTATGTAGGGCTGTACATGAAGGGAAGCATGCAAGTTGCAAATGCTTGGCCCAATGTGGTTCACCCAGAATTAGTAATGAAGAAGCTCCCATTGCAAAGTGTGGAATATAGTGTAGAAAATGATGGATTCATATTCATCATCATTAGGTTCATCGAGGGAGTTTATGCCAAATGGAGGTCAGTAAAGGTAGCAATGAGGATAATTGAAGTAGGAGCCTACTACATCCAATTTAATATATTTACCTATCTTCAAGTAGCTAGTACTCTTTTATGCCCCAAGAAGCTCCCAAAGTACCCTTCTGACTGACTCATACTTTTGGAGATAGCTCACCAACTCACCTTTGCATATGAAAGAGTCAGGAAACAACACAAGAAGACTTGGGTTTGGCCAATCACCATTGGAACATTCGAGGTAAAGTAGAAACAAGATATTGCTACCTTTGACTCAGAGTGGGATCATTATCCCTTGGAAGATTATCAGGCTTCTCGCCCATATATTGATAATATTAGGATGACTTAGCTTCTAATAGGGAAGAAGTTCATGCATGAAGAAACTATGGAAGACCATTAGATGAATGCGATAGATGACTACAATGTTTGCATTAGGGACTATTGTAGGATGACTCTACATCTAGCAGAAAAGGTGCTAAACATGAAGATACCCTTGAAGGCCATAGAAAAGGATGTCCCAGAGATAATGGGTCCTTTGTACAATAGGGACATAATTTATGATAGGCCCATTATGGACATTGAAATAGGGTACGGGGAGAATGATGATGTCATGTCCCCTTTTCAAATAATAATAATAAAAAACTTTTGTTAAGGTTGGCAGGCTCAAAAAGTGAAGTTTTGAGAAAAAGGGCCTAATCTTTGGAAACCAATGGATTAATAAATAAAAATTATTATTAAAATATGTGTTATTGACCCCTCTTGGTCATGAATTAAGGTTATGCCTTCTTTTAAAGGGGTTTGGAGGTATTTCAGGCTCATTCCAAAACTTGATTTTTGCTCATTGCTTTGTTGTTCTTCAGAGGCTGCCAAACCTGTGGAGAAGGAGGCTCAAGGATGGGAGTTTGTAGGTTTTTAGGAAGGTTGTGGATGAGATTTTGAGGCCATTCCATGTGTCAGCTCATGTAGAGTTTTTCCTTGTGCTGAACAATGCAAATTTGTGAGTTTTTGGGTGTGTTTATTGTAAGAGTTTGGTGTTCCGGTTGAGTATTTCATATCAATTTGGTTTGCTGCTGCATTGTAGAAATTTAGCTGTTAAAATAGAGTTGAAAATATGTATTGGGTCATGGTTATACTTCTGTGATAGATTATTAGTGTTTTGTGGTGTTTCTAGGCTATTTTGTGTTGTTCTTGGGAGCCCGATGAGCATTGTTTTTGTCCTCCTTTTGGGAGCTATTGTGTAAACTCTATATAGATCGAGAAATGTCATTTTGTAGGCCATTATGTGAGAAAAATTTCTATAAAAATGTCTACTTTTAGATTTATTAATAATATGTGAAGCTGTGAAGTTTTTGGCACTATTTCAGGCATACCCGATTTGGGTTTTATTGAGAAATTGGTCGATCTTTTGAAATATTGGTTGTTTGATTTTAAAATCTGATTAGAGGCTTTAACTATCATATAAAATCAGAAAGGGGACATTTTAGTGGCATCAGAGCTATGATCTTGCTAGCCTGAGGGTTTGTAGAAGTTTGTATGCAACTAAGTGAAAGAGAAAAGAGATATTTGCAGCGAGAAAAGAATAAAGAAATTTTGATCAAACCTCCGATTAAAAATAAAAGTACAAAATCCAAGGAAGGAAAAAGTATGGCTAACCCAGATGAGATGGCAAATAAATTCTTCCAGGACATCTAGAATACTCAGAAGCAAATAGTGGATAGTTTTGCAAATTCTAGAGAGGCTTTGCAGATATTGACAAAAAAACTGCAAGGAGTTATATCTACTAATGAGAAAGTGAGCACTTTAGAGGAGCCAAGAAATCTAAAACCCACACCCTCTAAATCAACAAAAACTATTTTCCTACCTGCAGATGAGCCACCAGTACCAAATCCGGCCCTTAGTCCTATGGAAGAGGTTATAAGTAACTTGATTGAATTAAGAGCTACTTATAATGGCTTAGATGATGACTTTCGCAATTCGGTTCGTTTTAGAGAATATGTGGATATGATGAATACTTTGATGCCCAAGAAAGAGTATAGGAGGGAGCATGCGATAAGTGGAAGAGAGCTCAAAAATAAAATAAGCAAGTTTACAACACCTACTTTTGATGGAACAAATAAAATTTCAGCAAGAGCATGGTTACAAAAATCACAAACCTTCTTCACACTTAGCCCCGTGAAGGAGAGTGATGCCGTTCAATTTGCAAGTCTACACTTGGAAGATGCAGCCTATGATTGGTGGTATTATGGAATGACTACTCAAGGTTATGATCAGGTAACTACATTTGATGATTTCAGTTAAAGAGTGATAGATAGATTTGACCTCAAGGATGATGAAGAGTATTTTAAAGAATTTTCAAAGTTGAAGCAAATCTAATCAGTTAATGAGTATATAGAAGAGTTTGAAAAAGTGGCTGTTATGGTACTTGATATGAGTGAAAAGAGGATTTTTTATCTTTTTCTTGATTGGTTGGAAGATTTTGTTAAGGGTTTGGTTGAGGGGTTTGGTTAAGGCTTTCTCACCCTCAACCTTATAGAAAGCTATCAAAAGAAGCTTGCATCTTGAAACTTGTGTGCTTGTGGAACTAGTCAGTAATCAAAAACTCCCAAATCTTTGGCAACATAAGGGGAATTTTTAGAAAAAGACTTTTCGAGCACTACCACCAAAGAATGTGATAAATGTAGCAAAAAAGAAGGTAGATGAAGAGACTAGGATTGAATTATGAAGGAAAAAGATTTTTTTCACTTGTAGAGAACCATGGGTTCTAGGACACAGATGTTTGGGGAAAGGTCAAGTGCATTATATTGAAGTTGCTTCAGAATCTAATTCAGATGAGCATGAGGAATTTCATGACACTAAGGAGGAGGAAGAAGAAGAGAAAGAAAAAGAAATCAGCAAGGATGGCACTTTAGTAGCATTATCATGAGTCCCAAGATACCATCCCTTTTGAATTCGAGGGGTACTAGCAGGTCAAAGGTTGATAGTTATTCTTGATAGTGGGGCAACTCACAATTTTATTTATGAGTGATTTTTCAAGGGCTTAAAGCAAAAGATTTTGAGGGATTCAATTTTACTGTAGCTGATGGATTCACCATGCCTTGCACATGGGTGGTGAAACAACTGAAGATGACTTTAGGAGATTATGAGTTATGTGATGATTTCTATGTTGTTGGCATTGGGGAGAGAGATTTTGTATTGGGTGTTCAATGGTTGCACTCTATTGGAGGCTATTACATGAACCATCAAACTATGGAGTTTAAATTTTATTCCAATGCGAAAGAAGTCTTATTTAGAGGCTTATCGAATGGAGCACCTAAGGTGGTCACTACAAAGAGGATGGAGAGGAATTTTCGAAGCTCGGACAAGTAGCATGGGTAGTAGGAGTCATATCCATCCAACAAGCTCTCTAAAGAATCAAGGCATAGTATAGTTTTCAATGATTTGCCTCTAGGATTACCACTTGACAAAGGTTTTGACCATGTTATAGAGTTAGAACGAGGTGCCAAACCAATTATAACAACTCCATACCACCATCCAAGAGGTTATAAGGAAGAAATAAAAAAAACTATTAAGAAACTCCTAGACATGGGATTCATAAGGCCTAGCTCTAGTCCATTTGCATCATCTATGGTACTTGTCAAGAAAAATGATGGAACAATGAGAATGTATATAGACTACATGGCTCTAAACAAGAAGACCATAAAAAATAGGTATCCCATACCATGCATAGATGAACTCATTGATGAGTTACATGGTGCTGTATACTTTTCAAAAATTGACCTATGATTAGGGTACCATCAAATCCACACGAGGAGGGAAGATGTGGAAATTATTGCTTTTAGATGTCACTATGGGTACTTTGAATTTCTTGTTATGCCATTTGGCCTCACTAATGCACCAACAAGATTCACATCTTGTATGAATAAGGTAATTCACAAGCATCTTCAAAATTTTTTTTTGGTATTTTTTGATGATATCTTGATTTACAGTAAAACATGGGAAGAGCATCTAAAGCACATAGACACTATTTTGGGAATCTTGGAGCAACAATGCTTCTATGCCAATCTATCTAAATGTGAGTTTGGTTTGATAGAGATCCTATATTTGCTACATATTATAAGTTCTAAAGGAGTATAGGTTGATCAACAAAAAATCCAGGCAATTTTGGATTGGCCTCCGCCCACTAATCTTACATAGTTGAGAGATTATTTTAGGTTGTGTAGCTACTATAGGAGATTCGCCAAGAGATTTTCTTAGCTTTCTGCCCCCTTGATTGATTTGACAAAGAATGGAGCTTTTATTTGGATAGAAGAGGCACAAAAAACATAAGATAAGCTTAAGGAGGTAATGAGTTCATGCCCTGTGCTTGCAATTCCAGATTTCTCTTTACCTTTTGTTGTTTAATGTGATGCTTCTGGAGAAGGTATAGGGGCTGTCCTAACTTAAAGGTGACATCCAATAGCATTTGAGAGTAGAAAATTAAATCAATCAGAGAAATGCTACTCCATCTATGATAAAGAAATGTTGGCAATCATGCATACACTTCATAGAAAATATTTGGTATGTGCGAGATTCACTATAAAGACAGACCATAATAGCCTTAGGTTCTTCTTGAACCAAAGGGATTTGAATGATCGTCAACAAAAATGGGTAAGCAAATTGCAAGCTTATGATTTTGATATTGAATACATGAAAGGAAAGAATAATATGGTTGCTGATGCTCTCTCAAGAAAGCCCACTTTATGTTCCTTAACATCTATCTCTACTGATTGGAAAGTCTCCATAATTTTAGAGTATGCTAAAGATTCATTTGCCACCAAGATTTTGGATAAGGTAGTGGATGATAACAGGTACAAGGTTTTTGATGAATTGATTTATTACAAGAACACGATCTTCTTAGTGCAAGGATCAAAAACTAAGGAGAGGATATTAAGGGCCTTTCATGACACACCTTTGGCTGGTTATCAAGGATACTTCAAGACACATAGGCAACTTCGAGAGTGGTTTGCATGGAAGGGTATGAAGGAGGATATCCTTAAACACATTAAGTAATGTATGGTATGCCAACAAAACAAGAGTGAGCAAATTTTTTCAGCAGGGTGTTGGATACAATTGTTCAATTGTGTGTTATCTTTGATGTCACACAAATGTCATATCAGTCATCGAATAGTGTCTACTGAGCTTAGAAGGTTAGCAAGGAAAATGATAGTGTCTACCAAGCTCAGAAGGTCAGCAAGACAAATGATGGTGTCTACCGAGCTCAAAAGGTAAGCAAGGCAAAGGATAATATCTACCGAGCTCAAAAGGTCAGCAAGGTAAAGGACAATGTTTACTTAGCTTTCAAGGTAATCAAAGAAATTTAGTTCTGATCAAGCTCACTTGGTAATCAAAGAAAATGTGACAAAAATAGTTCTTACCGAGTTCACTCGGTCATCAAAGATAATTTGGAAGAAGCAGTTCTTATCGAGCTTGCTTGGTCATCTAAGGTAATTTGGAAGAAGTAGTTCTTATCGAGGGATTCAGTTCTTATCGAGCAAACTCAGCAACCAAAAGATTTTAAGGATATTGCAATGTTAACCGACTCAAGATGGTTAACTTAGGAATTTTTTAGAAGTAGTATTTATTGATCAAGGTCGGACAGTAAAGGATTTCATTGTCTTATGAAATAACGTTTATTTGTTCAGAGTAATATCTGTAGCTAACTGATGTACGGTTTATTAGTAAATGCAACATGTAAATAGGTCGACTTGACAATTTGAATAGTATAAGTAAGAAGCCAAGTGGCAAATTTTAAAAGGTATGAAGTGGAAGAATGTGGAATTAATGTAATATGAAGACTAATTGTTGTGGAAGCAGATTTGAAGGATGATCAGAGATCATTGAGGAGCAACAAAACCATATTTGATCAACAAGGATCTAATGATGCTGAACAGAGACCTGTAACTAGCAAATTCAGTTGCATCTTATTCAGGTCAATTCATTGTTTCTTTCTAACCATTGTAGCAGTGATTTCAACTCTCTTAAAAGAGTTGGTTTAATAGCTATTTTGTAAATCCTCTAACAAGGTAACAATTCAGTTGAATTGTTCTAAAGACTTCTAGCAAGGCCACTCCTAATAGAGTGATTAAATCCTCTAACAGAGTCACACCTAACAGTGTGTATTGTAACCTTTAATAGGGTTGGCTCCTAATAGGGCTCATTTCAGAAGAGTGAAAAATTGGTGACTAGTTACTTGGTGGTTTTTCTCATATTGGGTTTCCACATTAAGTCTAGTGTCTCTTGTGTTCATTTTATTTTTCAGTTACATGCATGAATGCTTGAAAAAGTAACAGTTTAATCTAACCGAGTTACAACATTTGTTTACTGAGTAAAAGCAGTAACTAGATCTTTAAGACATCTAAGGGAATTGTGAATTAATTTTGTTAGTAACTAATTCACCCCCCCTCTCAGTTACTCTATCTTTAATTCCAACAATTGGTATCAGAGCTATTGGTGCTTATAAGAAAAGATTTCAAAGATCTAAGCTAAAGATCAGGATGTCTTACAAAAGGGAAATTCCAAGACTTAACAGGGACAACTTCTCAGCATGGCAAGGATTCATGAGGCTTCATCTCGCTTCTATTGGTGATACAGGGCCGAAGTACCTTGATGAAAATATGAAGAACCTTTTGGTACATTATCTGTCAATGATATTGCTGAAAAGAAGACTCACAAAAACATGATGATAGATATAACATCTGCTCTGAGTTATGAAATTTTTTATGACATCAAGGATTGCAAAACTGCCTTTGAAATGTGGAACAAGTTGAAAGAAATCTATAGAGGAGATGATAATGTGAGAAGAGCCATAACAAAAAGTTTGAGAGGACAATTTGATCAAATGAGGATGAAAATATTGCAAATTATGTTGAAAGAGTTAAAGCATGTGTTAGTGCAATCAAAGCATCTGGAGGAGATATCAGTGAAGAGACAGTTATAAGAAAAGTTCTTAGAACTCTACTTCCCATTTATGCAATCAGAGTCTTTGCAATTCAAGAAAGGAGATGTGAGGCAAATCATAAAATAAATTTAGAGGCCATAGTTGGAAGATTGACTGCTTGAGCTAGACAACTGTGACAATTATGTTCTAGCTGCCAAGAACGTTGAATCAACATTTGAAGCCAAGCTTTCACTCAAATAAATAGGGAAAAAGATGAAGGACCCACAATCAGATAATGATGAAGAATCAGAACAAAGTCCAGACAGTGATGTTGAAGTGGTTGAAGCTCTACTAGCAAGAAAATATTCAAGAGGCAAAGAGAAATACAGAGGTAAGGTTCCTCTAATTTGTTTCTCTTGTGAAGAAATTGGACATATTGTTGCTAGGTGCCCAAATAAATAAAACAAAGATGAGAAGAAAGGTCACAAGTACAATGGCAAGAAAGACTTTAAATCATTCAGGGATAAAAGTAAGAAAACATGTTTTATGGCAAAAGATTCTAATGATTTTGATGATGAAGAAGAAGATGAAATTGTCTACATTACTTTAAAAGATGAATCTGATAATGATGAGGAAATGACATTAATTTCTCATATGAGCATAAATGATATATGAATCATAGATAGTGGTTGTTCTCATCACATGACTAGTGATAAAACTAAATTTGAATATTTTGAAGACTATGAAGGTGGCAGTGTAAGATTTGGTAACAATGAACCTTGTTGTATAAGAGGAAAAAGAAGAATCTCACTAACCAAGGAACTTGTATGTGATAATGCATATTGGGTAGAAGGACTAAAGCACAATTTGTTGAGTGTGGCACAACTACTCAATAATGGATTCAAAGTAGAATTTATGCATGGAAAAGCAAGATTGCTAGATGGCAAATGAAAGTTGATTGGATCAGGCACTCAAATAAAAGGTAACTTATTTTATCTTGAACTTGGTGAATGTTTATGTTTCATTGCTCAAATTGAAGAAAGCTAGTTATGGTATAGGAGGTTTTGTCATGTAAACTTTGACAATTTAATAAAAATCAGTAAATTCAAGAAAGTAAGAGGTATTCCTAACATAAAGAAACCTGAGGTTGGTCTATGCAAGAATTGTGAAATTGGTAAAATGGGAAAGACTAGTTTTAAAAGCAAGAACTATTACACTGAAGAAGTTTTAGAAATTGTGCATACTAATTTGTGTGGACCTATTGGCATTGAAAGTTATACTGGTGAAAAATTCTTCATTCTGTTTGTTGATGATTATTCAAGAATGATGACTGTCATGTACCTTAGAGAGAAATCATAAGCATTTGAAAAGTTCAAATGGTATTTGGGCAGAGTAGAAAAGGAAACAATCAAAAGAATGAAATGCTTAAGGTCTGACAGAGGTGGTGAATACATTTCACATGAGTTCAATAACTTTTTCATTGAAAGGGGAATCAAAAGATAGGTTTCAACACCTAGAACTCTAGAACAAAATGGAATAGCAGAAAGAAGGAATAGATCTATAATGGATTGTGCAAGAACTTTAATGATTGAGAAAGGCATTGCTATCAAATACTGGAGGGAAGCTATTAGCACTACAGTTCATACCTTGAACTGAGTACAACTGAAAAATGACTCATTCAAAACACCCTATGAGTTGTGGTATGACTACAGTCCCAATGTAAGTTATGTAAAAGTATTTGGAAGCAAACGTTACATTTTGAAAGAATCTCGAAAAGGTAAATTTGATGTAAAAAGTGATGAAGGAATATTTTTTGGATACTCTTGCAAAAGCAAAGCATATAGATGTTTGAACTTATCTACTCACAAAGTTATAGAAAGTGCAGATGTGAAAGTTGATGAGTTTGCAGAAAGAAGAGAAGAAGAAAGCAAAAGGAACCTGAAGACTACAGAAGATTCGTTTACATTGAACTTGATACAATGCCAAGTATACCTATTATTCAAGAATCCTGAACTCTAGAGTCTTCTGTTACCGAGTCACAGAAAGTTCAAATCGAGCTAATGCCTCCCGAGCTGCAAGAACCTGAGTTGCAAACATAAGCTACCGAGTTAGCATCTACCAAACCCGAGCAATCAGAATCAGAACTAGAAGTTGAGACACAGAAGGATAACAATGCAAGTCATTCAAGATGCAAGGAGCCCGTGTTAGCTAAGTATGTCAAAAAGCATCATGCACCAAATTAGATCATTGGTGATAAATTAGAAGGAACAATGACAAGAAGTAAGTTGAAAGAAACTTTTTTACTTGCTGATTTTGAACCTAGAAATGTCAAAGATGCACTAGACAATGAAAGTTGGATTGAAGCTATTAATGAAGAAATAGAACAAATAGAGAAAAAAAAAATGGACTCTTGTACCTAGACCCAAAGACAAGAATGTGATTGGAATAAAGTGGGTATTCAAAAACAAACTAAATGAAGATGGTAAGGTATCAAGGAACAAAGCTAGACTAGTATGCAAGGGATACTCTAAAGAAGAAGGTGTAGACTATGGAGAAACTTTTGCTCCTGTTGCAAGATTGGAAGGTGTCAGAACCTTACTTGCATATGCTACATTCAAAGGATACAAAGTTTATTAGATGGATGTCAAGTCAACATTTCTCAATGACATATTGGAGAAAGAGGTTTACATTGAGCAGCCTGAAGGTTTTGCTAATCCCGACAAGAAGGACATGGTCTACAAATTGCATAAAGCATTATATGGTCTGAAACAAGCCCCTAGAGCATGGTATGAAAGATTGCATAACTATCTTATTCAGATTGGTTTTCAAAGAACTAATGGCGACAATAGTTTGTACATAAAGGAAGGACCAGATAATAAGATTGTTTTGGCAGAAATATTTGTAGATGATAGTTTGTTCATAGGAAATGATGATCTTTGCAAAGAATTTTTAGAACAATTGAATAAAGAATTTGAAATGTCAATGTTTGGTGAAATCAAATTCTTTGTTGGTCTTCAAATTCAACAGAATAAGAATGACATCTACATCACTCAATTTAAATACATCAAGGAGATATTGAAAAAGTTTGGTATGGAGTATTGCAAACCAGTTGGGACTCCTATGTGTACTAGACTAAAATTCACCAAGGATGATGAATCAAAAGAAGTGGATCAGACATTGTATAGATCTATGATTAGAAAGTTGCAATATGTAGAGCACACAATACCTGACATTGCCCTTGCAGTAGGGATTGTAGCAAGATTCTCAGCAAAACCAAAACAAAATCACATGATGGCAATCAAAAGGATCATGAGATACTTAAAAAGAATTGAATATTATGGATTATGGTATAAACTTGGAGGAAAACTGGATTTAAAAGTGTTCACTAGTGCAGATTGGGCAAGAAATATTGATGACAAAAAGAGTACAAGTGGAGGAGCTTTCTTTCTCGGAAAAAGGTAGGTTTCTTGGACAAGGAAAAAGCAGAATTGTACATCTGAATCCGTAGCAGAAGCTGAATATGTTGCAGCAGGAGTAAATTGCTCAAACATTGTGTGGTTTAAACAACTATTGAAAGGTATGAAGCAAGAAATCAAAGAACCAGTTGTTATGTTTTGTGATAACATAAGTGCAATTAACATCTCCAAGAATCCAGTGATGCATTGAAAAACTAAGCATATTGCCATAAAATATCACTTTTTTAGAGAATTGGTGCACGAAAAGGAAATTAGATTGGAATATGTGCATACAAAGGAACAAATTGCTGACATATTCACAAAGCCTTTACCTAAAGATGCATTCTTGTATTTAAGAGGTAAGTTAGGGGTCATTCCCCTAACTGAAGCTCACTAAAATATAGTTTTAGTGATGCATCAACAAGAATAGAATTTGAAATCTATCAGTTGATGTAGCAAACCAATAAAGATATTGCATATGAATCAGTACATCAGGTACAATGTTATTCAGTTGTTTTGATTTGTCTTTGGAATATGTTGTCAAAGAGGGAGAATATACTATCATATCTTTTTGAAATTTGCAAAATAATAAGAGTTTGTGTAAAAGGGAGAGATTATTATGAAAGAGGGAGTTTTGTTTTCTGTCATTAAAAGACTTGGTTTCAAATTTCATTCTGCTATGACATGTTGTGTTGCCATCAATGCCAAAGAGGGAGATTGTTGGATACAATTGTTCAATTGTGTGTTGTCTTTGATGTCACACAAATGTCATATCAGTCATCAGATAGTGTCTACTGAGCTCAGAAGGTCAGAAGGGAAAATGATAGTGTCTACCGAGCTTAGAAGGTCAGCAAGGCAAAGGATAGTGTCTACCAAGCTCAAAAGATCAGCAAGGAAAAGGATAGTATCTACCGAGCTCAAAAGGTCAACAAGACAAAGGACAATGTTTAGCAAACTTTTAAGGTAATAAAAAAAAATTAGCCCTTACTGAGCTCACTCGGTAATTGAAGAAAATGTGATAGAAACAGTTCTTACCGATTTCACTCGATCATTAAAGGTAATTTGAAAAAAGCGGTTCTTACCGAGCTCGCTCGATCATCTAAGGTAATTTGGAAGAAGCAGTTTTTACTGAGAGATTCAGTTCTTACCGAGCAAACTTGATAGCCAAAGGATTTTAAGGATATTGCAATGTTAACTGAGTCAAGATGGTTAACTCAAAAATTTTTCAGAAGCAATATTTATTGAGCAAGGTCGGCTAGTAAAGGATTTCATTGTCTTATGAAATAACGTTTATTTGTTCAGAGTAATATCTGTAGCTGACTGATTAACGATTTATTGGTAAATGCAACATGTAAATAGGCCAACTTGACAATCTGAATGGTATAAGTAAGAAGTCAAGTTGTGAATTTTAAAAGGTATGAAGTGGAAGAATGTTGAATTAATGTAATACGAAGACTGATTATTGTGGAAGCAGATTTGAAGGATGATCAGAGATCATTGAGGAGCAACAGAGCCATATTTGATCAAGAAGGATCTAATGATGCTCAATAGAGAAATGTAACCAGCAAATTCAATTGCATCTTGTTTAGGTCAATTCATTATTTTTTTCTAACCATTGTAGCAGTGATTTCAAATCTTTTAACAGAGTTGGTTTAACAACCATTTTGTAAATCCTCTAACAAGGTGACAATTCAGTTGAATTCTTGTAAAGACCTCTAGCAAGGCCACTCCTAATAGGGTGATTAAATCCTCTAATAGGGTCATACCTAACAGCGTGTATTGTAACCTTTAACAGAGTTGGCTCTTAACAAGGCTCACTTCAGAAGAGTGAAAAATTGGTGACTAGTTACTTGGTGGCTTTTCCCATATTGGGTTTCCACGTTAAATCTGGTGTCTCTTGTGTTCACTTTATTTTCAGTTACATGCATGAATGCTTGAAAAAGTAATAGTTTAATCTAACCGAGTTACAACATTTGTTTATCGAGTAAAAGCAGTAACTAGATCTTTAAGACATCTAAGGGAATTGTGAATTAATTTTGTTAGTGACTAATTCACCTCCCCTCTCAGTTACTCTATCTTTAATTCCAACAATTGGTATCAGAGCTATTGGTGCTTATAGGAAAAGATTTCAAAGATCTAAGCTAAAGATCATGATGTCTTACGAAAGAGAAATTTCAAGACTTAATAGGAATAACTTTTCAGCATGGAAAGGATTGATGAGGCTTCATCTGGCTTCTATTGGTGATACAGGACTGAAGTACCTTGATGAAAAATATGAAAAACCTTATGGTACATTATCTGTCAATGATATTGCTAAAAAGAAGACTCACAATAACATGATGATAGATATAGCATCAGCTCTAAGTTATGAAGAATTTGATGACATCAAGGATTGCAAAACTGCCTTTTTAAATGTGGAACAAGCTGAAAGAAATCTATGGAGAAGATGATAATGTGAGAAGATCCAAAACATAAAGTTTGAGAGGATAATTTGATCAAATGAGGATGAGAGAGGATGAAAATATTGCAAAGTATGTTGAAAGAGTTAAAGCATGTGTTAGTGCAATCAAAGCATCTAGAGGAGATATCAGTGAGGAGACAGTTATAAGAAAAGTTCTTAGAACTCTACTTCCCATTTATACAATCAGAGTCTCTGCAATTCAAGAAAGGAGATGTGAGGCAAATCATAAAATAAATTTAGAGGCCATAGTTGGAAGATTGACTGCATTTGAGTTAGAAAACTGTGACAATTATGTTCCAGTTGCCAAGAACGTTGAATCAACATTTGAAGCCAAGCTTTCACTCAAAGAAAAAAGGAAAAAGATGAAGGATCCACAATCAGACAGTGATGAAGAATTAGAACAAAGTTTAGACAGTGATCTTGAAGTGGTTGAAGCTCTACTAGCAAGAAAATATTCAAGAGGCAAAGGGAAATACAAAGGTAAGGTTGCTGTAATCTATTTCTCTTGTGAAGAAATTGGACATATTGCTGCTAGGTGCACAAATAAATAAAACAAAGATGAGAAGAAAGGTCACAAGTACAATGGCAAGAAAGACTTTAAATCATTCAGGGATAAAGGTAAGAAAATATGTTTTATGACAAAAGATTATAATGATTCCGATGATGAAGAAGAAGATGAAATTTTCTACATTGTTGTAAAAGATGAATCTGATAATGATGAGGAGACGACACTAATTTCTCTTATGAGCAGAAATGATACATGGATCATAGATAGTGGTTGTTCTCATCACATGACTGGTGATAAAACTAAGTTTGAATATTTTGAAAACTATAATGGTGCAGTGTAAGATTTGGTAACAATGAACCTTGTTGTATAAGAGGAAAAGGAAGAATATCACTAACCAAGGAACTTGTATGGAATAATGCATATTGGGTAGAAGAACTAAAGCACAATTTGTTGAGTGTGACACAATTACTCAATAATGGATTCAAAGTAGAATTTATGCATGGAAAAGTAAGATTGCTAGATGGCAAAGGAAAACTGATTGGATTAGGCACTCAAACAAAAGGTAACTTATTTTATCTTGAACCTGGTGAATGTTCATGTTTCATTGCTTAAATTGAAGAAAGCTGGTTATGGCATAGGAGGTTATGTCATGTAAACTTTGACAATTAAATGAAAATTAGTAAATTCAAGAAAGTAAGAGGTATTCCTAACATAAAGAAACCTGAGGTTGGTCTATGCAAGAATTGTCAAATTAGTAAAATGGGAAAGAGTAGTTTTAAAAGCAAGAATTATCAGATTGAAGAAGTTCTAGAAATTGTGCATACTGATTTGTGTGGACCTAATGGCATTGAAAGTTATACTGGTGAAAAATTATTCATTTTTTTTGTTGATGATTATTCAAGAATGATGACTGTCATGTACTTTAGAGAGAAATCATTAGCATTTGAAAAGTTCAAATGGTATTTGGGCAGAGTAGAAAAGGAAACAATCAAAAGAATGAAATGCTTAAGGTCTGACAGAGGTGGTGAATACATTTCACATGAGTTCAATAACTTTTTCATTGAAAGGGGAATCAAAAGACAGGTTTCAACACCTAGAACTCTAGAACAAAATGGAATAGCAGACAGAAGGAATAGATCTATAATGGATTGTGCAAGAACTTTAATGATTGAGAAAGACATTGCTATCAAATACTGGAGGGAAGCTATTAGCACTACAGTTCATACCTTGAACTGAGTACAACTGAAAAATGACTCATTCAAAACACCCTATGAGTTGTGGTATGACTACAGTCCCAATGTAAGTTATGTAAAAGTATTTGGAAGCAAATGTTACATTTTGAAAGAATCTCGAAAAGGTAAATTTGATGTAAAAAGTGATGAAGGAATATTTTTTGGATACTCTTGGAAAAGCAAAGCATATAGATGTTTGAACTTATCTACTCACAAAGTTATAGAAACTACAGATGTGAAAGTTGATGAGTTTGCAGAAAGAACAGAAGAAGAAAGCAAAAAGGAACCTAAAGACTACAAAAGATTTGTTTACATTGAGCCTGATACAATGCCAAGTATACCTATTATTCAGGAGTCCTCAACTCTAGAGGCTTCAGCTACCGAGTCACAAGAAGTTCAAACTGAGCTAATGCCTCCTGAGCTGCAAGAACCTGAGTTGCAAATAGAAGCTACTGAGTTAGCATCTACCGAACCCAAGCAACCAAAATCAGAACCAGAAGTTGAGACACAAAAGGATAACAATGCAAGTCATTCAAAAGGCAAGGAGCCCGTGTTAGCTAAGTATGTCAGAAAGCATCATGCACTAGATCATATCATTAGTGATAAATTAGAAGGAACAATGACAAGAAGTAAGTTGAAAGGCACTTGTTTACTTGCTGATTTTGAACCTAGAAATGTCAAAGATGCACTAGACAATGAATGTTGGATTGAAGCTATGAATGAAGAAATAAAACAGATAGAGCATTTGGTCAAATGAAAAGGATTACCATTAGAGGATGAAACTTGGGAAGGAGCACATATTCTTGAGCATTGCAACCTTCATTGCTTGAGGAAAAGTAATATTTGGGAGGGAGGACTTGTCATGTCCTCTTGTCAAATAATAAAAAAATAATAACTTTTGCTAAGGCTAGTAGGCTCAAAAAGTGAAGTTTCGAGAAAAGGGGCTAATCTTTTGAAACCAATGGATTAATAAATGAAAATTATTATTAAGATATGTATTATTGACTCCTCTTGGTCATGAGTTAGGGTTATGCCTTGTTTTAAAGGGGTTTGGATGTATTTCGGGCTCATTCCAAAACTTGATTTTTGCTCATTGCTTTGTTGTTCTTCAGAGGCTGCCAAAATTGTGGAGAAGAAGACCCGAGGATTTGAGTTTGCAGGTTTCTAGGAAGGTTGAGGATGGGAGTTTGAGGCCATTCCATGTGCCAACTCATTTATATTTTTCCCTTGTGTTGAACAGTGCAAATTTGTGAGTTTTTGGGTGTGTTTATTGTAAGAGTTTGGTGTTTCGGTTGAGTATTTCATATTAGTTTGGTTTGCTACTGTATTTTAGACATTTAGATGTTAAAGTAGAGCTAAACATATGTATTGGGTCATAGTTATACTTCTATGATAGATTATTAGTGTTTTGTGGTGTTTCTAGGCTATTTTGTGTTGTTTTCGAGAGCCCGATGAGCATTGTTTTTGTCCTCCATTTGGGAGCTATTGTGTAAACTCTATATAGATATGGAAATGTCATTTTTTAGGTCGTTATGCTGAATTTTTTTTGTAAAAATATCTACTTTTAGATTTATTAATAATATGTGAAGCTATGAAGTTTTTGGCACTATTTCAGGCATACCCGATTTGGGTTTTATTGAGAAATTGGTCGATCTTTTGAAATATTGGTTATTTGATTTTAAAATTTTATTAGAGAATTTAAATATCATATAAAATTAGAAAGGGCTCATTTCAAATAATATAGATCATTAGGGTAGACATGTGGTGGAACTAATGAGGGAATGGATCAGGAAGTCATTTTGGATGTATTTAGTTCCCCAAGCCATATGTCTAAAAGCTACTTTCGGGCCTTAGAAAGGAAAAGGTACCAAGGTATACCAACCTACCCTACCAAATCACAGTGAGGCTAGAAATAATACATCAACATGAGTAGGAGGTTGAGTATTTTGAGGGTGAAAACAGAAAAGGTAAAAGAAAAGGGGAAACCCCTAGGGAAAGGAAGCAAATGGTTGAGGCCCAAGCAATATAAGCCCATCCAGAGTAAGAGCCAGTCGAGCAAGCTCAATAGGAGAAACCATTAGAGCAACAAGAGGTGGAAGCACTAGAAGAGTAAGAGGTCCCACCTCCAAGAACCTCAGAGTAAGAAGGCTCCCAGTCTGTACCTAAGAGAGCCATAACAAAAAAAATAGTGGTATGTGTTAAGAGTAGGAAATTAAAGAAAAATAGAACTCCTTCACCACAGGTGTCAGAAACCATTCCAAAATTAGAGGAGGATGAAGAAGGAGAAAACAATTGAATTTGACCCCTTAAATAAGAGAACCCGCTTGGCTAAGGCAACAAAGGAGGAGAGGAGGAGAAGCTCTACTCAAACACCACCATCTGCTCCTAGGGAGACTATTTAGGTAGAAACTTTAGAAGATGAACAAAAAAAGTTGATAGCTAAGATGGAGGGTGAAGGAGATGATAAATTTGAACTCTTAGATTCTAATTTCATTCCAGTGGGCACCGTGATGGTAGGAGAAAAGATAAGAGATACTCCAAAAAACAAGTCATTATGAGAGGATTGGAATCAACTTATTCCTCTACCTTAGGGACCTCTTGGCATTCCATCACCACCACTACATGCCATGGCCATGATAATGAATAAAGGGTCAGTAACTCCACCTCCTTCGATAATCCAAGTAGAACTAGAGAGTCAAGACACACAGGGAGGGGAGAATCAATAGTTGCATGTCGATGAAGTGTCTGAAGAAGGCAAAATAGGAAAAGAAACTCCACAAGTTCCCCCAGATACAAAGGCCATATGCTTATCCCAATAAAGCACAAAAACTCCTTCTGAAGATCTTTCTCAACATGAGAAGACTCCATAGAGGAGTAATAAGGGAAATGAGCCTACTTTAGAATTGATTTCTTTAGCCAAATATATGTCACCAATGGGGACCACACCATCATGGCTAAAGAAGGAGGTCATGTTTTGATAAAAGAATCATATGGAACTAATAGAAGAGGAAGAGACGAGGGAATTAATAAAAGTGATAAAGAAGCTTGAGCCACCTTAAGGGTGATGCTAGGACACTTTCCTTCATCATGAAGAGTCAAGATTAGGACCTTCTCGTACACATTGCCATTCCTCCTCCTCACGTCAACACTGAAGAACTCACTCCAAAGGGTTACCACATGACGAAGGTGATATTGGGAAAGCCCATGGTGGATATGATAGAAGTATTGATCACCACGAGCCTCAAACAAGTGTTGAAACACATGGGTCATGAGGAATCATGGTATATAATGTTATGAAAGAAGAATGAGCTATTAAGGGGCTACCTAAATGAAGTGGTGGGACCCATTGGCTTGGATAATCTTGAAATCACTCTTGGGGCTACACTCGGAAGGAAGCAAATGGGGCTACACATGCATTTATTTTTTGAAGCATTGCAACAATGACGTGATAGTTTTGAAGAGAGAGGAGTGAAAATAATACATGGCAATTTGAACTTTTTGCACCATATCCACACTAATGCCAAAAAGTTGGTTTCCATTATAAACTAAGATTTTGGGCTGATGGATGAAGTTTGTACCTGGGCTAATGATTTACAAGCACTTAGATCGATAAAGGGTCAAAGGTACTAGATGTTAATGGAAGTATACTCAGAAGAGGAGCTAGATAAGCTAGATAATTGGATAGAGAAGATATCCTTGGGGAATAAGGTTATGGAGGGATTACACGAGGGAATCCTACAAATAAAGAATAAAGCTCAAGAGCAATTCTTGGAAGCAGAAAGGTAATTTAATGTCGCTAGCCTTGAGATTTTTGAAGATGAGTCAAAGACCACGCTTTCCTCGGTGCAATCGATAGTTCAACAATTTAGAGACACATTTGAAAATGCTTTGTGAAAATATGATGCACGAAAAACATTCAACACTAAAGAAGCATTGTTGGAACTCGACACCAAGCTTCAGGATTTTGTGGAAACCAAAATATAAGTAAGCAACTACCAGCATTTAAATGAGTATATATGATGCATTAGATTTATTAGAGGCTAGTGAAGTTGCAAAAATAATAGAGAAGTTCAAGGAGAAACTTCCGTACATCATTTTGGTATAAAGAGAAAGAGAACCAAGATGTTGGAAATTCAATTTTGACACTTCGAAGATTTTTTTTGATTTTTGAACCTGTCACCAATGTGTGCATGTGTGCTTTTCTCAGAGGTGCACTGACAATTTTGAAAAGAAGCAGTGCATTGATAGTTAGCTACCAGTTGCTATTTTAGAGCATTCCATGCATCAGAAATACATTTGGACAATAGTTCAACTCTTAGAAATGCATAGAGAAGGTCGAGCATCTATTTATAGAACAATTTAGAGACTTCTAGATCATCTCACAACTTCTATCTTCTTATCTTCTCATTCTTTTATTCTTTTATGTTGTGTAAAGGATCATGCACACATTATTGATATTAGCAAGGGTGAAGTCCTACTTAGCACTATTTGGAGAGTCAGTTTGTATATAATTAGATTTGTTTTATTAGTTTTTAGCATAAGTTTGCATTCAAAGAGCTCTCACTCCTAGCATAAAGGGAGGATATCATTTTCTTTAAATACATGAATGTAATATGTACTCTAGGTCAATATTTTGATGCAATAATATATACTCTTGGTGTTCTTATTCTGAGTATAGTTATTCTTTCTGGAGTGTGTTACTTTTGTGAATGTATGTTCATGAATAATAATAAAGACAATGGTTTCATTGTGTTGTTATGATTGTGCGATCTTTTATTTCTGGTGTTTGCCTTGTATTAACAAATTCCATTGTTGTGACAAATCGGAGAAATGATCAGCTTTTTCCTTGCATATCATTTTTCCTCGTGTGAATGCACTTTCCTTGGCCTCACAATTTGATGAAAATGAAACATCTTTCAGTTATTATTGAAGTTCCCATCAACAATTGCATCAATAGAGTTGAGGAAGCGTTGCTCTTAATTTTATTTTTTTCTTACCAAGATGCTTTTGATAATTTACTTCGTACCCGCATTGTTACTTTGTCTTATGTCCATTTGGAATTTCCCTTTAGCAATTTTCTTTAATCTTTCGTTACTCTATCTTTGTTATTTTCTTTTCAAACACTTGGTTAAAGTAGGAATTCATATAGTTGCATTGATATATTGCATTCATCATAAAACAAAAAATACAAAATATATTCTTTATGGTTAATGTGTAGATTGGTTGGAGCAAACAAAGACCTCCTCGTGAACATACACATTTATCTTCAATTGAGTTACCCACCAGGTTAAGAAACAACCATCTGAAACCTTGGAGTTGGTGATTGATCATCTTTTCAAGAGATAGATTTGAAAGGATCTCTATTGTTCAACATCATGCAAAATGATAGGTCAATAGTGAGTAGTCTAGGCAAAAGAAAAAGCAACACAATTATTGAAATTGAAGGAAAAAATAGTAAAGGTTAAGCACCTTTGGCATTGTAGTCAAAGGGGGAGAATTTTAGTGATATAATATGAAAGATGGAGAGTATAATGAATGGGGGAGAGATTCATACATAGCATGACATGGAAGAAAAGAATAATTCATGTCTCATAACTAAATATTTTCCATTGATGCCAGAGTGGGAGATTTTTAACATAACTAATTTAGTAGATGAAGCTATTGAAGAGATCAATTTGCTAATGATAAGAACATGATTGATAAACATGATATTAGTTTTACTATTTTTTATTGATGTCAAACTATTTGACATATTATTTTGACTTGTTACCACATCTTTAGAAAATAAATTGCAGAAAGGGCACACATGCATGTCAATAAGGCCTTATCTAGCAACAATTAGAACAAACAATGATAGATAGTTAAATGGTTTGATTATTCATTGGGTATGTGATATGAAGGATACGATTAGATACTAATAAGATTGAGTAAAGAAGTGAAAAAAAGAGTTTTGCTGAGAACAAATTGTAACAGGAGCTGATTATTGCAAAGATCGGATCTTATCATTACGAGTAGAGTCTAATCAGAACAAAGGGTCACTTATTAGAAATAGTGGATACTTATAGGAAATCAAAGAGTAAAAAAATTCTATATGTTAATTCCAAAGGAGAAAGTGGGATGACTCATGAGTAATTCAAGGAGTGTGGTGATGACATTGAAATCGAGTCAAGAAGGAAAAGGAGAACTCTTCAAGAAGTTTCTATAATGTCAAAAATGACTTATGGAGATGAAATTTGAAAGAATAATTTGATCATGCAATTTTGATTGTTTGATCTAGGTTTAGGGTTTATTAATATAATGTTACTACATAAAGGAGAAGAAAGAAGAAGTTTACTGTCATGACAAAGAAGTGGAGGATAGTGGCGAGAAGCAAAGACTGTCAAAAAAATAGATGAACCAATTAGAGGAGGATTGTTGCAGTCAGAGAAAGCTATAAATTTGATCAAAGGATTATAATGATGTGTGATTGGGTTAAGGAACTACAACGGATATGATTTAGTATAATTAGTGCAAGAAATATATCATTGTTAGCTCTTACTATCTAGCAATTATGACAATAAAATCTCTAATAAGGTGACCTTAACCGATATATTGTAAATCCTTTAACAAGGTGACATTCTTAGAGTAGAGTGTCTAAACCCTCTAACTAGGTTACATGTAGTATGGTAAATACTTTAATAGGTCTCAGGGAGATCCCTTAACAAGGTAACACCTAATAGTTCTTTTGTAATCCTTAATTGAGAAAGATCCTAACAAAGTGTATTCCAAAAGAGTACAACTATTTTTGAAAAAGAATCTAACACTGTGGTTTTCACCCTAATCATGTTTCCACGAGATAAATACTCATGTCTAAATTGTGTGATTTTTTTTTTGTGTGTTGAATGGATGCTTAAAACTTAGATAACCAATAATACTATTATAGGTAAACTGGAGTTACTATTGGTAGACTGTAAAAGAAATTTGGTTTGTGATTTTATGTTTATGTTGGTGATTATTGATTCATCACTCCCCCCTCTTAGTAATATTCCTATATCTTTAGGTGCAATCTAAAGTATCATCTCCAATTGAAGTTAAATGCTTACAATAAGGTGAAGACTAACCTTAGAATGATACTTGCAATCAATAAGTATGAAAAGTTATGGGCACTAGCTTCACTGCTAATCATTAATCAATAGTATTTTCCTTTCATCTAGTTCTACTTCTATTAAACATATATGAAAATCATATTTTAAGCGAGGAAATGTAAAAATCATGCAATACTCCAATAATTCACAAACATATACCATGATAACAACAATAAAGAAGATATAATTTTGGTAGCATAATAACAAAAATCATCACAAATATGTATCTGCAAATGGTTTGAGAAAACTTTATATGGGAAGGTCAATTACAATGAATGACTCCGATTAATGATCAAGGTTATGCCTACAACACCCTACTATAACTAACATTTATAGACATGAAATAATTGACTAATTACATCAAATAACCACCTTCAGACCCATTGAAAAATTTACATTGCTTTTATAAAATAATGATAAAAGTGGTTAGGTAGAAACATCAAGTGGACTCCACTTGAACATGAGGAATGATTTGATGAGATGCTCTTAGACACGTGGATTTAGAATTTTTCAATTTTTTGAAGATGTGTGGATACCACTTCAACATGTTTGTCTTATAGGCTTCATCAATAAATCTTGATACTCAACACGTTTCAACCTTAGATTGATGCAGATAGCCAAAGGAACATCAATTGATGTTAAATGTTTACAATAAGGACAACACTAACCTTACACTTATACTTGCATCCATCAAGTATCAAAAGGTATGGGCACTAGCTTCACAATTAATCATTAGTCAATAGTATTTTCCATTCATCTAGTTCTACTTATTTTCAACATAATTGAAACTCCTATCTTAAGCAAGAAAATGTGGAAAATGTGTAATAGTCCTGTATTTCACAAACATTGACCGTGATAGAAGCAATGAAAAGGAATAATTTTGGTACCATTATAACAATAGTCTCTGCAAATCTCTCTTTGCAAATGGTTTGAGTAAGCATTATATAGGAAACTCAATTACAATGAATGGCTAAGATTAATTCGAGATTAAGGGTTAAGATTATACCAACAAATCCCTAATGTAACTAACATTTACACATATCAAATGCTTTAACAATTACAAAAAAAATCACCTTTTGGGGCAATGGAAAACTTATGTTTCTTTTATGAACCAATGATTAAAGTAGTTAGATATGAACAATAAGTGGACTCTACTTGAACACTTGGAATGATTTGATTTGATGTACTTAAGACATGTAGAGTTGGATTTTTCATATTTTTCGAAGATGAGTGGATTCCAATTCAATATGTTTTCCTTATAGGATTGATTAGAAAGTCTTGATACTCAACATTTTTCAACCTTGGATTGATGGTGATGGCTGATATTTCCAGATTGCTTCGTTTTCATGTAGTCTTTAATCTTTTGAATAGCTTCATCTTGAATCCTTCTCATTATATTTATTTTGAAATTGTGTGTACTCGAAATCTTGATATGATACTAATGTTGGACCTCAATAATGCACTTTGCAGAAGTGATTCAAGTGTTTCATGTAGTTGAACCTAAAAGTTGGACTTGGATTTCTGAACAAAATTCAAGTTTGTAATAATTTGTTTTTATCTTTGTTTTCCACTGCAACTTGCTCTTCGAACTTCATTTTGAGATTTGCAACTTGAATTGACCCTCAACTTGGTATCACCTTTCTCGATGATACTCAAGGTCTTAATACTATCCTTGATGTTGAAATCATGCTGACACTTGAATCACTTAGATCTCGCCACCTCCACTTGAACTTCAAACTTGGACCTTGTCCTCTATGGCCAATCTCCATTTCACCTTTCAAAAAATCATTTTGTTTTTTACTAAGGAAAAAAACAAGTTTTGAAGTGACCCAAAACTCTTTGCAAAAGGGTTGCTAGAGATATACCATGAAAGCTCATCAATAGCATAAAGAGAAGATAGAAGACAAGAAAATGGGTTTTGCCAATAGTCTTCCACAAATTGAGACAAAAGTTGCACAAAAAGCTATGAAGCAACCAAAAACCAAAAAAGTTACCAAAGAAAATCTAACCCAATCACCCACAAGAACCCATAAGGATTTTTTTTAGCACCTTTATTGTATGAACATAAATTCATTTCAAAAGAGGGTGTGAATATCACAATTTTTCTTTTCACAATACCCCAACCTTCTTCCACCTTAGGAATAATTTCCTACCAAATAGTAAACCTAAGACATGAACATCTCCATCTTTAGAGAGAAGGCCAACAACTTCCATTATATTAGAGGCAACATCATAAACTTTCCTTAAAGGAACAACATTGCCAGAGGTGCTACTAGAATTTATATTCATTAGCACTATTATAAGACAAACATCAAGAACCTTTTGTTGATACAAGACTAATTACTAGGGGGAATGCAGGCAAAAGGGTGAGTAACTAGGGCCAAAGGCTCACCCAGCTATCAAAACCACCCTGCAAGAGTTAACACAAAAGAAATGAACACAAAGAACAACAACCAAAGGAGGAAGAAGAGTGAACTACTTTTATTGATTCATCAAGATATCTTCATACATGCCCAACTATAAGGGCTTCTGGGTTATAGCTAATTACAAATACATTCACATTCAAAGATCCAACAACAAATTCGCACTTTCAGTTTTGCTCTCTAATCTTCTTCCAAAAAATTCTTCTCTCCAAAACTTGCCTAAATCTAAGCCTAAATACTCTATATATACTTGCCAAAATAGCTTACAGAACATTCTAGAACATAGAGAAGCCACAAGTCGGCTCTCAACAAATATAACTACCTATACCAAAATTAAATGTGAGAAAAGTCGGCCCAAAGAGGAACCAGACACAAATTACTTGGCAAAAGAAAGCTTCCCAAAATTGGCACTTGGCATAACTGGGTAACTCGACACATGAAGAGTGTTATAGTAACTTGATACCAACTGTAGAATAAACAAAAATGAGCAAGATAACAAGACAACCCAAGATTCTCATGCATTAGACAACTGGGGTTGAAAGAGATGATTCTCCTGAATTATTGAGATGTCACAATCTGAGTGGAATCCAACTCAAATTGCAAAATCCATGAAGCATCTTCAATAGGCTTGTTCTTCCACTTTACCAAATATTCATAGTAATCTTTTCCTCTTGTGCTCCTGCCAACTCTCTGATCCAATATCTGTTCAACTTCTTCAATTTGCTTCTTAGGATAATCTTCTAATACAACAACTTCATCATCTAGCTCATGATACTTATACAAATCAGCAATATTGAATATAGGAGATATATCCATATCATTAGGTAACTCAACTTCATAAGCATTACCACTGTCAAACTTCTTCAAGATCTTACAAGGTCCAAATTTCTTCATCTTCAGCTTACTGTATGTTCCAACCAGGAATCTTCCTTTCTTTAGATGAACCATCACTTCATCACCAACTTGAAAATCATGGTGTCTTCTAAACTGATCAGCATTCTCCTTATACTTCTAATTGCTTTGTTCCAACCTCAACTGTACTTCCTTAAGCAAGGAATCCATAAAATCAACAAATTCTTCTCCTGCAACGCTTTTCTTTTCTTCACCAGCAACATCTCTCAAATTTGATATACCTCTAGGATGCATTCCAGTAACAATCTCAAAAGGTGTCTTCCCTGTAGTCCTATTGATAGAATTGTTATATGCAAATTCAGCTTGTGCCAATACCATCTCCCAATTACTTGGCTTATTCCCAACTAAACATCTCAGCAAATTTTCCAAGCTTCTATTCACAACCTCTATCTGTCCATTTGTTTGTGGATGAAATGTAGAATTGACCTTCAACTCAGTACCCATCTTTTTCCACAAAGTCTTCCAAAAATAACCAACAAACTTACAATCTTTGTCTGAAATAATGCTTCTTGGTAATCCATGCAATCTCACAATCTCTTTAAAGAAAAATTCAGCAACATGCTTAGCATCTGATGTCTTCTTACATGGTATAAAATGAAGCATCTTAGAAAATCTGTCCACTACAACAAATATGGAATCATACCCTTTCACTGTTTTAGGCAATCCAAGAACAAAATCCATACTAATGTCAGTCCAAGGTTTCTCAGGAATAGTAATAGGTGTATACAAACCAGTATTTTGACTCACTCCCTTTGTAGCTTGACAAGTTCCACAACTCTTTCCAATTTTTTGAACATCCTTATACATTTGTGGCAATAATACTTCTCTTTCAGCAAACTCAACGTCTTATCAATTCCAAAATGTCCAGCTAATCCACCACTATGCTTTTCCTTAATCAAATTCAACCTCATAGGACTTCTAGGAATACACAACTAGATGCCTTTGAAAAACATACCTTCTTGAATGAAATAATCATCATACATATTTATGTGATCTATTAGATTTGGTGCTCTGCACTCTCTCCACGCCTCAAAAAAATCAGGATCAACATCATACAATTCTTTCATTTCATCAAAACCAAGAACTTCAACCTTCATTTCAGTCAACAAATAATGTCTTCTACTCAATGCATTAGCAACTTTGTTAGTAACTCCACTCTTGTGCTTGATCACAAATTGAAAACTCTGCAAATACTCAACCCACTTCATATGTCTTTGATTCAATTTATGTTGACTTCCCAAGTATTGTAAAGCTTTATGATCAATATACAACACAAACTCCTCAGGCATCAAATAATGTCTCCATTTCTTCAATGCTTGAACAATGACATAACATTCTTGATCATACACATAATATTTCCTTTTAGCATCATTCAACTTTTCACTAAAGAAAGCAATAGGCTTACCTTCTTGACTTAATACAACTCCTATTGCATTACCACTTGCATTACATTCAACTTGAAATACTTTGTTGAAATTAGGTAAAGCCAATACAGGTAATTCAATAACCTTTTGTTTCAAAGTCTCAAAACTCTTATCAGCTCCATGTGTCCACTTGAATTCCTTTTTATCTCCCCTCATTGTTTCACTCATAGCATTACAAACTACACTGAAATTCTTTATAAACTTTCTGTAAAAACTAGCCAAACAATGAAATGATCTTACCTCACTCACATTCTCAGGTGTAGGCCATTCCAAAATTTCTTTAAATTTCTCAGGATCCATCTTCAAATCATCAGATGAAATCACAAATCCCAAATACACAATCTCCTCTTGCATAAAAGAACACTTTTTCAGATTAATCAACAACTTTTCCTTTTTTAACCTCTACAATACTTGTTTAATATGCTCAAGATGTTCTTCCTTAGTCTTGCTGAATATCAGAATATCATCCAAATAAACAATTGCAAATTTACCCAAGAATCTTTTCAGAACTTCATTCATCAACCTCATGAAAGTACTAGGTGCATTAGTCAAACTAGAAGGCATAACCAACCATTCATTCAAACCATCTTTTGTCTTGAAAGCAATCTTCCATTCATTGCCTTCTCTGATTTTGATATGATGATAGCCACTCTTCAAATAAATCTTGGTAAAATACTTTGCTCCACTCAAACAATCCATTATGTCATCCATCCTCGACATAGGAAACCTATATTTCACTGTTATCTTGTTAATGGCTCTGGAATCAGTACACATTCTCCATTCTCCATTCTTTTTAGGTGCTAATACAGTAGGTACAACACATGAACTCAAGCTTTCTCTGATCAAACCTTTTTGCAACAACTCATGCACTTGTCTGTTAAGTTCTTCATTCTCTGCAAGTGTCAATCTATATGGTGCTTTGTTTGGCAAACTAGCTCCAGGGATCAGATCCATACACTAACTTATACTTCTTATTGGAGGTAAACCATCAGGAATATCATCAGCAATAATTTCTTTATACTCATTCAACAACTCTACAATTTCTTCTGGCACTTGGTCAATACTACCATCTGTCATTCGGTCACCACTGACTAGCACTCATTTAACACTATTTTCTTGCACTTGATCTCTATTGAAAAAACTCAGTTTTCTTGGAATTATAGCAAAATAGACTTGATTCTTTTTCATTTCCTTTTCAAATTGTTTGCCATTAACCATGCAAATTTTTATAGCAGTACAATTAACCTCATCTGGACTTTCGATCAAAGGCAACAATGTTTGTTTCTTCCCATTTACCCAGAGAGTATATTGATTCAATCTTCCATCATGTACAACATATCTATCATATTGCCAAGGTCTACCCAAAAAAATATGACAACAATCCATGGGCATAATATCACCCAAAAATTCATCAAAGTAATGTCCAATTTTGAACTTCACAAGGCATTGCTCACTTACCAATATCTGATGCTCATCTTTGATCCATGAAACATGATAAGGTTTGGGATGTTTCAACCTTTGCAACTGCAACTTTGTAACTAGCTCTTCTGATGCCAGATTTGTAGAACTTCCACTATCAATGATCACTTTACAACATTTTCCAGCTATCTTACATCTTGTCTTGAAAAGACTTCTCCTTAAAAAAAGTTCCTCATCCCCTCCCTTATTACATAAGGTTCTTCTCACCATTAAATTTTCTCCAGCCTTAGGTCCACTTGGTGAACTCTTAATGTCTTCTTGAATCATAGCATTTCTATTATTCTGCCCACCTTCAGAAGATCTACATTCAAAGGATCTATGCTCTTCTTTGCCACATCTAAAAAAATTACCATGAAATCCACCTCTAGAATAAGAATTACCTCTTCCTCGGAAAGAATTAGTGCCTCCTCGGTAAGAATTACCACTTTTCCATTTAGTCTTGCCTTTGTCATCATTCTTCCATTCAGATTTGCCTTTATCTTGCATAGAACTGTTAGATCTACCACTTTCTCCATAAGATCTACCTTTGCCTCTCTAGAATCTACCACCTCTACCTCTCTATCTTTGTTCATGCTTCTTTGTCAAGATCTCTTCAGCTTTTAAGGCATATTGATATGCTTCTTCTACACTTTCCAGCTCCACAAAACTTATTTCATCTTGTATTCCAGAGCTCAATCCATTAATGTACCTTGCAATTTTCTCAACATCATCATCCACATCTCCAGATCTGATGTCTAATCTATAGAATTCTTTGGTATATTCTTTTACAGTAATGTCCTTTTGTTTCAAATTTTGCATCTTTCTCAAAAAAATAACTTGGTAATCAATATGAAGGAATTTGTTCTTTACCTTGTTCACCATCTTTGGCCAAGTTCTGATCTTCTCCTTTCCTCTCCTTTTTCTATTAGTTTGCAAGTGCTCCCACCATAGTGATGCATGACCTTTCAGCCTAGTGACTGCAATCTTCACCTTTCTATTATTAGGAGTGTTTTCATACTCAAAGAACTTCTCCATATCAGAGATCCAATCTAGCACAATATTGGTATCCAATTTTCCATCATAAGGAACAACTTCTACAATAGGTTTTGAATTTTCCCTAGACAATACTCGCAACAATCTTTCCTCATCTTGATCTTCTTCAAGTTATGGATTATGGTTTGGTGCTGCTACTTCATCATCGCTCACATCTTCAAGATGCGCTCCTCTCCTTTGGGATGTCTCCACAACATCTAATATGGTTGCAATTTGTCTCAACTGATCCAATATAACATTATCAACATTATTTCCTCTACCACGAACCATCTTCACAAATTAGGTTCCTACAAGATCGTAACCCTTTGCAAGTTATAGGTCAAATCCATAGATCTACCACCCTACAAGAAAATCCAAATTAGGGTTCTGCACGATCCAATATTTACAAGGATGAACCTCAAGCTTTGATACCAACTAATGCAAGAAAAAGGGTGAATAACTAGGGCCAAAGGCTTACCCAACTATCCAAACCACCCTGCAAGAGTTAACACAATAGAAATGAACACAAAGAATAGAAACTAGAGGAGGAAGAAGAGGTGAACTACTTTTATTGATTCATCAAGATATCTTCATACATGCCCAACTTTAAGGCCTTCTGGGTTATGACCAATTACAAATACATTCACATTCAAAGATCTGACAACAAATTCTCACTTTTAGTTTTGCTCTCTAATCTTCTTCCAAAAACTCCTTCTCTCCAAAACTTGCCTAAATCTAAGCCTAAATAATCTATATATACTTGCCAAAACAAATTACATAACATTCTAGAACATAGAGAAGCCACAATTCAGCTCTCAGCAAATATAACTACATATACCAAAATTAAATGCGAGCAAAGTCGACCCAAATAGGAACCAGACATAGATTACTCAGCAAAAGAAAGCTTCCCAAAAATGGCACTTGGCATACATTGGGTAAATCGACACATGAAGAGTGCTATAGTAACTCAGCACATGAAGAGTGCTACAATAACTCAACACCAATTGTAGAATGAACAAAAATGAGCAGGATAACAAAGCAACCCAGGATGCTCCTGCATCAAGGGGTGAACCACTAATCACCAAATTCACCAAATCAAATTGATTAAAACTTCTTCAAAACTCTAACCTCTCAAATATTTAATTGATATAAAAATAAAAGTAAAATGAAACCATAAGAAAAATCAACCACATAACAAAAAATCCAAATGTATATGTCATGGAAACCCAATTTGGGTAAAATCCACAATGTGAGATGATGCTCATGAAGTTTTTACTCTTATAGAATACACCTTGTGAGGAGCTTTCTTATTAAAGAGTTATGAAAGCATTGTTAAGTGCTACTTAGTTAAGACATTTATCTATAAACTTGTTAAAGTCTTTTCTTGTTAGAAATAGGGAATACAGAGAGGGGGGGGGGGGGGGGGGGTGGGGTGAATCAGTATTACACAAAATTTTGTCACCAACTAGATATTATTAATTACTTTGAACCATGCATAGAAAAGTAAACAAGTAATGCTGAACAGAAATAATAACCATGCATAAAGGGAGCTCATAACACCATATTTTGTTAACTAGGGAAACCCTGACCAAGGGAAAACCCCAGTGGAGATGATACCCACTAGACAATATACAAATATATATATTCCTTGCTAGAGGATGGACCCTATTAGGAGTCAATGAGAAAATTTAGTATAGAGAGTCCCTATTAGGAGACTTTGGATCCCTGTTAGGAGATTCCAACCCTATTAGGAGTTGTAGGTATAGTAGATGCAAGAAGAGCTCACTGCCCAAACATGCACTTCCAATTACAAGAAGAGCTCATTGCTAAAACAAGTAATTAGTCCTTAGGTATATAGGTGTTGTATCTTCTTTCTTGACTAATCTCTAACCTCTGCTTGATCTCAGATCATGAAATTAGGTTCTCAAACAAAATTTTTGCATATCACTTACTACAATAGAATTACACATTGCTTCTCACAAGATATCCTTTGCATAAATACCATGCCTTTTCAGAAATTGCTACCAGGTTGGCTAAGACCATAAAATACTTTTCCAACTTAGAGTAAACATGTACGATGTCATTCCTAATTAGTCAAGTAATTATTTTGTAAACAAAATAATTCCTTTACTTTCAATTCCGTTGTTATGTTTTACTAGTAAATCATGAATATCTCTTTTGTGTACTATCCGTGCTAATTTGCGAGGTTATACACATCATTATCAACATGTATACTATCTCCATCTAACTTCACTAGTCATAATATAATGTTAGAAACATTTTACATATAAAACAATGTAATGTTGTAAACCAATTTCATACTTAAACAATTTTCTGAGTACCAAAAACTAAGTATCTTTATTTCTGAGGTTTACTACAAGTATGTACATCATGTGTTGCCATTAATGACAAAAATTACATCACTTCATATATTCATTTCTCAACAATCTCCCCCTTTGGCATTGATGTCAACAAAGTAAGGAAAATTGGCTAAGTGACAAAACCTTAACAAAAACTTACAATACTTATCATTTAATACATTACATATACTTCATGTTACAAATGCTTAATTTCTTAATTGCCCCCCCTTTGGACATTATTGCTACATACATAACTTACTACACAATTTTATTCTATAACTTCTCCCCCTTTGAGATCAATGACAAAGGTCAAAAAGTCCAAAAACTGTCAAAAAAGTTGTTTGTCTGCTGTCAAGCTGTTAATATTTTCATGCAATCATCAAAATTTTCCTTCAAACTATTCCTACCTTTCTCCCAAGAGTTCTTTATTGCTTCAACAGTGGTGAGAATTTCACATAAGGCATATGATGCAATCTCAACTGCATTAAGGTCAGAGTAGGTGAAGTTTGCATAAGTATCCTTTACTTTGACACATTCTTCCAACTGTATCTAAATGAATGATATCTTTAGAACAATAGATTCTCTAAATTTTGATAGTCTTCTCAATATTAGGTCTTTTTCAAGTTCTAGTTTCTTGATGTCTGATTGAACACCGACAACTTGTCCTTCCAAATCATCAACTTTACAAGAGGGTTGTTGTATCTAACTAGTTAGAGCTTCCAACTCACTCAACTTCCCTTGAATCTTTCTATCCAAATCTTTGGTCAACATATGAGATAAAGAAATTTTGATGTACATTACCTTGCCAACTTGTTGACATCTTCAAAGTTCCTTGATTCAAGTATCAAGACTTAGCAAATCATTCTGAATATTATGACAGATGGTGCTAAAAAGA
Organism: Cupressus sempervirens; assembly: GCA_028749045.1. Taxonomy (NCBI): domain Eukaryota; kingdom Viridiplantae; phylum Streptophyta; class Pinopsida; order Cupressales; family Cupressaceae; genus Cupressus; species Cupressus sempervirens. Next base: position 748,330,018 of record CM053786.1, read on the forward strand.
TTAGCATCATGTGAAATTTGAGCCTTAGACTCAACAACATTCAACAAATTTGTAAATTCATCATCAAATGATTTTAAAACTACTTGAGCTCTCTGTTTGGGGTCTACTTCAGTGTGTTTAGTTGTGAGGGTGCTGTGCAATCTGTCATCCACCTCCATTAATGCTCTCTATAGAATTTTCACCTTTTTGTTCTTTGCAAATAATTTTGTCAAGGATGAGATCAAGTTAGATTGATCATCATCATTACCTGTAAGGTTAGCAAGAGATATAGGAGAGGATGATCTAGATGCTTTCACCTCATCTTCCTTTTGTTTTCTCTGCCGCCTTCTTTGATCTTCTCTCTTCTTCTTCCTTGTTTTCTCTTATTTTCTTTTCTTCTTCTAACTTTTTCTCTTTTTCTTCTTCTCTCCTCTTTTCATCTTCTTTCTGGTTCTTTTCTTCTTCAAGCAATTTCAGCTTGGCTTCTTCAATCTTCTTGTTTTCTTCATCTATCTATCATTTCTCTTCTTCAATCAATCTCAACTGATCCTAGATATCTTCGGAATGGAGATTAGGCTGATGGAATGAACCATCATCAATGTTAACAATATTATTTGTTTGATGAATCTACATAGTATCACCACTTACTAATACTTTCGAGGTTTTCTCTGTAGTGGTAGGTTTTTCCTTTGACTCACTCATCATTTGATTGATGGCTACTATTATTTCACTTCTCATAAAATTCTTTTCTCCTCTCATGAACAAAAATGGCCTCATCTTACTTCGCAAGTAAGGTGCTAGTTTCTTCTTAAATTTCTTGATTTCATCTTCATCATCTATCTTACATATAGTTCTTAGCATTAACTTCTGAAGTTCCATGTCTTCTTCATGAATTAGTGCCTTCTTAGACACAAGTTTTTCATAGACTTTTTGATTCATCAAGCCTTTAATACTCTCAAGTTTCAAGTTATTAAGGATCATATATCTCATAGTAGAGATATCTATTTGTTCCTTTTCAATATCATTGTATAAATCATAGAACTTGTACAAAGTTTCCTTAATTGATAATGGTTGTGTTGATTTTCTCTATCTTAGTTTCCATGGTTTCCTTGTTTTCCATGCTGGTTGCTCAGAAGCAATGACTTTCTCTGGGTATTTGTCTTCTGGTTCTTCTTCTTCTTCTTCATCATTGTAGTCCTCAATTATCAACAATGTTTTCTTTCTTTTCTCAGGTCCATTAGCTTGGTACTTAACTCTTTTAGGCTTGTGAGTCTCTACTAATCTTTCAAACTTCCTCTTAGGTTCACTTAGTTTCTTGGCTGATACAACAACATATGGGATACTCTGTTCTGTAGGAGTTTCTGCAATGGATACACCAGATGCTTCACCAACTAACAAAGGTGTCACATACATTACACCTTGTTCACTAGTTTGTTTTAGTTTGGAGATTTTTTGTCTGACTACTTGTGATTCTTCTTCTAACATACCAACCTCCAATAGTTTTTATTTCATTACAGATGCAATCTTCTTATGTGATTTCTTTTCTAGTGATGCCTGGTAGGATGAATGGGTTATCTCCTCATCTGTTCCAAATATGTATGATGCTTGATCTATATCAGATTTCAACAATAAATCAATATAACTAATTGCTATATTATCACTCAATTCATAACCTAGGGGCTCAAGAAATGTTTCTTGAGCTTATACTGCTTCAATATAGGTTAGGTGAATGTCCACCATAAAACATATATCGTTCTTAAATCTGTTAACAATTGCAAGGCCAATTCTGTATCTTTCTTTCATCTCATTCTAAAATGTTCTCATGATCAAATTTCCACTATTCAAGATTTTCTCTATTGGATACCTTCTACAAACATCTGTTATCTTTTCCATAGTGCATCTTTCATTGCTCATGATATCAGTAACTAATAAAAATGGAAATCTCTTAAGTACATGAAAGAAAATGTGATTAATTAGAGATTGGAATCTGAATACACCATTCTTTGTTCTCTTAATTTTCTCCAAATTCTCAATAAGATGTACTCTTAGAATCTCACTTAAATTCACTTGTTCTTTCTCAACACATATCTTATAAGTTGCATAAATGAAGCCTATTGACAACTCATTACTTTTAAAACTTGCACAAATAGAATATGCAATGATTCTGCTCACGAATCTTACATCATGTTGTCTGATGGTGCTGATCACTATTGCTTTAATATTGTAGACTGCCTTAGTATAATTTTCAACTTTTTTCATAACTAGTTTCTCAGCAATAGGTACATTTCCTTGTATTTTAGGACCAATGACTTCATGAATAAGGTTGACAGAGATGTCAACTACATTGTCTCCCATCCAAATCTTTCTGTTATTAATTCTACTTAATATGATTTGTGTCCAATCTTCACTATCAAGTTTGTAGTAGAAATGATATCTTACTATGTCTAACTCTTTTAGATGCTCATATCCGGTCTCAATGGTCATATCGTGATTGAAGACAATGTGCATATCTCTATTCATAAACTTACTTCCAATGGTTTCAAACTTATACATAGGTAGCTTCCTACATATTCCAAGAAAACTATGTTGTCTGGAGTAATTGATAAGGCCAAATTAGGATTTTCCTCTAGGGGTTTCATAGGAAAAACTTTTAATTTGGGTCTCCCAATATTTTCAATATTCTGAACAACTGACATATCGATGATTACACTGAAAATAAATTTATCAAAGAATTTATGTGCAGAAAATGATAAAATACCTTTTTTTGGAGTAGGTTTTTGCTCAAAATCAATTTGCCACACTACTTCTAGGTTCTCTAAGTTTCTGAGATGATCACAATGTAGAAAATCAAGTTCATACTCTATTTATTCAGCTAGAACTTGCATTAATTGTGTACTTCACCAAATAAATAAAAGCTATTTATTTCACTCTGAAATTGAATATCTTCTCAAGATCAATTGTCTAATCTTCTAATGCTATCTAAGGTTCATCTTAGCTTTCTTTCATCATGATAATGCTCCAGAAAACTTTGCTCCATGAATTTTTCTATAGCAACATAGATTTCATCTTCTGTCGTAGAGTAAACTTTCCTTGTTATAACAATAGATCTTATTTCCTTCCTAACTTGTTCCAATAAGCTCCAAATTGAAAGTAAGCTCAACTACAGTCCAAACATATTATAATACATCTTCTCTCAACCTCTCTACTCATAGCTTGATCTTTGAATGAAGTTTCTAATTCTGGTGCTGTGAACAAGCTTAATTCAACTTGGTTGAACCAAACTTGATTGTTGACTTCAATTTTCCTGTCTCAACATCATCTAACTTTTCTTCTAAAATATCTAATCCCTTTACAAATGTCTCATTAAGTTCTTCTCAAAGTTCACTAACTAGATTTGGTTGTTCTTCATTGTCTTTCTTTGTTCCAGAGTTACTTTCATGATTCATTCTGTCATTTATGAAGTTCTTTCCATTATTACTTCTGTTTCCAAAGTTTTTTTTATGATTCCTTCTATCATTTCCAAAGTTCCTTCCATTATTGCTTCTATCAATTATGTAGTATTTTTCTATATTTCTGAAGTTGTTGCATAATTATCATACTATGGTTATGCTTCTAGGATTCTACTGATCAATAGGTGCTTGACAATTCCAGGCTATGTGTCCAAAGTTGTTACACTTACAAAACATGATCTTCTTTCTTTCTTCATAAGGTCTACTTTCTCTTGATGTCCTTTCATTAGATCTTCTTTTATCTGCAAGGTTAGTGTTTCCAGACATTCTACTATTTCTTCTATCATTATCATATTTAGGTTTCCTACAATTAATTGCATTATGACCAATACCATGACAATTATGACAGTAAAATTTTGTAACATGATTAAATGATTTATTTGTACAATCTCTTTTCATATGACCTATTTCATTACATGGAAAACATTTACCTCTAAATTCATACCTAGTTACCTTAGGAGATTCCACTTTCTTAGGTTCATCCAATTTTGTAGTTACCTTTTCTTGTCCAACTTCTTTTGCTTTATCAGAAGATTGACTGGATTTAATCTTATCATTAGATTTGTCTTTCTCTTTTGGATCTAATTTACTTTTAGGTTTCTTTGAAGACATTTTAAATAGATAAATGAGACCAGTCTTATCATAGGTAGGTCTTTGTATTTGAAGGATTTGAGCAATACACAATACAAATCCACAAAGCTCGAAGAATACCTGCACGTAAAAACCTGTCACAAAGAAGAAAAAGACAAGAAGAGGCAAGGGTTTTCCCTCTTTCCTCTCCTTAGATTTCTCTTTTCTCCATGTTAGAATTAAGGGGGGTGTTGGTGATTAATTACAACTAGCAGTTCTCTTTAGTTTCAATGTTGATTCACTAGCAGTTTTGATAAGTTTTGGTGGTGATTCTCTTCATGCATAATTGAAAATCCAATTCAATATCCTTCAATTAGACGATAACCACAAATTTTCACCCTAAATTACTCTTATTTGGTGTAGTGAATTGTGTATAAATCATGCATTATATATATTAATTTAACAATCAATGATCAATAGAATTTCATTCTTAAATTTCTCTGATACCATGAAGGATTTGAGAAATACACAATACAAATCCACAAAGCCCAAAGAATACCTGCATGTAAAAACCTATCACAAAGAATAAAAAGACAAGAAGAGGCAAGAGTTTGCTTTGAAAATATGCAAATTGTATTCTCAGAAATGAAAAAGATGTAAGAATATTACAAACGATCTATCCTTATAGTAGGAGATCGAAACCCAAAAAGGGTAACCTAAAAGATAAAAGGGTAACCTAAAGGTAAATAATATTTAATAATTATTAAATAAGATTGCAAAAGGTGCATAAAGTGAGATCTTAAGAAGGGAGAAAAGGTAATTTAATATATGAAATTAAATTAACCTTTTTCTCTAACAGTGTTGACATTGATTCATAAGCTTTTCTCTACTAGTGTAAAGCTTTTCAAGTTTTTTTTACACTGAATTAGTTCACCTTTCACAATAGTGTTGTATTTATGAAGTTCTTCATGACCTTATTTTAATGTTTCAAATTCAGATCTACTCTTCACTAGGCTTGCTCTAAGATTTGAATTTTCAGTCTTCAAATTAGATTCAATTTTTCTAGGATCATTCCTCAAACTCAACTTTAAATTGGCGATCTTCAATTCATGCTTCAAGATCTTGTACTCTATTTTCTATTTTGAATATTTATCATCACTAGTTTCAAATTCAGTAGATTCAAGCTTGGATTTGAGATGTTCAATTTTGTCCTTCAATTGTCCAATGTATACTTTGGAGTATTCATATCTATCTTTCAACTTATCTCTTTCTTCAGTAAGGAGATCAATTTGTTCAAGTGCCTCATAAAGGTTCTTCATCAATTGTTTCATATCCATAGGGATCTTACTCAAGTTATTAAGCCTGTTCTGAGTAACTATGCTTTGATACCAATTGTTAAAAATAGGGAATACTGGGGGGGTGAATCAGTATTCTACAAATATTTGTCGCCAATTGGATATTATTAATTACTTTGAACCATGCATAAGAAAATAAACAAGTAATGTTGAACAAAAATAATAACCATGCATAAAAAGAACTCATAACACCATATTTTGTTAACTAGGGAAACCTTGGCCAAGGGAAAACCCTGGTGGGGATGATACCCACTAGATGATATACTGATATATATGTTCCTTGCTAGAGGATGGACCTTGTTAAGAGTCAATGATAAAATTCAGTATAGAGAGTCCCTATTAGGAGACTTTGAATCCTTGTTAGGAGATTCTAACCATGTTAGGAGTTGTAGGTACAGTAGATGCAAGAAGAACTCACTATCCAAACAAGTAATTAGTTCTTAGGTATATAGGTGTTTTATCTTCTTTCTTGACTGATCTTTGACCTTAGCTTGATCTTGGATCACAAAATTAAGTTATCAAAACTTTGCATATACCACTTGACAAAAAGTTTGCATATCACTTATTACAATACAATTGCACATTGCTTCTCGCAAGATACCCTTTGCATAAATACCATGCCTTTTCACAAATTGCTATTAGGTCAGCTAAGATCATAATATACTTTTCCAACTTAGAGTAAACATCTAAGATGTTGGCCCTAATTGATCAAGTAATTATTTTATAAACAAAATAATTTCTTTACCTTTAATTTTGTTGTTATGTTTTACTAGTAAATCATGAATATCTCTTTTCCATACTATCCGTATTGATGTCCAAGGTTATACACATCATCAACATGTATACTATGTCCATCTAACTTTGCTAGTCATAATATGACGCTAAAAACATTTTAAATATAAAACAATGTACTACTGTAAACCAATTTCATACATAGACAATTTTCTAAGTACCAAAAGTTAAGAATCTTTACTTTCGAGGTTTACTTCAAGTATGTACATCATGTGTTGTCATTAATGACAATAATTATGTCACTTCTTATATCCAATTGTCAACATTTCCCTATTTAGAACAACCTAGTTAGAGCATTTTTAATACTCTTTTCAAATACCACTTTGTTAGAGGATTGTACAATAAGTACGTCTTAGGATCTATCCTATTAAGGAATTTTGTTGTTACAATGGTATTGATGGGACTTTGTTTCACATTTGACAAATGGAGTAACAATAATTACTAAACATTGGATGTTAAGCTAATATCGCCTAAATGAGTGAGGACGAAAAACTTCCCCCTCCCAAGCTCCTGTAAAAGGGGTCATAGTTGTACAAAAGTAGGAAAGGTTGGATGAGAAGGTGACTAATTTATAATAAGGTGAGTTGTCAATCATATGTGTCTATTTGTGCTTGATTAGGCATCATCTCATTGAAAAGGGTAGGGTGAATATCTTATAGGAGTTAAGGGAACAAGAAAAGAAAATAACAAGAAAGTAAATATCTTAAAAGGGTTTAGAGAGTTAATCTACCTATAGTCTACCCTTGTTACCATTATTATTAAAATGCATGCCTGGATGGTAGGATTTCTTAAACATGTATTCAATCAGTCAATCTTACACGCGTAAGTGCTACAAATGAAACTGATACTAAATTAAACAAGACCATTCAATTTTATCGAAGCTAAGGAAGATAACAATAACAAAGCAAAAATGATCTCATTGATTTTGAAGGTAAATGAATCCCATAGAAAGCACTCCAAGATTCCTTTACTCAAAACACAACTTAGAAAATACCAAAAAGCACTGGGTGAAATGATGAGAATGCTTCCAAGAAGCTAAAATATATGGATTCTAAAAAATGTTATAGTGTGTATGGCTAGCAAAAATATGTAGCAATGAGCATGAGAAGAAAAAATCTGCAATTCTAAAGTCTTGAGAGCTACATATTTATACAAAAATATCTACAATGCATATAGTTATTTACAACTATCCCCTAAAAGAAACATCATAGTCTACCACCTATACATTAACCTTTTTATAAACTTGGTACTACCTATCGTATGTAAAATTATACAAGGGGGAAGGGATATAAAGAAGCAAAAAAAGAGAGAGGATAACAATATCCAAGAGGGCCAAGATCCTAAACGATATATTTGCATGCAATGTCACGTCAGATTCTTTGTCCCTTTTCCCTAGAGTTTCCTCTTGATAAGTGCAATGCACATCCCACTCCTCTGAGTATTAATTACTGCACTTGGGTGAGTATATCATCAAGTGTGTAGATGAAGAACGATCCACTTATTAAACCTTCATTTAAAACTTTAAATTGATAGAAAAGTATTTATCTTGGGTTAGGGGTTATGATACTAGTTTCCACATTAACTTGAGTGACAAAAAACATGAACCCCGCTACCTGAATTTGTATTAGACCTTCTAGAATGCCTCGATGGACTGAAAGATTGTATTATGATCGATATCCTTTAAGAAATTGAGCCAAATCTTTGATTCCTCTAGTTGAAACATTGCATCTATGATAACACTTTTCAGACATCCATCTTCTTCCTAGAAATCACAAAATTCAAGCACCATCTAAGTTAGAGAATTCATGGAATCAATGCTAAAATCCCCTAATTAGGTGATCATTTATACCTAGTCATCAAATCTAGCAAGAAAAGAATATATATGGGTGAATCCCCTTTCTTCCCATGGACTAGACCCCACAATCAACTTCACACATTTTGAATAACTCTCCAACTAATTCTGGAGTTTTGCATATTAGGGCTAAAATGATGATATCTTGGGCCTTATTATTTTTATCCATCACCTAGCCAACTAGTAGCAAGAGTAGAAGAAGAAAATATAATGGTCACCTTGTGTACCTAATTCCTCCATGATCTACTCTCCCATATATGGTATTTTGATGAGAGCCTCCCTTTTTTGCATCAATCCATGTTCCTCCCATTCTCAACTGACTAGGGTGTTGCCCACTTTGGAGCCCGGATCCACAACTTTGAAAAATGTCCCCAAGGACACAAAAAAAAAGCTCCTTATTCTCCCTATTTGTTTATAGATCTAAGTCCATCTCCCACCAAAGCCTTTCCTTTCATCACTTTTAATATCTCAAGCTCCTTGGAAGGTATTGGTGGTGGAAATATGGCTAAGTAAGATTACTTAGACTTGTCATTTATGACAACATTTATCTCAAGATGAGAAGAGACACTATACAAACATTGATTTCATAGTTAGATGTTGTCTAAGTATCAGAAAGTTTCATTGGCAACACATGAACACTTTTGTTTAGTATAGATGACAGAGTAATATTTGGTATGTGTGTAGTTAAGGAAAAATAGTACAAAGTGTCATGATGATGTGGCTAATTGTGCAAGTCTGTATGGAAGAAGTTATGTAGTAAACACCAAATGACCAGAGAGGAATTCAATGAAGTTAAAGAAATTTCCTTGGAAATGAAGGCGAGTAGATAGAGAAAGTTATTGGCAACCACACGCCTTATAGTGGCAAGGCCTACATAATGAGTTATAGTAGTAGGATCTACTTCTCACTTACCTACTATTCCTTATGCCACAGTTGCAGAAGTGCAACCTATTTCAATTCAGATGAAAGATTCAGAGGAAGAAAAGATAGTTGAAGAAAAATCAGTCACTCCTCCAAGTGCTAGGAAGTCAGAAAAAAAATTCTAAAGTCAAGATTGAACCTATTGAGTTCTAGTCTAAGAATAGAGTCAAACAATGAGCCAGTGGACCAACGAAAAGTAGAAAATATTCATAGATAATTAACTGAGGGTCTGATGAAGATGAAGAAGAGACAAAGGATAGACCAAGATAAAGGGTAGTTGGAGAAGTAAGGACATCCACTAGGAAAATACTTGGAAGCCAAAGGTAGAGAATTCAAATGTTCAAATCATTGATATTGACAATTTTGTCCAATTGAACAATTATTCTAGTATGTACAGTAATATGGATGGAATACAACTAGAAAATGTTGTAGTTAGGAATATGGTTTTAAGGAACAAGAGATTTCAAGACATTTAGAAGAATACCCCACAAGAGTTATATAATAGACTGATCAATAGGAAGAGAAGAGTTGTTGATGAGGATAGAGGTATTGGAGGAAATATAATCAAGAAATATTGTGAAGTTAACAATGATGAAGACATGAGTAGAATAATGAAGGGTATTGAGCCTTTGTTGATGAACAAAAGAAAAGCCATTCTTTTAATGGTAGGAAATTATGAAAAGGTAAATAAAGAGACAAAATAAGACATTGTCGCATATATAACTTCTATATTGAGCATAGACAAATAGAGTGCAAAGTTAGGGGAGCAATCTTTATGTCTATTGAATAGAGTACACCAACATCAATAGCAATGGAAGTCAAGGACTCCAAGATACCAAACTCACCTCTATAGATCTCAATAAGTACCAAAACCATGCAAGTGGACAATACTCATATAACCATTGATGTCAAGGAAGATGATTTTAAGGACTATGGAACAAACATTGTTGGAAATATAACTGAATATTCTAGTTTTGATTGGGAAGAAGATACAAAATAAGAGTGAATAAAGAAGAGGAAGAGAAGAGGAGAAAGGGAGTAGAGAAAAGAAGGAAAGTGTTGGAAATATAAGAGGAGTAACTAAGAGGAGAGGGGTGAATCAAGTACTTCTAAAATAAATCGCAAATCCCTTAGATGTCAGTACAAAATGCAAATTGAAAACTGATTACTAATGAAGCTCGATAAACACACATAAAATGTTGTAACTCAGTAAGAACTAAATATGCTCGATAAATTATTAACAAATAAACCTCTAGATGTTATCTATGATTAACATTACTTTAGCTAAGTTGCAAACACATAACATAAAATAGCATGAACATAGTATACACCAGGATTTAACGTGGAACCCAATTTAGGAAAAACCAATGATTGCAACTAGTTATTTTTTTTCACTCTTCTAAAGTGAGCCCTGTTAGGAGCCAACCCTATTAAAGGTTACAAAACACACTATTAGGTGTGACCCTATTAAAGGATTTAATCACCCTATTAGGAGTGGCCTTGTTAGAGGTCTTGAGAATAATTCAATAGAATTGCCACTTTGTTAGAGGATCTACAAATAACTATTAAGCCAACTCTGTTAGGAGATTTAGATCACTACTAAAACGGTTAGAGAGTAACAATGAGATGACTTGATTTGAATGCAAATAAATTACTGATTATAGATCTTTGTTCTAGCTTGTACTTGATCCTTCCTGATCTAATATAGCTTTGCTACTCCACAAGGATATTCTACTTATCCTTCAAATTCGCTTCATCATCTCATCACTAGCTCTTCAATCACATCATTATTACTTACACACTTTGAAATCACAACTTAAACTTATACTTATATCTTTCACTTTGTCAAGTAGGCTCAAACACAACTTAGAATAATCAATATTCATCACCTTAGTTGGCTAGAACCAATAGATAAATCAATTAAGATTAATATGCAAAAATAAGAAAATCCTTTGTTAGCCGACCTAGCTCAATAGAAACTAACTTAGAAACAATTTCCTTTGTTAACCAACAGAAGCTTAGTTAACACCGCAAACTGGCGAAAATCCTTTGGCAACCAAGTGAACTCAGTTAGCACTAGTTCCATCCAACTTTCCTTCATTAACCGAGTGAGCTTGGTTAATACTCACTTTCTGCAACTTTTCCTTTGATGCCCAAGTGAACTTGGTGGACACTACCTTTTAAAGTAGGCAAACACAAGACTACTCAGTAGACACTGAGAGTTGTCTTCACTACCCGAGTGAGCTCAACATATATGTTAACTGATAATGAGATGACATTTGTTTAACATCAAAGGAAAAACACAATTAATCAATTATATCCAACAGGAAAGAGGCTAAAAGAAGAGATGAGAAAAATAAAAGAAAAGAGGAAGAGAAAAGAGAAGAAGAAGTAAGAAAGAAAAGATAGGAAGAAATATAAAAAAAAATAGAAGAGAAGAATAGAAAAGAATAAGAGGAGAAAATAAGAGAAGAAGAGGAGAAAAGAAGAGAAGGACAAGAGAAAAGAAGACAAGAAGAGGAGAAAAGGATAAACAAGAAAGAAATAAAGGAGAAAATAAAGTATGATTGGAAATTTGTAATGCAAGAATCTTTATTTAAACCACAACTCAAGCATGCAACCACAAAAGTGGATAAAGTAATTTTTCAGCATGAGGCAGATATACTGCTACTCACTCTTAGAAAATAACTCATCCTTGATTCCCACACTGATAAAATTATTTGATGATAATGACAATGATGATCGAAATGGTCTCATCTTCTTTGAGAAAATTACTAGAGAAGAATAAGACATTGAAAACTCTGCAAAGAACCTTGGGAGAAGTCCTAGCAAGAATGTAGAATACAATGACTTCAAAGGTGATAGAGCTTGATTTGTAGAAGAAAGAAAAGGAAATGGTGAAACTCTTTGATGTTGAGTTTACCACTTTATCAGACATTGCACAAGTATAAGCACAAACAAAGCATGATGCACAACTATTTGATACAGTATGTACAAATGTGTGTAATGATTTGCAAACGTTAGATGTTTGTATAAAGGAATTGAGAAATTGTTTAGGATAAGGAAATAAGTTATATGAAAAATGTGCTATGTCCTATCATTATTTTAAGGATATTAATGATGAATTCTCAGTTCAGATAAGTAAGCTTCAAGCACTCATTCATAGATTGCAACAACCTGATGTTAACATTGAAGATGTTGAGGCTGAGATACAAAGTGTTCATGATGCTACAAGGATCAGTGAACAAAAGAAAGATAGGACAACCACAAGGTTCTCTATACTTAGAGAAAATATCTCAATAAAGAAAAGTATGCTATAGAAGTACTTGGAAGAATGCCTTGCTACTAAGACTTCTTATGATAAATTTACTTATACTAACTTGAATGTGGTTGAAGTGGCATCCTATGCACTATGTGAATTTTTGAGCACCACAGAGGGCATGAGGGATACATGGAAGAAAAATATTGAGACGTTGAAGAATGATTTTGCAGATTTCTTATCCAGAATCTTGAGTTAAAGCCACAAGGTAACCAAAATTTTGACATTTACATATAAGTTGTGACACCTTTGTCATTGATGTCGAAGGGGGAGATATGTACAGGAAAATTGTATGAAAATTATATAGAGAATAACATAAGAGGGATTAATAGTAATATACTATGGGAAATACTATTATATAGTATAAGGATTTATAAGGAAATATGGTTACAATTGTACGATCCACAAATTTTGAACTTTTGAAGATTTTGTAAACTTTTGAAGGTCAATTTTGAAGAAGTTGCTGTACAACATTTTGGGACTTAGCCAAATTTCCCATATGTTGCCATCAATGCCAAAGGGGGAGATTATCTAAAATATAGCTAAGTAAGATTAGTTAGAGTTTTCATTTATGGCAACATATATCTCAAGGTGAGAAGGCACAACATACAGATAAAGGTTTCACAGTTAGATGTAGGAAATTGTCTAAGTATCAGATAGTTTCACTGCTAGCACATGAATAGTGTTGTTGAGTACATATGATATAGTAATAGTTGAAATGTGTGTAGTTAAGGATAGCTAGTATCAAGTTTCATGATGACGTGACTAAGTGCAGAAGTCTATATGGACTATATGGAAGAAGTTATGTAGTAAACACTAGTAAAGGTAGTGAACTTTGCATAACTGAGCGTAGCAGTAAAAGGAGAATTATAGGTTAAGGAACTATTTTGGTTATGAAATAATTACTTAACTAATTAGGGATGACATCTTAGATGTTAACCCAAAGCCAACAAGAGTTTATTTTATGTTATGCCAAGGGTGTGAAATCTTGAAGGCCGATAAGACAAAGGTTTGTTAAAATGTAAGACATAAAAGAAGATTATAACTTAAAAAGTTACATGATGTGATGTAAGCCATTAATGTGATATGAAGACTTGTGAGAAGGCTATGTGCATGATATGCGAGCTATATGCAATGAAAAATTTTGATGTATGATCAAAACTATGCGAAGTACAACTAACAAAAGGAAAGGGGTTTTTATATTTAAGAACTACATTGTATGTATTGCATGTTTGGGAAGTGAGCTCATTTTGCATACATTTTGTAATACCAACTACTAATAGGGTTGAGGCTTTTAACTAGCCTAGTCCTCTAACAAGGACTGAGACACTATATGTAATTCATAGACTACTAATAGGGTCAACATCCTTAAATAGATTCTTTTGATTAGTGGATCATTTTTAGGATACCATTCCCACAAGGGTTTTCCCTTGGCCAGGGTTTCCCTAGTTTAAAAAAATGGTGTTATGAGTTCTCTTTGTGTATGGATTTATTTACTATTCAAAATTGTTGGTGTACTTTTATATGTATGTTATAAAGTTATTAACCATATTCAATTGTGGCCAAAACTTTGTAGAATATTGATTCACCCTTGTCTTAGTATTACCTATTTCTAACAATTTGCGCTTCTAGTTACAAGAAACCTGACACTTCAAAGGTAATTGGTGAAACCAATTCACCTAATAGGGATGTAAGGTTTATGACTTCTATCTTTAGATGCCATATTTTCTCCTCAAATTTCTTATATGGGTCTTGGACATTGTCATTGACTCTATTGAGGTCTACTATCTCTGTTGCTAGGGTTCAATGTCCCAATAGTAGGGTGATTATATTATAGTCTGATGGTCGGACATCCTCTTCATTGTGATCAATAAATGGGATTGTTATGCTAACCAAATTAGTTTCTTGGGGACCATCCCTTATTCTATATATATCCCATGCCTTCTTCTTTGGTTGGGAGGCCTAGAGATTCATGATTTCTACCACTGCTCTCAATAATAGGGAGGACAGAAGACTCACACACTTCTTCTTCTTTCGCTCTTCCATTAGCCAATTAGGTGGTAAGGGTGCCATATTACTTAGTGCCCTAACTTCTAGTTGCACAACCTTTGACACTCCTAAAGCTATCGGTTCTACATGAGTAGGTTCCTTCGAAAAAACCACACATACTAATTCTTGCAAAATTATTTCCCTTGTATCCTTAGGTTGATCTTCTCCCACCATAATTACGATGGGATTCACACTTTCCTCCCCTTCTAATGTGCCCTAAGACTTTGATCATTACTTCTATATGTACTTCACCTTCTTTAGCAATTTTTACATTAGGTTCCTCTATAGCCTTCGAGTGGGTCTCTCCCTCATTTTTTCTACCATGCAAGCATATTCCTTTTGAAAGTGCTCCTTCTTTTGGAGATCCTCTTCAACCTTCCTCTTTTCCTCCTCCTTTATGAGTTCTTCAACATCAACTCTTCATTGCTTTACCTCCTAGAGATGATGGTCTTCTTCTATTTTCCTTTTTTCTTCTTGCTAGAGGTGGAACTCTTCCTCCCTATGTTTTCTCTCATCCTCTTGGGAACAAATATGTTGATCTTCTTCCCTTTCGTTTCTTTCCTCTTCTTGGTGGCACTCCGCTTTCCACCAATTTTTCCTCATCATGGGAAACGTGGTCCTTTGCCAAATACTTATTTAACTCCTTAGCCTCCTTAGTAAATGTGACATCGTTGGTAGTACTTTGTGCATCATCCATAAACATATCTTGAATATCCATCTGTGCTAGGTCATCCAATTCCATCATGTCAGGATGATCTATAGTAGGAAAAATCATCTCTGATCTCCATCGCCTATTCAATATTTCCCTCACATAGTCAAATATGGCTCAAACATCTTTATCCACTTCTTCCAATGCATTTTAAGTAATTAACATGAATACTTTTTTACATTTACAATTTACAAGAAATCTTTGAATCACATTGACATATGCATCTTATATTCACCTTCTCAAGGATATTAACATCAATATTAATGTATGATAATGTTACATTTTGATATCAACAAGAAGCTACATAATATGATAAATGAATCATATAAATTATTTGATCCATTAATAAGAAATTATAGAGAATAATTTGCAAGACCATCCATACTCTCGATCAAACACTAAAAAATACTTGATGGATAGAACACTTTCCACCCAACCATGTTGGATTGTAAGGCCCACTCCCTCAAGCTAGGAGATAACATAAGGCCCTACACCACACATGTAAGGAAGAAAATAAGAGAACAACCAACCAAGAAATAACATGAGAATCTATAAGGTTAATGTTGTGGTTCCACAACACACACCCCATTTTTAACTTTAGAAATGGGGCTCCCTTTTCTTTGGCTCACAGAAGCTCATTCGTAAGAATAGGATATCTTCCAAGGTACCTCAGGGGTGAAAATTTTATAGTTTGGATTTAGGATTCTAGTTAGTTATCGTCATTTTTAACCCCTAACACCGGCATATTGATGTTAATCTTTGTGTAGGTCAACATGGCATCCTCATCATCCATACCACAAAATATTACCATGGTATTGCATGTGCGTTTTCAAAATAGGCACCTTGGGATTTTAGATAGAAGAAGTAGAAGGAGTTCAAGTATATGATAAAAAGATTAAAATAAGTACACTAGAGTGCTCCTAGACCCAATTTGAGCAAAACCTAGAAACCATTTTAAAAACTAGGAACTTTGATTTTTGCATGAATTGAGCACCTTGCACACTTCCCTGAAGGTGTGCAAGTGTACATATATAAAACATCCAGAGGCCCCTCGAGGTCTCAAACATTACCATGACTTCCTTGTCTTCTGTAGTAGCTAAGATCAGAGTCAAACCCATGACTTTCAAGTTCTAGGGGATGCCAAAGAAGTCACACTTCATGATTTCCACAAGGAAGTGAGGGAAAAGTATGAAGCTTTAGACTTATTAGCTCCTCAATAAATCACCTCTTCCATCCAAAAGTTCAAAGGAAAACATCCACACATCAATTTGGTATAAAAGGGAAGAAAACTTAGATGTTGGAAATCAAGTTTTGATACTTAGAAGATTTTATGAATTTTTGGGTCCTATCACCAAGGTGCACTTTTCTCATAGGTGCATCGACAGTTTTAAGAAGAAGTAGTACGCCGATAGTTAACTGACAATTGCTATTTTAGAGCATTCCATTCATCAAAAACACATTTTTATGGCAGTTCAACTCCTAGAGACACCTAGAGAAGGCCAAGCTTCAATTTTTAGAGCTCTCAATGACTCCCAAATCATCTCGTGGCTTCTATCTTCTTATCTCCTTCTTCTTTTATTGTTTTAAGTCATGTAAAGGCTCACACACCCATTAATTGATATAAACAAGGGTGTAGACCTACTTAGTACCATTTAGAGAGTTAGTTTGTATGTAAATGGATTTATTTTATTAGTGTTTTAGCATGAGTTTGCATTGAAAGAACTCTCATTCCTAACACAAAGGGAGGAGAAGTTTTGTTTTAAATACATGGATATAATATGTACTCCATGAAGTTATTTTGATGTAATAATATATGCTATTGGTGTTCTCATTCCGAGTGTAGTTATTATTTCTGGAGTTTATTATTTTTGTGAATGCATGCTCATGAATAATAATGGAGCCAATGGTTTTATTATGTTGTTATGATTGTGTGATCTTTTAATTTTGGTGTTTACCTTGTGTTAACAAATTTCCTTATTGTGATGAATTGGAAAGGGATCATCTTTGTTCTTGCATAGTGTTTTGTCTCATGTGAGCGCACTTTCTATGGCATTGAGATTTGATGAAACATAAAATATCTTTGGTTTATTATTGAAGTTACCATAAGTGATTAGATCATTGGAGTTGAGGAAGTGTTGCTCCTAATTTCATTGGTTTCCTACCAGATCCTTTTGATAATTTAATTTGCAAACGTGTTGTCAGTTTGGCTTATGTCTGGTAGGAATTTTCCTTTCAACAATTTGGTTTAATCTCTTGTTACTCTATCTTTTTTATTTTCTTTTAAAAAAATTTGGTTAAAATAGGAGTTCATATAGTTGCACTAATAAAATGCATTCATCATAAAACAAAAAAACAAACAAATATATCTCTTTTGTGGTTACTTTTTAGAAAAAGGTGTGGAGATTGGTGGGTGCCAACAAATGCCTCATTGTAAACATACACATTTATCTTCAATTGAGTTACCTAGTAGGTTGAAAAATAGCCATCTAGAACCTTGGAGTTGGTCATTGATCAAATTTTAAAGAGAGAGATTTGAAAGGATTTCTGTCATTAAGCATCGTGCAAAATGACCGCTCAACAGTTTACAACATGATACACAAGATTCCTTATAGACACCAGAGACAAACCACAAGGATAAATAAAGGGAATCCTAAGACACAAGCAGAAGAGTTTCATTACATAGCCCCTACTATCATAGATTATCTTGACTATTACCCCTTGTAGACCCCCACCCCTAGGTGAGGACCCATGGAACTGACCTTCCTTTCATTAAGACAAGGAAGCTGATATGACAACTTCATGACACACATGCAACCATATTAATAATTTACTTTCTCCACCCATCTTGTTAGTGTTATATGGTCCAAAATTACTAAGAAGGGAGGGGGTGGAGGGGGCAGGGAGTCGGGTGGGTGATTTTTTTTAATCCACCAATTCCAAACTTTTCATTAACCATTCAAAAATCTTCATCAATGTTTAATTTGTGCAACAATAAATAACAAAACAAATAAAACCATCTAAACATGAAACACAAGAACATCAATATTTTATTGTGCAAACCTTTGGTCAGAGGGAATAATCATAGTGAGAATTAGTACTCACAATTATTTTTACTTTCTGAAGTACACTCAATTAAAGGCTTAGCTCTATGAGGAGCTTTATAATGCCCTCTTAGGAGCAAGACCTTGTTAGGAGTCATCCAATTATGAAATTTTCCTCTAGCCACATTAATAGCTTTACCCTATTAGAAGTAACTCAGTTAAGTGATTTCAAACCCTAATCAAAGAGCCACCTTGTTAGGGTATTTCAAGTTTAGACTTGTTAGGATCTGACCAGTTAAGTGATTTTCTTGGAGAACCTATTAGAATTAAACAAGTGTAATTATCCAAGAATAAAACTTCTCATTTTCTAGTACAAATTTTCTTAACAAAAATCCTTTTCTTCTCTTATAGGATATCCATACCCTTCTCTCAATCTCACACCAACATCCAACATTTACAAATTCATAATTTGTTAGAGTGATTATAAATACATTTTTACTAGCTAGAGTAATCACCATCATAAATAAAATGGATTACAATTGAATTTCATCTTTTATCTTTACAATAGTCTACCAAAATGTAGTACCAAATCATAATAATACATTTATAATTCCATGTAAATCTTAAAATTCATCTATACATTGATGTGATTAATAACAATCAAAGTCCTCAATTCTTTCCAACATGCTTCCATAAGCTTGATAAATCAATCACCATGATCAATGTGAGGCCAACTCATCATAAGATATTGGATCTTCCATGTCACCATGACACTTGGATCATGAAAATATCTATCAAAACCAACCACATCATCACTAATTGAGGATCTAACACCAACTATTCCAAGTACTTTTCCATTCTGGATAGAATGATCTTCTGGTCATTGAAACTATCCCTTTTGGTACTTCAATAATTTTACAATTGTAACATAAGTCTCATGTCTTAGTTAAGAAATTTTGTACTAAACTAAAACACATGAATCCACATTGATTTGATATACTAATCAAATAATTCATCCTCTGTCATTGTCTATTATTTCAATTTCTCTATGAACCTTTAATCGATCATAAATATCGTCATACATGCTATGAGCTTCTTTGAGCTAATGTACAATATCTAGAGTTATCTCTTAGTCTCCCAAAATAATCAAACCGTTCAATTCCTTCTACAACATTGGATTCAACTACCTAACCTCTCATTACTTTATCTAGAACATTGTTAACCATGAAAACACTAGGTTAACATCAATGAAAACCCAATAGTAGATGCTCTTTTCATCAACCATGAACCACACAACACTCAACACTCTCTGCATTAGTTATGCCAATAATCTCCCTCTTTGGCATCATTGACAATACCAATATAGTTATGGAAACATCCACTAATTATAGAAATGTTACAGACCTCTTGATACAAATTACTTGCCCAGTTGACAATCTTCTTACCTGACAACTCTCTATAATCTTCTTCCACTTGATTTTCTCCTACAAGTCTTCTTCACCATTGAAAACAATGCAAAAAGGTCCCACCCAACATAGGTCATGTTATCTTGCAACAATATTTCTTTTCCTCTAATTGCTGCTCCTAAAGAGTACCCTTACCAATCCATAATGAAAAATATTCAATGAATTCACTAGATTGAGTCCACAACAAAATCTTAATAATGTTAAGGTAGGGGTATAACCCCAAACTTATCTCTTACATACTCAAAAGTTTCGTTAGGTAATGGCTTAGTAATTATGTCTGCTATCTATTCTTTGGTTGTTATATATTCATATTTAACTTCTTTCTATTTTATTGGGTCTCTCTAAAAATGATACTTGATTGCAACGTGTTTTGTCTTAGAATACATCACTAGATTCTTTGAATTGTTATTTACACTTATATTATTACAATAAATAGTCACTTGTTTAGTTACCTTCTCTTTTATTCCTTCTAGGATCTTATTCATCCATGCCATCTGTGTATTGTTGATAAATACTATCACATACTCAGGTTTTGCAGTAGATTGGAAAATGCAAATTTGTTTTTTACTTGTCCATGATACAAGTCTTCCTCATAGGAAAAAAACACCTCCACTTGTAATTTCTTTATCATCACTATTTCCTGCCCAATCTACATTAAGGAAAACACTAACAGAAATTATCTTTATGTGTGCACCATATACCATACTCTTTAGTCTCTTTCAAGTGCCTTAATATTTCCTTCACCACCATCATATGAGATTTACAAGGTTTTGGTATGAAAAGCTTAATTTACCTATCATGACTTAGACTCATGTTTAACCGACAAGGAAGAAAAGTCAAAGAAATATGACACATCCAAATTTATGTTTTATGCAAATGATGGTAATAGTAGTTACCATTCATAATTTAATATTTGTATTAAATATTTACCTCTTGATAGAAACCAAATCTAGATACTATATAACTACCCCACCACAATACTTTTCAATTGTAATATGAAAGACATTATCCAATTTCCAACTAGAAGTAGAAAATGAATATGATCAAACATTACTAACCCCTACCTCATACAATATAATATTTTGAGTGTTTTAAGTGCATGTTTGATAGTCATGAGAAAATTTATAGGTTATCAAGAGTCATTATAAGTACATTTATGGAAGATCACTAATGTGTTGGTCCAATTTGATGAGGTTCTTTATGACATATACAAGAGCATTTTTATGTGACTATTTTAGGCTTTATGCATCTATTAAGATGGTGGTTTGTATGGATTTTTATCATTTTATTTTGGAACCTTGATTTGACTCATGGTAATGTCTAATAGTGGTATTTTGGGTCATCGTATGTCTATCTATTGAGGTTTGATAAGGAGACATTATGGAAGCTTTATTTGTACACACATTTTGCTAGAACAAAAGATCCTTTCTAATCTTTGTTTCATGAATATAATGCAAGAATTGGCCTCTCTTGGTGAAATTTATTGCAAAAAGGATTTCTCTTCATAAATATTGTGGTATGAGATGTTCTTTTTGTGTTGTTGATTTATATTCTCTTCATTTTGCTATCTTATGATGA
This sequence comes from Cupressus sempervirens, assembly GCA_028749045.1. NCBI lineage: Eukaryota > Viridiplantae > Streptophyta > Pinopsida > Cupressales > Cupressaceae > Cupressus > Cupressus sempervirens. The sequence goes on from CM053786.1 coordinate 748,351,158, forward strand.
AGTAATTTTTATTTCCATATAGTATTTTATGTTCACCTAATATAGGTTTATTAATCATGATAATGTAGTGGTTTTGAGCATAAAGAAGAAGAAGAATATATCCATATCTCCATGCTTTCATGTATTAATCCAATTCTTGTATTTTCATACAATCATATATTTTTAGTAGGTATACTCTATGAAATGAATCTCTTCAATAATTTTATTGGATTAGAGTTTTGATAAATGCTCAATAGTCATCTTTCATGTAAAAAGGAAGTTATTAAATTATTTGATGATCTATCAACATATATAAGGGAAGAATCTATACTAGAATCTATAGTAATTTTCATAAGAATATAAACTCGACATAAGAGAAAATTTAAGTGATACTCATATTTGGCAAAAATGTTGTACAATGAATAAGACAAAGACTTGTTTCAACATAATATGTAGCTTTATGGTTTCTATCATCATAACTCATAGCTATTGAATTATATTAATTTTAACTATATGGGCTCTATTAACTAGGCAAACATAGGAACACTCAATAGACACTAAAAACTATCTCCACTACTGAGTGAGCTCGACATATATTGACTAATAATGATATGACATTTGTGTAACATCAAAGACAACACACAATTAATCAATTGTATCCAACAATCTCCCTCTTTGGCATGGATGACAACACAATATGTCATAGCACAATGAAATTTTGGATTTTAGACCTGAGAACTCCCTGTGTCAGAATGAGCTCTTCGTTTCACTAGATTCTGTCTGCAATAGTGGCTACCAAGTTCATTCAGAACTTTCTCCCTCTTTCAGAAAACTTCTTCTTTGGAAAACTTCTCCCTCTTTGGTTCTTTATTTTATTTTGGTTCAAAAATTTCTCAGAGATATGATAGTAAACTTCTCCCTCCTTAACAACACATGACAAAGATAATGATTTTGTGAATATCGATGTACCTTAAGTACTGAGTCATCTGCAATATGCCCTTGCCAATTTTGCGCCAACTTATTGATCTTCAACATGTTCCAGTTGATGCATTCACTAAACTTCATTTATTGAATTTTAGATAGGGGAATGATAAATGCATCCTTAGGTAATGACATGTTGAATATGTCTGTAATCTATTCTTTTGTATTCACATATTCCAATTTAACTTCTTTATTTTGCACTAATCCTCTTAAGAAATGATATTTTATAGCAATAAGCTTTGTTTTGGAATGCATTACTAGATTCTTTGATATGTTGATTGCACTGGTGTTATCACAATATATGACTATTGTATCTTTGATCTCTACCTTCATTCCTTCCAATAGTTGTTTGAACCACACAATGTTAGAACAATTGATTGTTGCTGCTACATATTTTGCCTCTGCTATGGATTGAGATGTAAAATTTTTCTTCTTTCTTGTCCAAGATACTAGTCTCTTACCAAGAAAGAATGCTCCACCACTAGTGCTCTTTTGTTCATCAATACTTCTTGCCCAATCAACATTTGTAAACACCTTCAAGTCTAAATTGCCTCCAAGTTTGTACCATAAGCCATATTCTTTAGTACCTTTCAGATATCTCATGATTCACTTGATTTCCATCATGTGATTTTTTTTGGGATTTGCTAAGAATCTTGCCCACCATACCAATTACTAATGCAATATTAAGCCTTCTATGCACTACATATTGCAGTTTTCCAATCATTGATTTGTATGTCATCTAATCTACTACCTTGGAATCATCATTTTTGGAAAGCTTATGTCCAGTAGACATAGGGGTTCCAACAGGTTTTGAATCTTCCATTCCAAATTTCTTCAGTATCTCCTTGATATACTTGGATTGAGTGATGTAGATACCATCTTTGTTCTGTTGTATCTACAACCTAAAAAAGAAATTTATCTCACCAAACATTGACATTTCAAATTCTTTACTCATTTTTTCTAAGAATGCTTTGCATAAGTCATCATTTCCTATAAATAGAGTATCATCAACAAATATTTCTACCAACACAATCTTCTTATCTAGTCCTTCTTTGATATATAGACTACTGTTGTCATTTGCCCTTTGAAAACCAATCTATACCAAGTAATTATGTAGTCTTTCATACTAAGCTCTGGGAGCTTGTTTTAGACCATATAATGCTTTGTGTAGTTTGCAAAAAATGTCTCTTTTGCTAGGATCTAAAAAACAATTTGGTTGCTCAATGTAGACTTCCTGATCAAGAATTCTATTCAAGAATGCAGATTTAACATCCATTTGATATACTTTAAATCCTCTATGTATTGCATATGCTAGTAAAGTTTTAACACCTCCTAGTCTTGCCACAGGAGAAAAAGTCTCACCATAGTCAATACCTTCTTGAGAATAACCTTTGCACACTAATCTTGCTTTGTTTCTTGATACTTTTCCATCTTCATTCAACTTATTTCTAAATACCCACTTTGTACCAATTACATTTTTATCATTGGGTCTAGAAACAAGAGTCTAAGTTTTGTTCTTTTCTATTTGTTCTATCTCTTCATTCATTGCTTCAATCCAACTTTCATTTTCTAGAGCATTTGTAACACTTCTAGGTTCAAATTCAACAAGTAAACATGTACCTTTTAATTTGCTTCTTGTCATTGTTCCATCAGATTTGTTTCTAATGATCAGATTAGGTGCATGATGTCTTCTGACATAACTTGCTAACATAGGCTCTTTGGTCTTTGAATGAGTTCCACCATCTTCTTGAATTTCAGTTTCAAGCTCGGGTCCTTCTGTTTGTGACTCAGGTCCATCAGGGTCTGTTTGAACTAGCTTGATAGCCTCTAATTGTGACTCAAGTCCTTGTAGCTGAGGTTGCACTGTCTGCAACTTGATAACTATTGGAGTTTTTGGGGAATTGGGAGATGAAGCTTCTTTTCTCTCAAATAGATTTGACAGGGTATCAGGTTCATAGTAAACAAATCTTCTGTAATCCTCAGGTTCCTTGTTGCTTTCTTGTTCACTCTTTTTTGCAAATTCATCAATTTTGACATGTGTGCTTTCTATAATTTTGTGAGTAGTCAAATTCAAATATCTAAATGCTTTACTTTTGTAGGAGTATCCTAGAAATATGCATTCATCACCTTTTACATCAAATTTTCCTTTTTTAAATTCTTTTAATATATAACATTTGCTGCCAAATACTTTCAAGTAACTTATATTAGGTTTGTAGCCATACCATAGTTGATAAGGTGTTTTGTTTGAATCTTTCTTCAACTAGACTTTGTTCAAGGTATGAACTGCAGTGTTGATAGCTTCCTTCTAGTATTTGAGGGCAACATTCTTTTCAATCATTAGTGTTCTTGCACAGTCCATGATAGATTTGTTTCTTCTTTCAGCTATACCATTTTGTTGTGGTGTACCAGGGGCTAATATTTGTCTTTTGATTCCTCTTTCAATGCATAAATTATTGAATTCATGGGAGATGAATTCAACACCTCTATCTAATCTTAAGCATTTCAACTTCTTTCCAATTTCTTTTTCTACTCTTGCCAGATACCACTTGAATTTTTGAAAGGCTTTTGATTTTTCTTTTAGGTACATTACTGTCATCATTCTAGAGTAGTCATCAACAAAAAGAATGAAAAACTTTTCTCCACTATAACTCTCTATTCCAATAGGTCCACATAAGTCTGTATGAACAATTTCCAAGACTTCTTCTGACTGATAATCTATGCTCTTGAAGCTCGTCTTTCCCATCTTACCAATTTGGTAATTCTTGCATAGACCCATGTTAGGTTTCTTCAAACTAGGAATACCTCTTACTCTTCTATGTTTGCTTATTTTAACCAGATTTTCAAAGTTTAAATGACATAGCTTTTTTGTGCCATAACCACCTTTCTTCTACTTGAGCAATAAAACATGAACAATCATTAAGACCAAGATAAAATAGATTACCTTTTGTTTTCTTGCCAGATCCAACTAGATTTCCTTTTCCATCTAGTAATTTAGCCTGTCCTTTTCCACAAAAATATACCTCTTTTGTGGTTTAGCAAAAGTTGTGCAGATTGGTGGGTGCCAAAAAATGCCTCATTGTGAACATACACATTTATCTTCAATTGAGTTACCTAGTAGGTTAAAAAATAGCCATCTAGAACCTTACTGTTGGTCATTGATCAAATTTTTCTAGAGAGAGATTTGAAAGGATTTCTATCATTAAGCATCATGCAAAATGATTGCTCAATAGTTTACAACATGATACACAAGATTCCTAATAGACACTAGAGACAAACAACAAGGATAAATAAAGGGAATCCTAAGACACAAGTAGGAGAGTGTCATTACATAATCCCCACTATCCTAGATTATCTTGACTATTACCCCTTGTAGACCCTCACCCCTAGGTGAGGACCCATGGAATTGACCTTCCTTTCATTAAGACAAGGAAGCTGGTATGACAACTTGATGCCATACATGCAACCACATTGATAATTGACTTTCCCCACCCATCTTGTTAGTGTTATAAGGTCCAAGATTACTAAGAGGGGAGGGGGTGGATGGGGGCAGGGAGTCGGGTGGGTATTTTTTTAAATCTACTAATTCCAAACTTTTCATTAACCATTCAAAAATCTTCATCAATGTTTAACTTGTGCAATAATAAACAAAAAAACAAATAAAACCATCTAGACATGAAACACATGAACAACAACATGTTATTGCGAAAACCTTTGGTCAGAGGGAATAATCATAGTGAGAATTAGTACTCATAATTATTTTTACTCTTCTGAAGTGCACTCAATTAAAGGCTTAGCTCTCTGAGGAGCTTTACAATGCCCTCTTAGGAACAAGACCTTGTTAGGAGTCATCTAATTATGAGATTTTCCTCTAGCCATGTTAATAGATTTACTTTATTATATGTAAATCAGTTAAGAGATTTCAAACCCTAATCAAAGAGCCACCTTGTTAGGGTATTTCAACTTCATACTTGTTAGGATCTAACCAGTTAAGGGATTTTCTTGGAGAACATGTTAGAACTAAACAAGTGTAATTATCCAAGAATAAAACTTCTCATTTTCTAGTACAAATTTTCTTAACAATAATCTTTTTCTTCTCTTGTAGGATATCCATACCCTTCTCTCAATCACACACCAACATCCAACATTTACAAATTCATAATTTGTTAGAATGATTATAATTACATTTTCACTAACTAGAGCAATAACCATCATGAATAAAATGGATTAGAATTGAATTTCATCTTCACTCTTTAAGATAGTCTACCAAAATGTAGTACCAAATAATAATAATAAATTTATAATTCTATGTAAATCTCAAAATTCATCTGTACATTGATGTGATTAATAACAATCAAAGTCCTCAATTTTTTCCAACACACTTCCATAAGCTTGATAAATCAATCACGACGATCAATGTGAGGCCAACTCATCATAAGATATTAGATCTTCCATGTCACCATGACACTTGGATCATGAAAATATTTATCAAAACCAACCACACCATCACTAATTGAGGATCTAACATCAACTATTCCAAGTACTTTTCCATTCTGGATAGAATGATCTTTTGGTCATTGAAACTACGCCTTTTGGTATTTCAATAATTTTACAATTGCAACATAAGTCTCATGTCTTAGTTAATATATTTCGTATTGAACTGAAACACATGAATCCACATCAATTTGATATACTACTCAAATAATTCATCCTCTATCATTGTCTATTATTCTAGTTTCTCCATGAGCCTTTAATTGATCATAAATATCCCCATACATGCTATGAACTTCTTTGAACCAATGTACAACATCTATAGTTATCTCTTAGTCTCCCAAAAGAATCAAGCCATTCAATTACTTCTGCAACATTGGGTTCAACTACTTAACCACTCATTAGTTCATCTAGAGCATTGTTAACCATCATAACACTAGGTTGACATTAATGAAAACCCAATAGTGGATCTTCTTTTCATCAACCATGAATCACACAATACTCAACAGTCTTGTTAGGATAAACTATGGATAGAAATAAAAAAAAGTACATGCAAATATAACCAATAACAGAAAATAATAGAACACACAGAAATGAACACAAGGCACCAATATTTAACGTGGTTCACCCAATCCCTGGGCTACGTCCACCAAATAGCAAGTCTGATCTTATTACAATCCAGTGATTACAACCTGATTACAATCCATAATCCCTTATAGCTCAATACCGCCGCAAGAACCAATTTCGCATCACAACATATTGAAAAATACCTAACCCTAAGCCCTTTTATACAATTATTAAACTGCTTTAGGGTTATAACATGTTGGCCATATGTCGGCCATATGTCGGCCATAATAAGTCACCACAATCTAACAATCTCCCACTTGAGGACTGATCAGGCTCCACACTAAACAACAATCTCCCACTTGGAGACTGATCCTGTAGCAATACAACTACCACATGGGGCTCCCACTGGATCAAACCACCCTAGACTTTACTGTTCTTTTATTCACATTTAGTCTAAAAGACCAATTGAAGCTGAAGAGGAGTTCAGCTTCTCCCTTGTTACAACCTTTGTCAACATATCTGCTGGATTGTCATTGGTATGTATCTTCTCCATCTTTAACTGTCCATCCTCCAAAATTGACCGAATGAAATGGTACCACAACTGTATGTGTTTGGTCTTAGAATGCAGAGCTGAATTCTTAGCAAGATGAATGGCACTTTGACTATCTATAAACAAATAATTATCCTTCTGAGGATGTCCCAATTCTTCCAAGAAGAACTGAAGCCATATCATCTCCTTGGCTGCCTCTGTAGCAGCAATATACTCTGCCTCTGTAGTGGATAAAGCATTAATCTTCTGTAACCTAGAAACCCAGCTCATGGCTACCCCACCAATAGTAAAGACATAACCTATAGTACTCCGCCTGGTATCAATATCCCCTGCCAAATTTGAGTCAACATAGCCCTGTAAATCAGTAGTAGAGCCCCCAAAGTGTAAAGACTTATTGGATGTCCCTCTCAAATATTTGAGAATCCACTTGACAACATTCCAATGCTCAAATCCTGGATGACTCATATACCTGCTAACGACTCCCACTGCATGTGCAATATTTGGCCTAGTGCATACCATAACATACATCAAACTTCCTATAGCTAAAGCATAGGGTACCTTGGACATCTTATCCTCCTCTTCCTTTGTCTTGGGACACATCTCCTTAGTCAATTTCAAATGACCAGGTAAACGTGTGCTGACAGATTTAGCATTCTCCATACAGAAACGTTGCAACACCTTCTCAACATAATCAGCCTGAGATAGCGTCAAGGTTCTGTTCTTCCTATCTCTGAAAATCTTCATACCAAGGATTTGTTTTGCTGCCCCCAAATCCTTCATAGTGAATGCATGTGCTAACTGACATTTTAGCCCCTTAATATGATGCACGTTAGACCCAGCTATAAGCATATCATCAACATATAGACATAAAATAATGTAGCTATCATCATCCAACCTCTTAAATTAAACACAATAATCTGAATGACACCTGTTATATCCATGCTCATGCATAAAACTGTCATATTTCAGATACCATTGCCGAGGTGCTTGCTTCAAGCCATATAAACTTTTCTTCAATTTGCACACTAAGTTCTCCTTACCTTTGACCTCAAAACCCTGTGGCTGAGCCATATATATTTCTTCATCCAAATCACCATGAAGAAAGGCTGTTTTAACATCCATCTACTCTAAATGCAAATCTTCAGTAGCCACAAGACTTAAAACAGTACGAATAGAAGTCATTTTAACAACAGGAGAAAATATCTCATCAAAATCAATTCCCTTTTTCTGTGCAAACCCTTTTACAACTGACTTGGCCTTAAATCTTTTCTTACCTCCTTCCTCTTCTTTCAACCTGTAAACCCATTTATTCTGTAAAGCCTTTTTACCTACAGGCAACTTGCACAAATCCCATGTCTTATTTTTCAGCAAAGAGTCCATTTCATCTTTCATTGCAGACTCCCACTAAATCTTAGTAGCCACCTGCATAGCTTTATCATAACTTTCAGGTTCACCAGCATCAGTAAGCAAAATAGAATACAAAGAGGGAGAAAACCTTTGTGGAGGTCTAATTTGCCTTGTTGACCATCTAACATTCACTGGTGTGTGTAGTATTTGTTGTTGCATTTGTTGCACATCATGAGGAATGGCTAGAACATCAGCTTTTGGAGTATCATCCAGCACTACATAATCATCTTCTTTCTTCTCATGTTGCTGCAACAGATCTTTGTACAACACTTTTTCATTGAATATGACATCTCGGCTTCTTATAATTTTATGATTTTCAAAATCCCAAAGCCTATAACCAAATTCATTAATGCCATATCCAACAAAGACACATTTCTTTGATTTAGCTTCTAGCTTGGTTCTATTTTCAGAGTCTATATGAGCAAAAGCTTCACAACCGAAGGTCTTGAGAAAAGAATAACTCACCTTCTTACCAGTCCATGCTTCCTCTGGAATACCACAACTCAAAGGAGTAGAGGGACCTCTATTAATCAAATATACTACAGTATTGACAGCCTCCACCCACATGTGTAAGGGCAACCCAACATGCAACCTCATGCTCCTTGCGCGCTCCATTATAGTCCTGTTCATGCGTTCAGCCACTCCATTTTCCTGTGGAGTCCTTGGAACAATTTTTTGTCTATGAATACCATTAGTGGAGCAATAATCTTCAAATTCATGACTGCAATACTCACCACCATTATTAGATCTGAGAAATTTTAATTTCTTACTAGTCTCATTTTCAACCAAGCATTTCCATTTCTTAAAAGCTTGAAATACATCAGATTTCTGTCTAAGGAAATAAACCCATACTTTTCTAGTTTCATCATCAATAAATGTAACATAATAATGAGAGCCACCAAGGGAAGATACCTAAGCCGGTCCCCATACATCTGTATGCACAAGCTCTAGTTTCTCCTTTTTGTTTTCCTTCCCTATCTTTACAAAACTCACTCTCTTTTGTTTTCCATACACACAACTTTTACAGAAATCCATATTCACACATTTCAGACTTGGTAAAACTTTCCTTGAATGAAGTACTTTCATACCTTTCTCACTCATGTGCCCAAGTCTATTGTGCCACAACACTGTATCAGAATCTATAGCAGCTATTTGTTCTCCCTACTCAACTGCAGTAATTGTTCCTGAATATTCATTTTTCTCTGAAACAATCAAAGTAGAAGGAATAATATGACCTGTACAAAGATATAAGGTACCTACTTTCACACCTTTTGCTACTACAAGGGAACCTTTTGAAACCTTCCAATTTTTATCATTAAAAGTAACTACACAACCCTCATCACCGAGTTGTCTTGCTGAAATTAAATTTCTACTTAGTTTTGGAACATGTCTTACCTCATGTAGTAGCCAATGATTCCCATTCTGCAACTTAATCTTAATTTTTCCCTTTCCAACAATCTGACAGGGTTCATTATCCCCCAAATAAACAAGCCCAAAATCCCCTTGGACATAATCAATGAAATAACCTCTATGAGGTGTAGCATGAAATGAAGCACCATAATCTAAAACCCATGAATCATCAACACTCTCTAAAGACAGAAGCAAAGCATCCTCTTCAGATTTTTTACTTACCACATTTGCCTCCTTGTCTCCATTTGATTTATCTCCTTCATTTTTCTTTCGATTCCAACAATCTTTCTTTTTGTGCCCTAGTTTCCCACAGTACCAGCAATCATTTGGTCCTGTCGATTGAGACCTCATCCCCTTTGACTTTCCTCTTGATTTCCCACGATTTCTAGAGTTACTTCCTTTTTCAGTCGTTCTGCCCCTGCTTTGTGCATTTAAAGCACTTCCTGATGTAGATCCACCTGAGGATTTTCTATGAGTTTCCTCACTTAAAATAACACCGATCACATCATCATATTTTAGGGTACTAGATCCAAGAACAGAATTAATCACCGGCATTACCAAGCCATTCCAGCTTTTAGGCAAAGAACACAAAAGCAAGAGAGCCCTAATTTCTTCATCAAAATTGATACCCATAGAAGATAATTGACTAGTAATAGTATTAAACTCATTTAAATGATCTGCAATAGATCCACCTTCTGCCATTCATATTAAATAAACGCTTCATGAGAAATACCTTGTTTGAAGTGGAGGGCTTTTCATACAGTGTCGCTAGGGTTTTCATCAAATCTTCTGTCGTCTTTGCTTTTGTAATATTAAATGCCACCGATGGTGCCAAGCATAACCGAATGCTTCCGAGTGCCTTTCTATCCAAAAGATCCGATTCAACCTCTGACATAGTTCCCTGATTCTTGGCTTTTCCTTCCAACGGCTTCCATAAATCCTTCTGATATAGATAGTCTTCCATTTGCATCTTCCATAACTGAAAGTTCTACCCATTAAACCTGTCAACCCTCAACTTACCCTCATCTGGCATCGCTCCCACTCAACCGTGAGACTCCCACTTAATCGTGAGACTTTCCTGTAGAGGATAACTGAAAGACAACCTTGCTCTGATACCACTTGTTAGGATAAACTACAGACAGAAATAAAAAAAGTACATGCAAATATAACCAATAACAAAAAATAATAGAACACACAGAAATGAACACAAGGCACCAAGATTTAACGTGGTTCACCCAATCCCTGGGCTACATCCACCAAACAACAAGTCTGATCTTATTACAATCCAGTGATTACAACCTGATTACAATCCGTAATCCCTTACAGCTCAATACCGCCGCAAGAACCAATTTTGCATCATAACATAATGAAAAATACCCAACCCTAAGCCCTTTTATACAAGTATTAAACCGCTTTAGGGTTATAACATGTCGGCCATATGTCGGCCATAATATGTCGGCTACCATGTCGGCCACTGCCCAAATTTTTTTTTTCGGACCCCACTATTTATGAAGTATGTACAGTACTTTCCTGATCAGTCACCACAATCTAACAATCTCCAACTTGGGGACTGATCAGGCTCCACACTAAACAACAAGTCTCTGCATTAGTTATGCCAATAATCTCCCTCTTTGGCATCATTGACAACACCAATATAGTTATGGAAACATCCACTAATTATAGAAATGTTATAGACCTCCTGATACAAATTACTTGCCTAGTTGACAATCTTCTTACCTGATAACTCTCTGTAATCTTCTTCCACTTGATTTTCTGCTAGAACTCTTCTCCACCTTTGACAACAATTCCAAAGGTATCACCCAACATAGGTCACATTCTTTTGCAACAATATTTCTTTTCCTTTGATTACTGCTCCTAAGGAGTACCCTTACCAATCCATAATGAAAAATATTCAATGAATCCACTAGATTGAGTCCACAAAAAAATCTTAGTTATGTTAAGGTAGGGGTATAACCCCAAACTTTTCTCTTACATACTCAAAAGTATCCTTAGGTAGTGGCTTAGTAATTATGTCTACTATCTATTCTTTTGTTGTTATATAATCATACTTCATTTCTCTCTATTTTACTAGCTCTCTCAGAAGATGATAATTGATTGCAACATGTTTTGTCTTAGAATACATCACTAGATTCTTTGAATTGTTATTTACACTTATATTATTACAATAAATAGTCACTTGTTCAGTTACCTTCTCTTTTATTCCTTCTAGGATCTTCTTCATCCATGCAATCTGTCATGCCCAAAATTTTGCGGCCAAAAACACACAATTTTTTTTTAATTATAATTATTATAATGTTCAAGTTGATAAGTTTGCAATCACATTTCAAGAAAAGAATTCTCTTCATTACATCATAAGCTTATAAAATCTTGTGGAGGAATACATCGTTAAACTAAAGCTCTCGATATTAAAGTAATATCGTCATTTATTTCATTTCATATTAATCTTAAAACAATAGATTTAAATTTCCTCTACAACAATATATGAAAATTATTTAAATAACATTTTAAATGAGTTTGTTCCAAATTCATTTGAAAATATCAGATCAAGGACTCATTAAAGGAAAATATTACATCTACCCATACTCCTATATAAATGATTAAGTTATGATCAATAAACAACCTATTAAAGTAAAACTAAATAATATTCAAAGACTAATTTATCGTAATTAACTAATCTTTTAACTACTCATTAAGTTACTACTTTCTAAGTTAATTAAACAACTAAATTAATCTAAAAACTAAACTATCTAAATCTAATAATAAGCTAGCCATAATTCCATCCTTAATTACAAGATAATCAATTTTTATGTAACTCTATAAAATCTAAAGCAATAACTTTTACAAATAACTATTAAACAAACATAATAAAACAAAACTAATCCTATACATGAAACTAAAAACATATAACTTAAAACTTTGATAAATTAAACTAATTACTAAAATAAACAAACCTTCAACTAACAATACTATTAACAAAATCAAAACACAATATAAAAACTAACAAACATAACATAACTTTAACACTAATACTAACATCTAATACTATATAGAACAACCTAACACTTCAATTAAAAAACTTAATATTAAATTAAACTAACTTAAAAACTAACAATACATAAATTAACATAACTCTAAACTTAACTAAAAGAATATGAATTAACTTTAATATAAACTAACTTAAACTCAAAACAAACTAACCACTACAAAAAGAAAATCTAAAACACAAAAACTTAATTACGCATAAACCCTACCATTCTATCCTACCCAAACCCTTGCGCGCTTTCCAAGCACTCTCCATGGCACCCTGCCCAAAACGTGCACTTACCCAAGAGAAGTAAGTACTGACGCATGCCTGCCAAGAGATGTGGTGACAACTAGTTTCAAATTTTTTATACAACTAGCACAATATACTTCCAATTAAATATTTCTCCAATCCCAACTCTGCATACGTCTGACATGGGGGGTCACGTACATGAGGCAAGGATCTAATTGGAGATTTTGTGGGTTAAGACAAAGTCAACACCCCTTCTCATTTGCCTAATGTTGGATGAACCTGCGCCTAGGCATTCAATGCAAAAGTTTATTTGGTAGAGAGAGATTTTAGTGAGCTAGGATATTGAGATTAATTTTATGTATAATCATACTTGCACCAACGAATTTATTGAAGATTTATTTTATTTTATTTTGTATTATTTTATTGTCTTAGAGGGGATCATCTAGGGAATATGCTCTGCAGACTTTGGAGGAATTTAAATTTCCTCCCCATGTATTTTCCAAAGAGTTTTCACTCCTGGAAGTGCATATTTATATTTTGAAGCAAAATTTTGACTAAGGACATGATAAAAAAATATGCATACCATTGTGTTAATCAGGATTTAATATAATCTATTGCTAATATACGTTCTTTAAACTATCATACCAATGCAAGAGAGTGCATATGCATAGTCTCTTAGTCCTTTATTTAAAAAAAATGTATGTTTTATATATATTCATCAAAGAACATGATATGTGTTCTAATTCTTGTTTTTTTTTAAAATTCAAGGATTACAAAACTTCTTAATCCAATTGGTTTTATTTTTGAAGAACTTATGAGGAGTATGATACGATACACCAGATTAAAAAGGTGCTGAATAATTCTAAATCAATTTGCTTGTATCCATTTATGACATTTATTAAGGAATGAGGTAAACTTAGAATTCACAAAGTAGGATTTTTTTTTGATTTCATCACCATACTTATACATCAAATTTAAAACTTCATCATATCAAATTTTTCTCTTCATTATCATAATTGAAACTTGAAAATTCATAATTCAAAGGCATTATCTACCAACTATTGTATCACATACATATGCCAAAATTTGAGTTCACAAGTAAACATTGCAAAGAGCATTTCATAATTTTATTTTATTTTTCTATTATGCATCCTGGTTCAAGGCTCCATTGGGAAAGAACCAATAAGAAAACCCGATGTCATTGCTATTATATCAACATTCAAATTATCATTTACATAGGATTTACAATTCAATGAAAAACTCTTCAACTTCTTCACAAGACCTTCTTCCAACACTTCAAATCTTCAAGGTAAAACAAGGAGGACAAAAGCTGACCCGGTGTGGTTCATCACAACACAAAGAAAAACATTCAAACATACACCCAACCTGGTTTAACACAATAGATCCAAGCATAGGACCTGATTAGGGGGGAGGTGGATTTTCTCAATGGGAGATATCAATCACCATACCATACCATAACCCTTTCGGGGCTAAAACTTCAAGAATTTCCATTCTTTTACAAGGCCCTTTCGAGGCTGCTATCACAAGGATGTTCATTCCTTTCCATATTCAAGATTTCACAATATCAATAAGGTATGTGATGACCAGTAGGGGCCCATACGCCCTACCCTTTTTCCCTCCTCTCACCATGAAAGGAGACTCTTCACCATTGAGGTCCAACTAAGGCCCTACCCCCGTACATGGCCACTTCTTCCCTATCCAAGGGTGAGTGATGTCAAAACTATCCCCATGAGATTCTCTCAAAACAAAAAACATCAAGACAAGCATAAGAATGCATAAAGAAACAAACAAGAATCCCTCCAACCCATCCCAACACACAAGCAAGCACAACCAAAGAACAACACATCAACTTATACATGATTCAAGCATAGACAACATGAAGAACAATACAAAGGAGTGAAGAATCCCTACCTCCACCAAAGAGTTATGGTAAATGATCCAATTGAAAAGAGCTCTTTCCTTCCTTGCTTCAACCTTCCAAGACTCCTCTCTAAATGTAGAGATTGGGTAACAACCTCCACTAGTCCAAGAAGGGCCTCTAAATAAGCCTCAAACTCAACCATCCAAGGGATCAATAACTACACCCACCCACTTACAAATCTAGAAACTCCTAAGTCAACCCACACTATGGTTAATCACTAAAAGGAGGTGAGATGATGCAACTCATGGTAGCCATAGTCAATTTTCGCACAAAAGCAAAAAGAGATTTTTTGAGTGGCCTCAAAAGTCAATAAAAGGGGCTTAGGGGTTGGGAAAGACCTCCAACCCATACCCATACCCCTTGGGTATAATTATTTCATGTTTTGAAGCCTTAGGAATAGGTTTAGAGCCAAACAAAAGCTAGAAATATAATTAGGACCAACTAACAACTCTAAAATGCAGATTAAACACTAATCCAGATTAAGGGTGACTAAACTCGATTAAGAACCAAATTAGAAAACTGACACTAACTTAAACCAACTAAGGTCCAAAGGGTACATAGCTAACCCTAACTAGTACGCTAAAGGGCCAAACAAATCACGAGTGTCAAGCGACATAAAAAGAACATAGTTACGAAGATTAACATTTACTGATCACAAGAAAATACATACATACATTTCACAATTAAAATACTTGAATTACGAACAACAAGGTTTCCAAAATTAACACATAGAGATCAGTTCTGTGCCTCCGTCGGTTTCCTTGGCTAAAAATATCTGCACACTCATTGCACACATCAGTAGTCCCAAAAATCACATGTACATATATACGTATCAGAAATTCACATAAATTGAAACATACATCAATCAGGGTTTCTTGCATCCTACTTGTATCCTTAATCATAAAGATTCCAAAATCAATGTGTTAATCGTACATTTTACTAAATTCATCAACATACATATACATAAAACATTAAATGACGGACATCAAATATCTGAAAGTAACATCACATAGCATGAAATAATATAATATGTTCTAAGCATCAGATAATGTCTCGACATCTCGAGTCATGAGTATCAAAATGATAAAGTGATGTAACAACTAAGGCTACAAAATGGTCATTGCGAGGCCTCACACAATCTATGTATTGTTGATAACTACTGTCACATACTCAAGTTTTACAGTAGATTGGAAAATGCAAATTTGTTTTTTACTTGTCCATGATACAAGTCTTCCTCATAGGAGAAAAAAAAATCCACTTGTCATTTCTTTATCATTACTATTTCCTGTCCAATCTACATTAGGGAAAACACTAAGAGAAATTACCTTTATGTGCACACCGTATACCATAGTCTTTAGTCTCTTTCAAGTGCCTCAATATTTCCTTCACCACCATCATATGAGATTTATAAGGTTTTGGTATGAAAAACATAATTTTACCTATCATGACTTAGACTCATGTTTAATGGACAAGGAAGAAAAGTCAAAGAAATATGACACATCCAAATTTATGTTTTATGCAAATGATGGTAATAGTAGTTACCATTCATAATTTAATATTTGTAAAAAATATTAACCTCTTGATAGAAACCAAATCTAGATACTATATAACTACCCAACCACAATCCTTTTGAATTGTAATACGAAAGACATTATCCAATTTCTAACTAGAAGTAGAAAATGAATCTTATCAAACATTACTAACCCTTACCTCATACAATATAATATTTTGAGTGTTTTAAGTGCATGTTTGATAGTCATGAGAAAATTTATAGGTTATCAAGAGTCATTATAAGTACATTTATGGAAGATGACTAATGTGTTGGTCCAATTTGATGAGGTTCTTTATGACATATACAAGAGCATTTTGACATGGCTATTTTAGGCTACATGCATGATTTTAAGATGGTGGTTTGTATGGATTTTTATCATTGTATTTTGGAACCTTGATTTGACTCATGGTAATATCTAATAGTGGTATTTTGGGTCTTCATATGTGTTAGTGAATATATTATCCTTCAAGAAAATATGCGCGAATATAACCCTGAATGCCCGAGTGAGAGGACTAATCAATACCAATAGTTGGATAGGTTATCCTTGGATTGATAACCATCCTCTGAAATTTATTGGGTACAACTCCCCGTGTGAGATATTCAATGAATTAATTATGGATGCTTTTAACTGGAAAGCACAAAAGGATTACAAGCATCCATCTGTAAACACAGACTAGACGCGTAAACATAATAACTGAAAAGAAAGAAAAACAAAAAATAATAGATCACACAAAGTTCATTTTCTGCATGCTGCATTACAAAAAGGACAATGATCAAAGGAATAATTTCCATCTTCCCAAGAAAAAGAAGAATCAAAGCTTCAAAGAGAACTTGATATCAGATGTATTCAAAAAAAGGCAATATCAGATGCTCTTAAAGAAAATTGAAAGTTACGGAAAGATAACAATCAGTGGAAAGTAAACTGCCTAAACACAAAGTTCTAATTTGTAGTTCTCTTTCAGATCTCCTTTCTTTAAGATGTAAAAGACTACACATATATCATTACATGCTCCATCAGATTTATTATCTAGAAAGAAACAAAACCCTCTCCCATACATTAGATTTTGAAATCAAATTTCCCTTTAATAACTAACAAAGTCTAGCAAAGTAAAGCTCTACTCTGCTATAGCTCCAAAGTCTATCTTCTTTTCCCTAGAGAATTGGAAATATCTCTATGGAGAACTAGAACCCTCTTCCTATAGTAGCATAAAATCTCCTGCTGGAAAAAGACAATGGAACCCCTTTCATTTTCTTTTAATGGCATTTTTAATATGTTCTTTCCCATAACTTTTCAGTTTCATAACTGATTCTTGAAATTCCTCTTTCTTTGCGGGCACTTTCAAAGTTTAAAAAGACTTTCCAAATTTTTGCATCATTCTTGGTTAAGAAAATAAAGCATCATTCTTATGCTTCCAGTCTCTTTCTTGGGATAAATTTCATTTCCAAGAATATTAAGATCAAAAAATCTTTTAAAGTGACATGTGGCCCTAACTTGACAAGTGGCATTTGTTGGTGATGAGGCTCTATCATAATTTTGTGACTGCCATTGACAGTTTTGACAATGCTCTACTCAATCAGCCATAACTTGTAAACCAATAATAATTTTGAAGATATCTCTAGTTAGTTCATGTGTAACTTGCCTCTGAATAACATATCCAAAGCTGAGCTAAATCCAACGGTGCAATTGGACGTTATGCCCCTCGCACCGAGACCAATTTTTTTGTCATCTACATTTGTGACTACTCCTGCTAATCCGATAGAGGTGCAAACAAAAACCCATAACTTTTGATTTATAATGAATCTCATAAAAATATTTGGAGTGGATTTAGTTAATTAGGTTTCCCAAGAAATACTTGAAATTCAGTCATATCCAATAGTCGAATTGAGAGATATGGCCCCCAAAAGATGACTATTTTTCTATCATCTGCATTTGTGGCTGTTCTAGATAATTCTGATAGACCTGCACATAGTCACCTACATCTCACAAACCAAACTGAATTTTTAAGATCACTTTACTGAGATTTTAGATATCTTGGTTATGTCCAACATATTTCAATTTCAGAAAGATCCAACAGTGGAGTTGAGAGTTATACCCCTCACACTGAGACTATTTTTCTAGAACAACAAGCATCCGATTTCGACAAATCTTGATCTATTTTTTATTCAAAACATAGCACATTTGATAACATATGGAAATGTTAGACCGTTTATGTTAAATACATATTTCCTTGGCTCCAAATAGATGCATTCATCTTCTACAACCACGAGCTCTGAGTGGTACAATCTTTTCATTTGCATGCATGTTTTCCCATTGGCATATGGTTGATTGTTGCCTCATTAATGCTACGTTCTCATTTTTTAACATGCAATAGAAAAGAATTCAAAACCTCCATCGAGTATATTAGATGGAATATCAATATACATTTTAAAATAAAATGTATGATGCCAATACTTATCTCTAGTGCTCTTTGGTTGAACCTGTGCTTTGAACATACTGAACCAGTGAATTGAATGTTGAGCCTCTGAACTTGACCTTAATATGAACTTTGTATCATGGAGCCTCCAATTTTGTGGGATAGCAAATTGCAATTCTAACCTGGGAAATGAATCATTAAACCCAAGCTACTGAATCATACATGTGAACCTCTCAAAATAGATCATTAAACTTGCATGAACAAATTGGACTATTTTGAACTAGTTTGAACTGCTTCGAACTTTAGTTTGAAGTGGTTCAAGACTCTGCACTTGAAGTTCAAACTATTGAACCTTTGAAACATCAAACTCATTGAACCTTTGAAACTACTGAACTGACAAAAACTGATCATGAATTGTGAACTTTTCTGAGTCGACCATTTTGTACTTTAAACCATGAGTTTGAATTTTGCTTGTATTGAACCTACAGGATGGATCATCTGAACCATTGAACCATTTCGAACAAATTTGAACTAATGTTCAGAGTGGTTCGAAAACACAAATTACAAGTTTTAAAACCATGTCCATAGTGGGTACTAATAGTATGTCTATCTATTGAGGTTTGATATGGAGACATTATGGGAGTTTTATTTGTACACACTTTTTTTTGGAACAAAGGATCCTTTTTAATCTTTGTTTCATGAATATAATGCAAGAATTGGCCTATCTTGGTGAAATTTATTGCAAAAAGGATTTCTCTACATAGATATTGTGTTATGAGATGTCCTTTTTGTGTTGTTGATTTATATTCTCTTCATTTTGCTATCTCGTGATGAAGTAATTTTCATTTCCATATAGTATTTCATGTTCACCTAATATAGGTTTATTAATCATGGTAATGTAGTGGTTTTGAGCATAAAGAAGAAGAAGAATATATCCATATCTCCATGACTTAATATATTAATCCAATTCTCGTATTTTCATACAATCATAGATTTTTAGTAGGTATACTCTATGAAATGACTCTCTTCAATAATTTTATTGGATTGGAGTTTTGATAAATGCTCAATAGTCATCTTTCATGTAAAAGGAAGTTATTAAATTATTTGATGATCTATCAACATATATAAGGTAAGAATCTATACTGGAATCTAGAGTAATTTTCATAAGAATATAAACTTGAATAAGAGAAATTTAAGTGATATTGATATTTGGAAAAAATGTTGCACAATGAATAAGACAAAGACTTGTTTCAACATAATATGTAGCTTTGAGGTTGCTATCATCATAACTCCTAGCTATTGTATTATATTAATTTTAACTATATGGGCTCTATTAACTATACAATTGATAAAGTTATACCATATAGTGTTAATCATTAATTGTGCTAGACATATTCACTAGGTAATGAAAAAGTATTGAGGACATTTTCAAACTTTTACCAAAGTAATGCAACATTAGTGTGGTGAAATTTCAAATGTAGACACCTTTTCAAAGGATCACTCACAAAAGAAGTGGATCTTAAACATATAGTAGCTTTTGATTTTGTGAGATTTTATGGATACTTTGATCAATCATCAAATACAAGGTGCATAAGGAAGGTTCCTTGATCTAAGTCCAAGGTTGTAAATACAATTGTGCATCTCATCATGTGCTTCTTAGCATTTTGCATTTATCTTATTATAAGTCATGCACACTTCTTTGTGATTTCTCCTCTAAAGATCAAATTATTTGAAATGATCCGAACCCATGCATTGTAAAGAATGCAAGTGATGGTAATAGTAGTTACTATACATAATTTAATATTTGGCAAGAATCTTTACCTCTTGATGGGAACCAATTCTAGATACTATAACTACCCCACCATAATCTTTTTGAGTGTTTAATATGAAAGACATGAGCCACTTTTCAAATGGAAGTACTAAAGAGATCTTAACAAACATTGCTAACCTTTATCTGATGTAATATAATAACATCTGTCTGAATTTTTAAAACAAAGTATCCAATATTATAACAATTCTAGAGAGATGATTCAAATACTTACATTTTCTAAGGTCCTTTAGTTGTTGTGGTTGTGTTTTCATAAAGATATTTGATAAAAAAAAAGGTACCATTGTGAAAGATGGGCTTCAATTTCCTTTCACTTGTTGGGGATCTTTCCCTATCCTCCAAGATAGAATTTTTTCAGAAAATGGGTTAGCTGGAATGAATATTGTTGAGAGGATAGAATGTGACGAAAGGGGCTTATCATAGGAGGGAAGATTCTAAATAGACTAGAATATAAGCGATTCAAAGAAAGAGGTTAGTTGAGATAGATATTGATGAGAAGGGTATAGTGAGGAGAGAGGCTTGCCATGGGGGAAGAAAGATCCTCATAATCTCTAAAGGATTCAATAAATCAACAACGATCATAGTAAATGGTAGGGCAAAAACCATTTGAATAGGAAAGTGGAAGACTTTTTTCTCCTAAATAGGATGAACCTCCCTAAGCTTGAATGTCCAATTAGCTTGCATCTGACAAGATCATGTGGAGGAGAATCCTTTGTTGAGATGTGGGTGTCTAGAGAATGTAGAGAGTGGAGTCGTCAATCATATCATTTTCCCTAAACTTTTTCCTCATTGCAGCAACACATGGATTCAATAAAGACAACGACCAGAGAAAACAGGCATGAAAGCCTGCGTGTCCTTAGAATGAACTGTCGTAGATCCAAAGTTTGTCTTATGCTATTCTTCGGTCGGTTTACATAAGATGTATATATAAAGTACCTTTCTATCCCTTGAAAGAACAAAATCACTCCACCCAAATTAAAGAAAAGAGAAAAGAAGCACGTCATTGAAATGAGAACTTCAATAGCGATACTTAAAACAGAAGAAATAGCGATACTTAAAAGACCCGTAAGCCATTGCTAATCCATTAAGGTTATGTGATGCCTTCAAACTCATTTCTAGCACACTAATTCCTTCCGTTTATGTTTCCTCTTACTTCATGGAGACAATCAAACATTATTTTTCTTCTTACTTCATCAAGAAAGTTAGGAAATCATATTTGATTGTGGTTGGGCTCTAACGTGCATATCATGACGTAGATACAAACGTTTGCATATTAAAATTCTTGGAACTGAAGCAATTGGTAAAGAATTCAAAAGCTATTATAATTGTTGTGAGTCTGTTTGGTTGCAGGCATATGAATACATATTGGGAATACGAATGGCTATTCTAATAACAGTTATTTTTTGAAATGTGTATAAAAAACATATTTCAAAATTTCTATTCCTATTTCACCAACCATTTTTTTGTATTTGCTTATGTGCCAAATATCTTAACCCTAAAAAAGCAATGGAGTTCTCCTATAATTTGAAAATTTGAACACTTTTATAACCAAAATTGAAAATGAATAGGGAGTGGAAAATAAAATAAACAATTAATATGTGATAGCAGATTTTCACAATTGATGTCAACGTATTCTTATTTCTAGGTTCGATTGTGTATAGTATTTCACCATTTCAAAATATATAAACAATTAATCTTTGGAGAGGTCTTTATAAGAATTAACGGATGTGAAGGACAATGAAAGTTAAAGAAATAATTTTTTACAATGAATTTTGAAATGAATATATTTATTAATCTGATTTAACTAGTACAGATATATTTGAAAATAAAAAAATCCTAACTTCTAAAGAAGCTTAATATATTACAAAATATTCTTCAAGGTTATAATATACTTGTAGAGAAAACTAAGAACTAACACTAGCAATGTTTCAAAAATGCACATATATTTACCAAATGGTAAATATAGGAACAACTATCTCAAAGCCTCAAAAGTTGTGATGGAAGGAAGAGTCAGGAAGGGAGGTTAGATAAGGGCTTCAAGTGGTTTCAAAGTTGCAAAGTTTGAATCGAGTGATGAGAATGCCAATGGAAATGGGGATGGTGTTCCTTATGTTCATTGTTATTTTGGGTTGCAGTTATTTTTTTTGTTTCTTTAGGCTATGGTGTAATTTGTTGGGGAGGCATTTGGCATCTATAGTGGTGCCCATGTTCTTGTGTTGTAAGAGCTTGGGTCATTCCTTGGTTGGGATTGGGTTTCTTTGTTGTCCTATTGGCTTTGGTCCCTACTGTTTGTTATTTTCTCCATTGTTTTGAAGATTTCTTTAGTGGGTGGAGTTTTCTATTTGGCTTTTGTGGCTTTTGTTGAGCTTCAACCCTACTTTTCTTATCTCTAGTTGTCACATCAAGAGTTTCTCTACTTCTTGGGTGCACGAGGTGTTAGGTTTGGTTAGGTCTCTTTTTCTTGTCATGGGTTTGTGCCTTCTCTCACTCTTCTTGCTTTTGTGGCTCTTGGTCAACCTAGATCTCTATTTTGTTTTTGTGTTGGTTCTTGGTTCAACTTTTTTTTGCATGGGCTTTGTTGTTTCTATGTGGTTGTGTGTGAAGGGTGCTTGGTTGTGTGCTTCTTTTTGGGGGTTTCATTGGTTATAACTTGTTGGGTCTTGTGCTATGGTATTTTTATAAGCCGATTGCTATTAATTTTCAAGGACTTCTTCTTACTGAGTGTTTATTTTTGGTTATGGTTCTTTTGGATTCTATTGTCCCTAGTTTGAGCCTAACTCTTTTTGTTCCTCTTTCATTTATGGGCTCTTTCTTTTGGCTTCTAATTTTTATCCTATGAGACTCCTTTAGAAGTGAAGTGTCCCTCTATTGAGGTGAGGTTTCAAAGCATTTCTCAAATGTGGGCTTGGCTCATACTGCTCCATTATTCTTCTTTGAATGCTCCTTTTTAGGTGGAGATGCATGCATATGGGGGAGGTTTTTTGTTTTTTTCTGTTTTTGAGTCAAATGCTCTATCCAAATTGTTGGTAGATTGAAAACATGATGAAATCATGTGGTGATGTCTCAATGGAGGTATAACCCTTTCCTAATGAGTTGGAAAGTAGTGTGGTCATGGATATGGAGACTTTCGTTTGGGAAACCATTGTTTGGATGGTTATGAGTGTCATTATAAAACCCTTCTTGAAGATTTTGGGGGTCTTGTTAAAAACCAATGGTCAAGTTGAAGGAGCCTAGAAAAATCCTTGGTTGGAGGTTTGGGGAGCCTTTCAAAAACCTATATCTTTAGCTAATACTCCACTATATAATCTCTCGAGATTATTTATGATGGTTAGGGGAGCTTGTAAAAACCCCTATTTCCTCAACCTATTTTTTAGTGGGGAAAATCATTTGTATCTAGTGGCTTGGGGAGCCCTTTTAAGCCCCACATTGTCGATTGGTTATTAATTGTAAAACCTCACAAGGCTATTTGTGAAGGTTAGAGGAACATGCCAAAATCCCTTATTTTTCCTCCAACCATTTGTTAACTACAAGTTTCTTTTATTTTTGAGTTGGATCTTCAAAGTGTATCTTAATGTCCATTTTTTAAGGGTTTGGGAGCCTTCTTGTAGCTAAAGGCTTGTGGTTATGAGTACTAGAAAAAATTAATTAAGCTCAAGACAACCTATATTCTGTAGGGCCTTGACCTTCAGTTTTGGTGCAAATAGAGTTCTATCTCTTTTTATTATCTATTAGGCTTAAACATTAGTTAGTTGATGGTGCAACTTGAGAAGTCTCTTGGTCTTACATGTTAGGCTATTGAATTGTAGGAGTTGGTGTAAATGATGGCTGTTGCGCTCTATCCTTCATAGTTGATTGGATTTTGGTTCTAGGTCCACCTAACATATGTTTGTGTTGAGTTTTAGGGTTGTTGAAAACTTATTTTTGATGGAAGATCATCTTGGGTGCTTTGGTAATCTTACATCAACCAAAATGATTTCCTTAATTATTTATGCCTTCTATTTGAGGAATGGCCATTGCTATTTTTATTTTCTCTTTTTGCACAATTAGCTCCTCTATGTGGACCTATTGTGGATCATGCACCTAATCTTGCATAAAGTGGTTCCACCATCTATGAAAGTTATCCTTCTCTTTGTTTGAGACATTCTTTTTTTCCTAGTAGTTCAAGTAACGTGCAGGTTTATATTTGACAAGGTTTTGTTCGTTAACTTCTTGGATCACATGTGAATCTATCTCATTACTCACAAGAGTTAATTCTTGAGTTTGTAAGGTCTCTAATTTCTCCTTTCCAATATGACCTATATTTTGAAATAATTTGTCTGAAAAGCCAATCTGTGGTCTTACTAGATATATATAATTAAGGATCTAGGATTAGGAAAAGTAGAATGAAGTTAAATAGAAGGAGATTAAAAAGCATTTTTCTCTAAAAGTATGTGCATCTAAGCTCCTTGATTTTATTTTGAATGTATATGGCTACAACCAAGTAAGCCTTATGCCTGACATGTTGAATGAAGATTGTATCATCATTTCTACATTGATATCTCTATATTTTCTTGTGGTTTCTTCTATATTGTTGGCTTTTGTGTGTGACTCTTAGAAAGTGTATATTGGGAGTAGATTTTAGCCCTCCTACCTTGTGTCATGTGGTATCAGAGTGAAGGTTCTTTCTTTGTGAAGTCTTGGGATCATGGAGAACCTTGATTGGATTGGTTGTAGGGTGGAAGACCTAGTTTTTACCTATAACTTGCAGAGGGTCACAGTTTTTGTAGGAACTATTGTCAAAATGGTCTTAGGTAGAGGAAATATAGACAATTCTATTGTGGATATGATGAGATAAATTGCATTTTGACTTGAAGTTGTTGAAATAGTTCATTGATGAGGAGTACATCTTGAAGATATTAGTAATGAAGAAGAGGTTGCAACACCTGACTGTGAACTTGAAGAATAAATAAATGTGTAAAGCCTATTTAAAGCTTTGGCAAGAGAAAATTCAAGGCCTATTTTTGACCTTTCTACCTATAGTGAAAGACTTAATACTAATGCTTTGTTGGATTGGACCAATAAGATCTTGAAGTATTTTGATTATGAAAGTATCCCCAATTAGGATGTAGGCTACAAAGTTGAAGGGACATGCATCTCTTTCATGAACACTTGTAAATTGATAGAAAAGGAAGAGGAAAAGAAAATATCAAGACTTGGATGAAGATGGTTGGTAAGTTGAAAAGGAAATTCCTTCCTACTGGTTATCAACTTGATTTTTTGAGGAGAATACACAATTTGAGATTGAAAGATATGATTGTGAAAGATTATATTGAAGAATTCTATAAGTAGGACATTAGATATGGACATGTTGATGATGAGGTTAAGAAGGTTTCTAGACACTTGGATGATTTGAGGACTTCTATACAAGATGAAATTAGTTTTATAAAGATGGAAAGTGTTGAAGCAACATACTTGTATGCCTTAAAGGCTGAAGAAAATTTGGCAAAGAAATAAGAACATAGACAAAGAGAAAGGGGTGAAAGATTTCAGTGAAGTAGAGGAAGATCTTATTGGGAAATTAGTAGATCTGATAGAACATCTAATGATAAAGACAAATCTAAATGGAAAGTTGACAATGTAAACGAAGGAAGAGGTAACTACACTAGAGGAAATTATACTAGTTACTCTAGGAATAACAATATTGAAAAAAGAGAAGATAGATCTTGGTTTAAAGGTACTCTTTAAAAGTGTGCTAAAGAAGGACATAGAGATTTTGAATGTACATTATCTACCAAGAAGACAAGAAGTAGTAGAAGAAATGCTTTGATTCAAGAAGAAACTATTGAAGCACCTAATGAACTTGAGAAAGGAGAGAAGTTGATGGTTAGAAGAACCTTGTGGAATGAACAATTGGATAGAGAACTTGTTTTGAGGAAAAGTCTTTTCAAAATGAGATGTAACACTGAGGTAAAGTGTTGCAAGGTAATCATTGATAGTGGCAGTTCTAATAACTTGGCATCTGAGCAATTGATATCAATGTTAAAGTTGTAGAGATTGAGCCACCCTAACTCTTATCACATTTCTTTGATTAAAGATGAATATAAATGATTGGTAGGTGAACAATGCCTTATGAAATTTAAGATTGGGAATTACTTTGATGAAGTCGCATGTGATATCATGCCTATGGATTGCTATCATATTCAATTGGTAAGACCTTGGCAGTATGATAGGTGAGCTTTAAATGATGGTAGTTTGAAACAAGTGTTGTTTTCCTTAATTGAAAATCTTGAGGAAAATCATTGTACTACTATGAGAGTTTTCTTGGTTGAAGGAAATCAAATTGTGAAAGATATGAGGAAACAAAATGTTTTCTTTTCTTTGATTCAGATAAAGATTGGGAAACAAGATGAACTTGAGCATGCACCTAAAGTTGGGTCTTTGTTTATTGAATTTTAAGATATATTTATGATAATGTACCTGATGGATTACCCACTATGAGGATTATAAGTTACTATATGGATTTGATATGTGGAGATAGTTGTTATTATTGTGGAGTCTGATTAGTCTCCAAATGGGAGATTGTTGTGATGTGGAGCCTAATCAAATTCAGAGGTTTACTTGCCACAATTTTCTACCCATATTATTTCTATGAGGGTTTAGGGGTAGCTCCCCAAGTGCGCTTCCTATCGCACTATAGGGTGGGGTCAAGGAGCAACACCCCTGTAGGGGTTTTCGAGGGTCGTGCCCTTGAAGCCAAAAATGCCCTTATATTGTAAAAGGAATCAACTGCTATTTGTCCAATTGAATGACTTATTCTAGCCCTAATTTTGTAAGTGACAAAAGCTTGTATGAAAAGGCTTAGGGTTAGGGATTTCATAATGTAATGGTGATATTGTAGATTCTTGCGGTAGTATTGAGCTATTAGGAATTGTAGATTGTATTCACTAGATAATAATAATATTGGACTTGCTAGTGGTGGACATAGCCTAGGGATTGGGTGAACCACGTTAAATCTTGGTGTCTTGTGTTCTTTTTTGTGAGATCTATTATTTTCTAATATTAGTTATATTTGCATGTAATTGTTATTTCTGTCTAAGTTTAATCCTAACAATAGTTTTCCTAACAAAGAACCACATAGATTAGCATCCATAGAGAATGAAGAGTTGAATATACAAGCACAAGAACTGGTTGAGAGAGGTTTGTTTAGACAAAGTTTGACTCCTAATACAATACCTTCTATATTGACACCTAAGAAGAATGAAGAATGTGCACTTATTCTAGAGCTATAAACAAAATCATAATGAAGTATATGTTTTCTTTTCCTAGACTGAATGACATTATGGATAGATTGAGTGGAGAAAAGTATTTCACGAGTATTGATTTAAAATTTGGCTATCATCATATCAAAATCAGAGAAGGAGATTAATGAAAGACAACTTTTAAGACTAATGAAGGTTTGTATGAGTGATTGGTTATGCCTTTTGGATTAACAAATGCACCTCGTACTTTTATGTGACTGATGAATGAGGTTTTGAAAAAGATTTAGGGCAAGTTTTTAATTGTATACCTTGATGACATACTAATTTACAGTAAAACTAAAGAGAAACGCCTTGAACATATGATACAAGTTTTGTAGAGGTTGAAAGAGAAGAAGTTGTCGATAAATTTGAAGAAATATTCTTTTATGAAGGAGGAGATTTTGTATTGTGGTTTTACAATATTTGTTGATTGATTGAAGATGGATCCAGAAAATGTAAAAACTATTCTTGATTGACCTACACCTAAGAATGTTGGAGAAGTTAGATCATTTCATGGATTTGCAAGTTTCTATAGAAATTATTTGAAATTTTAGTTCACTATGTAATCCCATGACAAAGACAATGAGAGGTGATAAAAAGGAATTCAAATGGAAATTTGAAGAAAACAAAATCTTTGAATCATTCAAGGAAAAGATCAGAGAATTACTTGTGCTTTCTTTACTTGATTTTATAAAAAAAAAATTCATGTTGACTCTGATGGTAGTGAGAATGTCATTGGCACTACTTAGAGTCAAGAAGGTAAGCCTATAGGTTTTTATAGTGATAAATTGAATGAGGATAAGAGGAAATATTCAATCTATGATCAAGAATTCAATACAATTATGCAATCTTTGAAGAAATGGAGACATTATTTGATGCCTAGAGAATTTATGTTGTACATTGATCATGAAGTTTTACAGTATTTGGGAAGTCAAAATAAGTTGAATTAGAGACATATGTGTTAGAAATGGAAAAGAGTAACTGAGAGGAAAGGGGTGAATTAGTTACCACAAAAATAAATCCAAATGTCCCTTTAAGATGTCAACACAATATAAAGCCAATAACTTGTTGTAACTCAGTTAACACTTAATATTCTACTGTAACTTGGTTAACACTCAATATGCTACTATCACTTGGTTAGCACTGAACATGCAGATCTGAAGATATTTAAATTTAATTAACCTTAATTAACTTAGTTGCAAAAACATAAAGAAAATAAAATGTACACATGAGACACCAAGATTTAATATGGAAACCCAATTTGGGAAACCACCAATTGTAATTAGTTATTGTTTTTCACTCTTCTAAAGTGAGCCCTGTAAGGAGCCAACCTAGTTAAAGGTTAAAACACACACTGTTAGGTATGACCCTATCAGAGGATTTAATTCACCCTATTAGGAGTGGCCTTGTTAGAGGTCTTTAGACACTCCAATCTAGAAATGCCACCTTGTTAGAGGATTTACCAAATAGTTGTTAGGCTAACTTTGTTAGGAGATTTGTTTCACTGCTACAATTATTAGAGAGTAACAACGACTTGACCTGATTGTTGATCCAACTATCTTTTTCTGATTTTAGATCTCTGTTGTAGCTTGAATACTTGATGGTCCTTGATCAAAATGTTCTTTGCAGCTTGGTCAACTTGAATATTCTGATATCCTTCTAATTCACTTCCTTAATTTATCTTCTTCAATCCCATGCTTCCACACTTCAATCCTCAACTTGACCTTATACTTGTATGAATAAACTTGTCAAGTCAGCTTAAATATACTTTTAATCAAAACAATTTTCATCACTTAAGTTAGCTTTTAATCAAAGAATTTTCATCACTTAAACAAATAATTTTCATCAAATTAAGTACCCCATCAATACATGAAAATCCTTTGTTAACCAACCCAACTTGA
Source organism: Cupressus sempervirens (assembly GCA_028749045.1). Taxonomy (NCBI): domain Eukaryota; kingdom Viridiplantae; phylum Streptophyta; class Pinopsida; order Cupressales; family Cupressaceae; genus Cupressus; species Cupressus sempervirens. Next base: position 748,380,749 of record CM053786.1, read on the forward strand.
TCAATACTAATTCTAAGTAGACTTCCCTTCAAACTTCCTTTGGTAACTGAGTGAACTCATTTGACACTATCTTCCAACAAAATTCCTTTGGTAATCAAGTGAATTCAGTTAAAACTAGCTTTGCATAGTCTTTCCTGGAATGCTTGGCATACACAGGAAACTATCTTTAATGCCTAAGCGAGCTCGACAATCACTTACTTTCTTGGTAAGACTTGGCATTTTGTGTAGCATCAAAGGCAATATACAATTGCATAATTGTTTTCAACAACCTCCCTCTTTGGCATTGATTGAAACACAACATGTCATAATACAATGAAATTTTTAGAGAAAAATAGAAGTAAGGATAATATCCTTAGTTTCATTTTGATTCTCATCCATAAGAATTCCCTCTATCAGTGTAAATCCCCTCTGACATCACTTTTTCCCTGTGGAATGATTTCTTTGATTTTTTTGACTGAAATTTCTCCTTCTGACAAAAAACTCTCCTCCTTTACTGATACACAATTTCTTTGCTCTAAAATGACATCAAACTCTCCCTCTTTCACATATCATACCAAAGACAATAATCAATGCATTTTCCATGTACCTAATGAACTAGTTCATATGCAATATCCTCTAAAAATACTATATCAATTTGTCTCATATTCAAAATGCTTGGTTGATGCATCACTGCAATTTGACTAGTGAGCTTTAGTTAGGGGAATGACCCCTAGCTTACCTCTTGGATACAAAAATGCATCCTTAGGTAATGGCTTGGTGAATATGTCTACAATCTATTCTTTTGTATTCACATATTCCAATTTCACTTCCTTTTCTTGCCCTAATTCTCTTAGAAAATGATATTTTATTACAATGGGCTTAGTCTTGGTATGCATCACAAGACTCTTTGAAATGTTGATTGCACTGGTGTTATCATAGAAGATAACTATTGGATCCTTGTTTTCTTCCTTCATATCTATCAATAATTGTTTGAACCAAATGATGTTGGTATAATTAACTGCTATATCAACATATTTTTCTTTTGCTGTAGATTGAGATATGCAATTCTTCTTCTTGCTTGTCCAAGACACTAGCCTCTTTCCAAGAAAGAATGCTCCACCACTAGTGCCTTTCCTGTCATCAATATGTCCATCCCAATCAGCATTAGTGAAGGATTTCAATTCAAAGTTGTCTCCTTTCTTATACCACAAACTATAATCTTCAGTGCCTTTTAGATACCTCATAATTCTTTTTATTTCCATCTTATGATTTTCCTTTGGATTAGCAGAGAATCTTGCTGCCATTCCAACTGCTAATGCAATATTAGGTCATGCGTGTACCACATATTGAAGTTTTCCAATCATTGATCTGTATGTAGTTTGATCTAGCTCTTTAAAGTCATCATTTTTGGAAAGCTTATGTCCAATAGACATAGGTGTTCCAACTGGTTTGGAGTCTTCCATTCCAAATTTCTTCAATATCTCTTTGATGTACTTTTATTCAGTAATATAGATACCATCTTTTTTCTATTGAATTTGAAATCCGACAAAGAATATAATCTCTCCAAACATTGACATTTCAAATTCTTTACTCATTTCCTCAGAAAACACTTGCATAAATCATCATGTCTAGTGAATAATGTATCATCTACAAAGATTTTTGCTAGTACTACCTTCTTATCAAGTCCTTCCTTGATATATAAGATGATGTTGTCATTTTTCCTTTGAAAACCAATCTTTATCAAATAACTGTGCAATCTTTCATACCAAGCTCTAGGGCCTTGTTTGACACCATATAAAGTTTTGTGTAGTCTGCAAACCATATCCCTTTTGTTAGAATCTATGAAACCTTTAGGTTGCTCAATATAGACTTCTTCTTCTAAGATTCCATTCAAGAATGTTGACTTCACATCCATCTGATATATGAATATTTTATGAGCAACATAAGAAAGTAGTGTTCTAACACCTAGTCTTGCACTAGGATCAATACCTTCTTCTTGAGCATAACCTTTGCATACTAATCTTTCCTTATTTCTTGAAACTTCTCCATTTTCATTGAACTTATTTCTGAATACCCATTTTGTGCCAATTATATATTTTTATCCTTGGGTCCAAGAACAAGAGTCGAAGTTTTGTTCCTTTCAATCTGATCAATTTCTTCATTCATTGCCTCAATCTAGCTTTCATCTTCTAATGCATTTTTAATAGTTCTAGTTTCAAACTTAGTAAGAAAACATGTACCTTTTAATTTGTTCCTTGTCATTGTGCCTTTGGACTGATCCCTAAAGATTTTCTCGAGTGCATGATGCCTTCTGACATATCATGCAAGTATAAGTACCTTCTTTTTGAATTCACTTGGTTCACCATTCTTAAAATGATCTTCTGAATCATGCTCGAGTCTCACTATTTGTGACTTGTGACATTTAGACTGTGACTTAGGTTGCATTGGTTGCAACTCAAGTTGAACTGGAGATTTAGGGGACTCGGGTGGTGAGGACTACTAACCGCCAATTACATTTTCTTGAACTTTAGGTATAGTATCAGGTTCATAGTAAACAAAGTTTATGTAGTTTTTAGGTTCTTTTCTACTTTGTTCTTCACTCTTTTCAGCAAACTCATTTTCACATATGCACTTTCTATGACTTTGTGAGTAGAAATATTAAGACATTTATATGATTTAATCTTGTTAGAGTATCCCAAAAATATTCCTTCATTACTTTTCACATCAAATTTTTCTTTCCTACATTCTTTCAAGATATAACATTTGCTTCCAAATACTTTGAAATAATAGATGTTGGGTTCATAGCGATACCATAATTCATAAGGTGTTTCATCTGAGTCCTTCAGCTAAACTTAGTTCAAGGTATGTACTACTATGTTGATTGCTTCGTTCTAGTATTTGATCAGTGTCCTTACACAATCCATAATGTATCTATTTCTTCTTTCAACTATGCCATTCTACTGAGGTGTACCAGGCTTAGTTACCTATCTTTTGATTCCTCTTTCATTGAAGAATTCATCGAATTCATTTGAGATGAATTCTTCCCCTCTATCTGACCTTAAACATTTTAGTTTCTTTCGTGTTTCTTTCTCCACTCTAGCCAAATACCACTTGAATTTTTGAAAGGATTCAGGTTTATCTTTTAGGTACATAATTATCATCATTCCAAAATAATCATCAACAAATAAAATAAAGTACTTATATCACGGTAACTTTCTATGCCAATGGGTCCACAAAGATCTATATGAACTAGCTCTTAGACTTCTTCATAATGATAATTCTTTCTTTTGAAACTTCTCTTTCCCATCTTCCCAATTTGACAATTTTTGCGCATGCCCATATCAAGTTTCTTTAGATTAAGAATACCTCTCACTCTTTTGTTTTTTCTTATGTTGATTGGGTTATCAAAATTCACATGACACAACTTTTTATGCCATAGCCAACTTTCCTCTACTTGAGCTAGGAAACATGAACTTTCATTTAGATCTAGGTGGAATAGATTACCTTTGGTTTGATTGCTAGTCCCAACTTGATTCGCTTTCCCATCCAGTAGCTTGGCCTTGCCATTCATGAATTCTACCTTGAATCCAATGTTGTTCAATTGTGCCAAACCAAGTAGATTGTGTTTTAGTCCTTCAATCTAGTAATCATTTTCACATATGATTTCATCAGTCAATGTAGTACAACTTTTTCCTTTTACATAACAAGGTTCAACATTTCCAAATTTGACACTCCCACCATCATAGTGTTCCAAGTGCTCAAATTTAGATTTATCACCAGTCATGTGTGAAAACAACCACTATCAATAATCCATGTATCATTCTTTCTAATATAAGACATGAGGGCCATCTTATAATTTTCATCATCTAATTCATCTTTTAGAGCAATGTAAACCATTTCATCTTCATCACTACTATCAAAATATTTAGACATGTAACAAGATTTCTTACCTTTATCCTCATAGTCTTTGTAGCTTTGGAAATCTTTCTTGCCTTTTTATTTGTCATGCTTCTTCTCTTATTTGTCTTCTTTCTTTGGACAACTGAAGCAATGCAACCAACTTCTTCACAAGAAAGATAGTTTAGAGGTATTTTACCTTTGTACTTTCCTTTGCCTTTTGCAAATCTTCTTGTAAGAAGGGCTTCAATGACTTCAAGGTCATTATCAGAATTGTCTTCATCTTTACTATTTTTTCTTTTAGATTTTCCACCTTTCTTCCTGACTGATAGTTTATCTTGAAATGTAGACTCAATGTTGCCATAGTTAGGAATATAGTTATCATAGTTTCTAACTCAAAAGATATCAATCTTCCCACTAGTGCATCCAAAGTTATATCATTTTTAGGATCACATCTCATCTCTTGAATAGTTGATACTCTAATTGCATAAATAGGAAGAAGAGTTCTAAGTACCTTTCTGACTACTATCACATCATCTATTTTCCCTCCTGATGCTTTGATTACTCATACACTTTCTTTGATTCTTTCACTATATTGTGAAATGTTTTCATCTTCTCTCATCTTTATCTAATCAAATTGGCCTCTTAGACTTTCTGCCTAAGCTCTCCTCACATTTTCATCTCCTCCATATATATCTTTCAGCTAGTTCTACATTTCATGAGTAGTACGACAATCTTTGACTTCATCAAATTCAACATAATTGAGAGTAAAGACAATGTCAATCATCATTATGTTATGATTCTTATTTTCTACAATTTGATCTACAAACAAAGTTCTAGCAAGTGCCACATATTTGTTCTCTAGATATTTTATGCCTATGTCTCCAATGGTTGCCAAATGTAGCTTCATGAGTTCTTGCCATGCTTGGAAGTTATCTCTGTTCAGCTTAGGAATCTCCGTTTTGTAAGACATCTTTGATCTTTAGCTTAGGTCCTTGAAACCTTATCTGCAAGCACCAAATGCATTGATACAAACTTTTGGAAATGGAAAGGAGTAACTAAGAGGGGAGGGGTGAATAAGTTACCACAAAAACAACTCCAAAAGTCCCTCTAAGATGTTAACACAAGATAAAACCAATAACTTCTTGTAACTCAGTTAACACTGAATATTCTATTGTAACTCAGTTCATACTAAATATGCTACCATCACTCGGTTAGCACTGAACATGCAAACCTCAAGATATTTAAATGTGATTAACATTAATTAACTTAGTTGCAGAAACATAAAGCAAATAACATGAACACATGAGACACCAATATTTTAATATGGAAACCCAATTTAGGAAAATAACCAATTACAAATAGCTAATATTTTTCACTTTTATGAAGTAAGCCTTGTTATGAGCCAACCCAGTTAAAGGTTACAAAACACACCGTTAGATGTGACCTTGTTAGAGGATTTGATTCACCCTATTAGGAGTGGCCTTGTTAGAGGTCTTTAGACACTTCAATCTAGAAATGCCACCTTGTTAGAGGATTTGCCAAATAGTTGTTAGGCTAACTCTATTAGAAGATTTGGTTCACTACTACAATTATTAGAGAGTAACAATGACTTGACTTGATTACTAATGCAACCGTCTTTTCTAACTTCAAATCTTTATTTTGGCTTGAATACTTGATCCTTGATCCAAATGTTCTTTGTAGCTCAGTCAACTTGGATACTCTAATATCCTTCCAATTTTCTTCCTTAATTTATCTTCTTCAATCTCATGCTTCCACACTTCAATCCTCAACTTGACTTTATACTTATATGACTAAGCTTGTCAAGTTAGCTCAAATATACTTTTAATCAAAAAATTTACATCCCTTAAGTTGGCTAGCATTAACCAATAAATCTATCAGACTTAATATGTTGTAAGTTGTTTGATACTAAATTGGGTACTCGGTCAACAGAGGAAAATCATTTGTTAACTGACCCAACTTGGTCAATACTAACTCTGAGTGGACTTCCTTCAAACTTCTTTTGGTAATTGAGTGAACTTAGTCGACACTATCTTCTATCAAACTTCCTTTAGTAACTAAGTGAACTCGGTTAACATTGGCTTTCCATAGTCTTTGTTGGAATGCTAGACATACATAGGAAACTGGCTTTAATGCCTGAGTGAGCTCGGCAATCATTGACTTGCTCTGTACGGCTTGACATTTTGTGTAACATCAACGATAATATACAATTGCATAATTGTTTTCAACAATATGAAGTGGGTTAAATACATATAGAAATTTTTTGTTGTGTTGAAATATGAGAGTGGACAATCAAATAAGGTAGTAGATGCATTGAGTAGAAGAAGTTTGCTGACATAAATGAGAGTTGAAGTACTTGGATTTGAAGAATTTCTATAAGATTGACCCTGACTTTGTATAACCTTAGAAAGTTCTTAAGAATCACATGACAAATGAGCAAGATGATTGAGTTGATTATTTCATTTAGGAAGATACATTGTTTAAGAAAATTAAATTGTGTATACCAAGTGGATCTATGTGAGATAATATTAGTAGAGAACAAATATAGTAGTGGACTTGTAGGACATTTTGGGATTAATAAGATAGTAAGGATCTTCACAAAATGGTAAAATGTTGTAAGGATCTTCACAAAATGGTAAAAAGTTGTAGAATATGTCAAGTAGCAAAAGGGATTATTTAAAATGTTGGATTTTATACACCTTTGCCTATTCCTTGTAGACCTTGGGAAGGTCTCAATATGGAATTTTTTGTTGGGATACCTAGGACTCAGAGAGGTAATGATTCTATGTTTGCAGTGGTTGATTTTTTTCTAAAATGACACATTTCATAAGTTGTAAAGAGACATCAGATGTAGTACACATTGATGGCCTATTTTTTAGAGAGATTGTGAGACTACATGGATTTCCTAATATTATTACTTTAGATAGAGATACTAAGTTTACCAATTATTTTTAGAGAATACTTTAAAATAAGTTGAATACAAAGCTTAAGTTTAGTTGTATATTTCATCCATAGATAGATGGAAAAACTAAAGTTGTAAATAGAAGTTTGGGTAACATTTTGAGATTTTAGATTGGAGATAAACCTACTAATTGGGACTTGGTTTTGACACAAGCAGAGTTTGTGTATAACAATTCATTGAACATAATTATTATGAAAACTCCTTTTAAGACTGTGAATGGTATTAACCCTAGATGAACTATTGAGTTAAGAAATTTGGACACTGAAGTGAAGAGTAGTGCTGAAGAAGAAGAATTCAGAAATTTTATGAATAATTTGCTTGAATAAATTAGGAATAGTGTACATAATGGTAATCAAAGATATAAAACTAGTATATATAAGAAGAGGAGACATAAGACTTTTATGGTTGGAGATTAGGTAATAGTATATTTGAAGAAGATCACATTTCTAGTTGATACATATAGTAAGCTGAAAATGAAGAAGTTTGGACCTTGTAAAATCTTGAAGAAACATGATAGTGGTATTGCCTCTGAGGTTAAATTTCCTAAGGATATGGATATTTCACCCGTGCTCAATATTTTAGATATATTTGAGTGCTATGAATATGATGAAGAGATAATTGATAAGCCTGATTATCCTACAAAGAAGACAGAGGGAATTGATAAGATTTTGGATACTGGAGTAAATAAAAGCACTAGATGAAAGGATAACATTGAATACTTGGTTTAGTGGTAGAATAAAACTATTGAATATAGTTCATGGATATCTCAAGATAAGTTGGATCTTTATGATACTGCTTAAACTTATCTGGACTTTCTAACATGGACATAAATCCCTATTTACCCTAGGTTTATAATGCAAGATCATCTTGGATACTTTGGAAATCTTGCATCAACCAAAGAGATTCATTTATTATTTTCGTCTACTATTTGAGGAATGGCCATTACTATTCATATTTTCTTTTTCTACATAGTTAGCTCCTTTATGTGGACCTATCATGGATCTTGTACCTAAGCTCGCATAAAATGATTCCACCATTTGTAGAAGTTATCCTTCTCCTTGTTTGAGAGATGCTTGTATCATGGAAGATCGAGTAACATGTAGGTTTGGATTTGGTGAGCTTTTTTGTTATCAAGGCTTTTTGTAGCCTTGGGGTTTTCTTCTTGGATCAATTGTCGATCTATCTTTGACCTTGCACAAGTTAATTTTCTAGTTTGTAAGGTATTTGATTTATCCTTTGGGGCATGACCTATTTTGTAATAATCTTTCTGACAGGCTGACTTTTGGTCTTGTTGACTATATAATTAGGGATCTAGGATTAGGAAAAGTAGAATGAAATTAGATAGAAGAAGCTTGCAAAGATATGGATCTATAAGCTTGGAAATCTAATCTCGTTGGTTGTAGTTTGAATGTTTATAGTTGCAACTAAGGTCTTATGCATGGCATGTTTAATGAAGGCTATCTCATCATTCTTACATTGATATATTATTAATTTCTTGTGGTTTCTCCTATATTGTTGGCTTCCATGTGTAATTCTTAGCAAGGATAGCATGGGAGTGAATTTTATACCTCTTTCCTTGGATCCATTTTGCTTAGTAAAAAATAATCTCAAAGCCTCAATATATTGGTTAGTATAACATAAGCTACCACAAATGATATTGGAAACCAAATAAGAATACCAAGGGTTTAAAAAAGGTTCCAAGAAATGACCATACAAACCAAAAATATCTCATTAAATAAAGACATAATTTCTCACTCCCCTCACACATATAGAACCTTTTAGAAATAATGTGTAACTCAGGCACCTTGCAAAGAACTTGGTATTATTCATAATAGAAACTAGAAATAATATCCAATATAACCTCTTTTATTTTAGACTCTTATACTTATCATACTTTTAATTTTCTTCTTAAAAATAGACCTTCTAAAGTGGGCATATTTTGATAGCTAGTAATTCATTTTCAAGACATTGACATTTATGAGTGCAAACTCAATTTTATTATCCCATTTTGGTGGAGAAAAATTACTTTAAAATATGCACTCTAATTTTGTTATAATAAAAATATAATATAAATAATAAATATGATTAGAAACTTTTAAGGGTAATACACCTAATATTTTAGAAAATATCCACTTTTAGATGTCTTTCATGAGCTAAGAGAACCAAAGAATCATTAAATCAATAACCAGAGGTTGAATGGCCCATAGACCCTAAAAAAAGATGTAAACTATTGACCCTAAAGGCAATTGTCTATTAGTGCAAGACACTTAGTCATTAGGCAATGTTGGCTGGTCATCACTGAGACTAAGCCACCATACAAGCTAAGCTATAAAGTAAAGAAGTGAATAAGTTCAGTATGTGTTGAGGCAATTATAGTTGGTGAGAGCGCACACACACCATTGAGCAATCCATGGTCACTAAAAATTTCAATGGTTTTTGAGTGATTCAAGAGGAAACATGGCCTAAGCCATTCAGAAGGTAGATTTAGTTTTGGTCAATTCAAGTTCATGCCAAGGGACAACATGAAGAACAAGCATAGCCAAGTGCCAGGAGCTATATGTGTTGAGTAACATAGTTTTTGTATTTGAGTGTGGAATGACATAAAATCATATGTAAACCATTTTTTCTGAGTTGGAAACATGTTTCTAAGTTCAAGGTGTGAATCAAGGAGGTCATTACACCTATAATTGCAGATAATTAATCCCTAGGTTGTGTGATCAACTAATTAGAAAATAGGAATGAATAAGTGGCAAAAAGGATGAATCCTAATAGTTGATCAAGATGTAGAAGTTTCTTTATATGACTATAAAAGAAGGGTTTAATACATAATTTTGTGTTGTTGAATGTTGTTAATGAGAGGATTGTGTTGTTGAAGGTGAATTAGAGGTTAAAGGACTAAGGTGAATAAGTAGTGTAGAGAGGAGATATTACATATCTCTCACATTGAGGTGATTATATATTGGAAAGAGAAGATCTATCATCAGCAATCAAGTGAAAACCTGATGTAGGAGCATCCTAGGTTGCCTTGTAATCCTGCACTTTTGTTCATTCTGCCAGTTAATACCGAGTTCTTAGTGGGTGCTAAGCATTTAACTGATGTTGGGCTTTTAGTTGTTATTGGGTGATTCCTTTGGTTTCCAAATAATTCCTTTGCTTTCTGAATGATTCCTTTGGTTTCCAAGTGATCCTTTGGTTGTCAAATGATTCCTTTGATTGTCGAGTGATCCTTTGGTTGCCAAGTCCTCTGTGGTTGTCGAGCATTGGAAGATGCCAAGTTTGAAGTTGCTGCTAAGTGATTCTTTGGATGTTGGGCTCATGTGGTTGTCGAGTGCTAGTGTTTTGCAAAGTTATTTGTGTCTGATTCTAGTTTGGGCCAACCTTTCTCACATTTAATTTTGGTATAGGTAGTTAATATCTAATGTGAGATGAATTGTGGTTGTGCATGAATTTAATGTAGGATTTAATTCTGTGATAGACCAACCTATGGTTGCACAAGTATTTAAGGAAGTCTAGGATTGAGTTTTAGGGGGATTTTAGGGAGATTTGCTATATTGGGAGGATTGGAAGGAAGTAATATGTGTTTGGAAGTGTGAACTTGAAGTTGGATATTTTTGTAATTGGTTGTAACCCAAAATGCCTTATAGCTTGGCAAGTATGCTAATTATCTGATGAATATATAGACATCTTGTTCTCTCTCTCCTTGGTGTTGTTCTTGTGTTGTGTTTTCCACTGTGTTAACTCTTGTAGGGATTTTTCGATAGGTGGGTGTACCATTGGCCCTAGTTATTTCATTTCTCCCTACACCAGGTAGTATTAAAGCTTGAGGTTCATGCTTGTGGTGATTGGATCATGTAGAACCCTGAACGAATTGGGTTGTAGATCTGTAGATTTGACCTATAACTTGTAAAGGTTTACGATCTCGTAGGAACCTAATTTGTAAAGATGGTTTGAGGTAGAGGGAATGTTGATAATGTAATATTGGATACATTGAGACAAATTGCAACCAGATTATATGTTGTGGAGACAACCTAGAGGAGAGGGGCACATCTTGATGATGTAAGTTATGATAAAGCAATAGCACCAAATCCGAATTCAAAACTTGAAGAAGACCAAGATGAAGCAAGTTTGTTGAGAGTATTATCTAGGGAAAAATCAAAGCTTGCTGTAGAAGTTGGTCGTTATGATGGGAAATTGGACACCAATGCTGTGTTGGATTGGATCTCTAAAATGGAGTTCTTTGAGTATGCAAACACTCTTGATAATAGGAAAGTGAATATTTAAATTACATTGAAAGGTCATGCCTCACTGTGGTGAAAGCATTTACAAACTAATAGATAAAGGAGAGAAAAGGAGAAGATCGAAACTTGGGTGAGGACAGTAAACAAAGTAAAGAACAAATATTTTCTTGTTGATTACCAAGTTAGTTTATTGAGAAAGATGCAAAATTTGAGATAGAGAGACATGAATGTGAAGGAGTACACTGAGGAATTCTATAGATTGGACATCAGATTTGGACATGTGGATGATGATGTTGAGAAAATTACAAGGTGCATAAATGGATTAAGATTTGGAATTCAAGATGAAATAAGTTTTGTGAAATTAGAAATTTTGGAAGAAGCATACCACCTTGAAGGCTAAGGAGATCTTGACAAAGAAGCATGAACAAAGAGAAACAGGTAGAGGTGGTAGATTCTAGAGAGGCAGAGGTAGAACTTATGGAGAAGGTAGCAGATCTAACAATTTTGTGCAAGATAAGAGAAAATTTGACTGGAAGAATGATGACAAAGGCAAGAATAAGTGGAAAGGAAGTGATCCCTATTGAGGAGGTACTAGTTCTTACCGAGGAAGAGGAAATTCTTATTCTAGAGGTGGATTTCATGGTAATTGTTTCAAATGTGGTAAAGAGGGACATAGATTTTTTCAATGTAGATTTTTTGAAAGTAGACAAGGTAATAGAAATGTTTTGATTGAAGGAGATGATGAGGGTTCACCAAGTGGACATGAGGCTGGTGAAAATATGATGATGAGAAGAACCCTATGTAATAGGGTAAGTGATGAGGAACCTGTCCTTAGAAGAAGTCTTTTCAAGACCAGATGCAAGATGGCTAGAAAATGTTGCAAAGTGATCATTGATAGTGGAAGTTTTACAAATTTGGCATTAGAAGAGATGGTTACCAAGTTGCACTTGTAGAGACCGAAGCATCCTAAACCCTATCATGTTTCATGGATCAAAGATGAGCATAAGATATTGGTAAGTAAGCAATGCCTTGTAAAGTTCAAGATTAGACATTACTTTGATGAAGTTTTGTGTGATATTATGCCTATGGATTGTTGTAATATTTTGTTGGGTAGTGTCATGTCCCCTTTTCAAATAATTAAAAATAATAATCTTTGCTAAGGCAGGCATGCCCAAAAAGGTGAAGTTTTGGAAAAAGGGGATAATCTTGGAAGCTAATGGACTAATAAATGAAGATTATTATTAAAATATGTTTTATTAACCACTCTTGGACGTGATTTAGGGTTATGCCCTCTTTTAAGGGGTTTGGAGGCATTTTGGGCTGATTCCAGAACTTGATTTTTGCTCATTTCTTTGTTATTCTTCAGAGGTTGCCAAACCTGTGGAGAAGGAGACCCAAGAACGAGAGTTTGCAAGTTTCTTGGGAGACCCAAGAATGGGAGTTTGTAGGTTTCTAGGAAGGCTAAGGATGGGAGTTTGAAGCCATTCCATGTGCATGCTCATGCAGAGTTTGCTTTTGTGCTGAACAGTGCAGATTTGTGAGTTTTTGGGTGTATTTTTTTGTAAGAGTTTGGTGTTTCCGGTTGAGTATTTCATATCAGTTTGGGTTGCTGCTGTATATCAGACTTTTAAATGTTAACATAGAGCTGAAAATCTGTATTTGGATATGATTATACTTCTGTGATAGATTATTAAGTTTTATGGTGATTCTGGGCTATTTTGTACTATTTTCGGGAGCCTGATGAGCATTGTTTTTGTCCTCCGTTTGGGAGCTATTGTGTGCATGTTATACAGATCTGAAAATTTCATTTTATAGGCTTTTATGTTTCTAAAATTTCTGTAAAAATGTCCACTTTTAGATTTATTAATAAGAGGTGAAGCTGTGAAGCTTTTGACACTATTTTCGGCATACCCGATTTGGGATTTCTTAAGAAATTTGGTGGATCTTTGTGATATTAGTTTTTTGATCTTAAAGATTTGATTAGAGGCATGAAATATCATACAAAATTAGAAAAGGGACATTTCATTGGTATCAGAGCCATGATCTTGCTAGCCTGAGGGTTTGTAGAAGTTTGCATGTCAGTTTTGACAACTACCCAGATCTTGCATGTCAGTTTTGACAACTACCCAGATCTTGCATGTCATAATTTATGGTTACATGTTGCTTCTAATCAGTTGCATGTCAAAATCTATGGTTGCATGCTACTTCTAATCATTTTCATGTTAGTTCTTGGTGAATTTGGTGGTTGCATGTTGCTTCTAATCAGCTGCATGTCAAAATCTATGGTTGCATGCTACTTCTAATCAATTGGATGTTAGTTCTTGGTGTTTGAAGAAGTTATAACCTATTGAGGTTACACTCTACTTTATCCAGAATGGATAGGTATAGTACAAAGTCTAAGAGGACATGATCTTAGACAATTGATATCCAGAGTCAGAACAGTAGAAAGGATGGTTATTTAGACATTCAAGATAAACTTAGGAAAATAAGCCATGACATTTCTGAACAGTTGGTTGAGCACCACCGTATAATGAATGACATGTTGTCTGACCTAGCTAAGGTGGATAAGTTGACTAGATTTCTATTTGGCAGATTTTCTCACAGGGCAGATGACACAATTACCAAGAACTTGCATGAGGATTTTGAGAAACTAGCTTATAGCCAGGCAGAGGTCTCAGATTCTACTCTACCACAGGAGGTAGTGGGTTCAGATGATGATTATGAGGATTTTGTTGTGCATGATGGTGAGATACTTGGTAGAGATGAGCAGACATTGAGCATTCATGACTTTGCTAAGAAAGAGTATCGGGCACAGTTAGATGCTTCGTCACATGAGGTTGAGGCTGGTAGTACTTCACACGATTTGTCCAACTAGCTGAAAGTGAACAAAGACAGTATTGTGACTTCATTATCTAATCATGACAAGTATGTGGAGTTAGTTGGTATTGGTCATATTACTCAAGTGAGGATTTTGCTTGAGTTACCAATTGATTCTAGTTTACAGATATGGACTCGAGATTGTTATATTAGCATTTGGGATTTAGTTGACTGGAGATCTTTAACACTTTTTGGTAGCAGTGTTTGTTTGGGTGCTATCATGGATTTGATTAGAAGATTGCACGATGTTGTCTTTTCTTGTGCTAGTAGCTTGTCCAATTTTGGTATTAGTTTTTATACACCGGTGTTGGGCTTTGTTCATATATCCAGTCGACCATACTTGCTGGAATGTGTTAATGATCTTTCATATTTGGAAGTGTGTACAGATGAGTCCCAGGATCATATTGGCATTGATGACATCCAGGAGGATACAATGGGCAGTTTTGAAGACTTAGTTTCCTTGGGTACAAAGGAGCTGGACAACAGTGCTATAGTTTTTGATACTCCATATGTTGATATGAGCTTTAGAGTTGATTCATAGGATATGGATGGTAATACTCTAGAGACTAGTAACTTTGAGGATACTCCTTTAGACAGTGCATCAAAGGAGGTTTGTAGGAGACAGTCAAGCCAGTGCCATCATGTGTCTAATCAATTGAGAGTTAGTGAGCGAGACATTGCTATTGCTTGGCAGCATTTTGATGCTGCTTGTCAGTTGTTAGCAGTTTATGGATGGGGTTCTCCTACTAGTGATGAGCAAGGAGGCAGTTATCTTTCCTCGACAGCGTTCCACTCTTTATGGGAGGCTATCTAGATTCTAAGACAGGATTATATGCAGTTGGTAGCCGATAGAGATTATCTTATGGAGTGGGGCAGTACAACATACGATGCATTGTTGGCCAAGGAAGATGAGGTGAGTGAGCTTACTCAGCAGCTTGAGGTGACTTTTAAGATTCTTGAGAGTACACAGTTGGCTTTCAAGGAGTCACAGTTTCATTTGGCTAAGGTGACCATGGAGTTAGAGCAACTACAGTCTTTACCAAATTCTATACAGTCACAAGCTATGGTGTCTGGTGATCCGAGGATGTCCATGGTCAAGATTGTCAAAGACAGTGGAGATGGAGATGCATCAATCCTTGATACTAACATTGGCATATCGAGTTTTTCCTCACTAGAGTCAGGTTTAGTTGAGTTGGGTGCTGCAACAGATTGTTGTGATATGCCTGACATGGTGGTGACCTCTAGTACTAATGGCATGAAGACTAGAGATGATGTATCAAAGACCATGTGTGATGTTGGTGAGTCGACAGTTGGCATGGTTCCTGCTAGTAATACTACTCCCTTGGCGATGTCTTCAGAGGTAGTAGTCAGTTCCAACTTGGTTAGTGATCAATTGCAGTTAGTTACATCTGGATTGCAGTCTGAGCCATTGATTGAGATTGGTTCATTCTATCGACATTACATTGTGAGATATGCTCATGACCATGTTGATGAGATGATGATACAGAGATGTACTTTGGTTCCTAGTGCTTATCATCAGTGATGGGATAGTTTGATGCCTTGGGATGAGAGTTGTGATGGGCATGACATGGCGATAGGTCCTGCAATTGATAGCTTGATAATACATGACTTAGAGTAGGAGTTTTGGAGTGATGCTTCAGTGGGTGTTGTTATTTATTCTACTCCTTTGGCTATGACATCTCCTGACTTAGCTGGTGATTAGTCATAGTGGGTTGTATCACTTGTTCATGGTGAGCTGTTGACTAAGGTTGGTTTTTTTTATCAACATTATATTGCAGGGTATGTACATCAGTTAGCATTTGATCCTTGTGCTGAGGAGTTGATGGCAGACAAACTTGGTTTGGGTTCCATTTCTTGCTCTTTATCTTGTAATGTCTTTTTACCATCAGTAGTGCATGGGAGTTATGGTTATGAGACAGTGGCTAGTGATTTGCAGAGATGTGTTGACTGCAAGAGTTGTACAGTGTGTGGATTCTCCATACTTGGTACAGTTTTATTCGAGAGCGTTCACCATTGTTGCAAAGTTGGATTGTACATTCCGTATATGCCAATGGGATATGTTGATGGTATTTACTATGTTGGCAGTTTGATTATGGATTCCTCTTGGTCATATTGCAGAGGATATTGCAGGAGCCTATGTTAATTGGTAGTAGTATAGTTCATGACTACATTTGGGATCCAGGTGGATTGTTTGGTTCATTGTTCAGCCATTGCTTGAGGACAAGCAATGTTTGGGAGGGGAGGACTTGTCATGTCCCCTTTTCAAATAATTAAAAATAATAATCTTTGCTAAAGCAGGCATGCCCAAAAAGGTGAAGTTTTGGAAAAAGGGGATAATCTTTGGAAGCTAATGGACTAATAAATGAAGATTATTATTAAAATATGTTTTATTAACCCCTCTTGGATGTGAGTTAGGGTTATGCCCTCTTTTAAGGGGTTTGGAGGCATTTTGGGCTGATTCCAGAACTGGATTTTTTCTCATTTCTTTGTTATTCTTCAGAGGCTGCCAAACCTGTGGAGAAGGAGACTCAAGAATGGGAGTTTGTAGGTTTCCAGGGAGACCCAAGAATGGGAGTTTGTAGGTTTCTAGGAAGGCTAAGGATAGGAGTTTGAAGCCATTCTATGTGCATGCTTATGCAGAGTTTGCCTTTGTGCTGAACAGTGCAGATTTGTGAGTTTTCGGGTGTATTTTTTTTAAGAGTTTGGTGTTTCCAGTTGAGTATTTCATATCAGTTTGGGTTGCTGCTGTATATCAGACTTTTAAATGTTAAAATAGAGCTAACAATCTATATTTGGATATGATTATACTTCTATGATAGATTATTAAGTTTTGTGGTGATTCTGGGCTATTTTGTGCTATTTTCAGGAGCCCGATGAGCATTGTTTTTGTCCTCCGTTTGGAAGCTATTGTGTGCATGTTATACAGATCTGAAAATGTCATTTTATAGGCTGTTATGCTGCTCAAATTTTTTTAAAATTTCCACTTTCAGATTTATTAATAAGAGGTGAAGCTGTGAAGCTTTTGGCACTATTTTCGGCATACCCGATTTGGGGTTTCTTGAGAAATTTGGTGGATCTTTGTGATATTAGTTGTTTGATCTTAAAGATCTGATTAGAGGCATGAAATTTCATACAAAATCAGAAAATGGACATTTTAGGTAGACCTTGGAAATATGATATATATTCTATACATGATGGAAGATTGAATCAATATACTCTTTGAGTGAATGGAAAGAAGCAAATATTGTTTCCTTTGATTGAAAGTCTAGATGAAGTTAATTATACTACTATAAAAATTTGCATGGTTAATGAGAAACAATTTGAAAAGGAAATGAAAAAGAATCAAGTTTGTTTTGATATAATTCCAAGGAGACCAAGTTGTGTCAATAGAAATTGAGTGCTAGAAAATAGTGTTAGCCAAGTACCAGTCAGTGGTGATCGAGTGATAACTAGTAGTACTAACCGAGTACTAGAAGAAATTATAGAATTGCTAAAGGAATATAAGGATATTATTGTAGAGGATATTCCTGATGGTTTACCTCCCATAAGAAGTAAAAGTCATTGCATGGATTTGATTCTTGTAGCTAGTTTTCTAAACAAAGCACTATATAGATTAACACCTACAGAGAATGAAGAACTTAATAGACAATTGCATGAGTTGTTGTAGAAAGGTTTGATCAGAGAAAGTTTGAGTCCATGTGTTGTACCTATTGTATTGACACCTAAGAAGAATGGAGAATGGAGAATGTGTACTAATTCTAGAGCTATTAACAAGATCACAGTGAAATATAGGTTCCTATGTCGAAGATGGATGGCATAATGGATTGTTTGAGTGGAGAAAAGTATTTTACCAAGATTTATTTGAAGAGTGGCTATCATCAGATCAGAATCAGAGAAGGTGATGAGTGGAAAACTACTTTTAAGACAAAATATGATTTGTATGAATGGTTGGTTATGCTTTTTGGTTTGACTAATGCACCTAGCACTTTTATGAGGTTGATGAATGAAGTTGTGAAAATATTCTTGGGTAAGTTTGTGATTGCTTATTTGGATGATATTTTGATATTTAGTAAGACCAAGGAAGAACATCTTGAGCATGTTAGACAAGTAATGTAGAGGTTGAAAGAGGAGCAGTTGCTGATTAATCTGAAAAAGTGTTCTTTTATGCAAGAGGAGATTGTGTATTTTGGATTTGTGATTTCAGATGATGGTTTGAAGATAGATCCCGAGAATGGTAAAATAATTTTGGAGTGGCCTACACCTAAGAATGTGGGTGAATTAAGATCATTTCATGGTTTGGCTAGTTTTTATAGGAGGTTTATAAGAAATTTCAGTTCTGTTTGTAATGCCATGAATAAGACAATGAGAAGAGATAAAAATGAATTCAAGTGGAGATAGGGAGTTGATAACAATTTTGAGACTTTAAAACAAAAGGTTGTTGAGTTGCTTGCATTAGCTTTGCCCGATTTCAATAAGGTATTTCAAGTTGAATGTGATGCTAGTGGTAGTGCAATAGGTGATGTATTGAGTCAAGAAGGTAAACCTATTGCTTTCTTTAGTGAAAAGTTGAATGATGTTAAAAGGAATTATTCTATGTATGATCAAGATTTTTATGCTATTGTTCAAACCTTGAAGAAGTGGAGACATTATTTGATTCCTAAAGAGTTTGTGTTTTATACTAATCATAAAGCCTTATAGTACTTGGGAAGTCAACATAAATTGAATCAGAGACACATGAAGTGGGTTGAGTACTTGCAGAGTTTCACATTTTTAATTAAGCATACGAGTGGAGTTACAAACATAGTTGTTGATGCATTGAGCAGAAGATATTCTTTATTAACTGAGATGAACATTGAAGTTCTTGGTTTTGATAAAATAAAAGAGTTGTACGGTACTGACCTTAATTTTTCTAAGGTGTGGAGAGAGTGTAGAGCACCAAATCTAACAGATCACATAAGTAAGTATGATGAATATTTCATTCAAGAAGGTATGTTGTTTAAAGGTATTCAGTTGTGTATTCCTAGAAGTTCTATGAGAGTTAGTTTGATTAAGAAAAATCATAGTGGTGGATTAGCTAGACATTTTGGAATTGATAAAACATTGAGTTTGTTGAAGGAGAAGTATTAGTGGCTCCAAATGTATAAAGATGTTTAGAAATTTATGAAGAGTTATGGAGTTTGTCAAGTTGCAAAAGGAGTAAGTTTTGTATACACCTATTGTTTTTCTTGAGAAACCTTGGAGTGACATCAATATGGATTTTATTCTTGGATTTCCTAAAACAATGAAGGGGTATGATTCCATATTTGTTATGGTGGATATATTTTCTACAATGGCTCATTTAATACCATGTAAGAAGACATCAAATGTTGAGAATGTTGCTAAACTTTCCTTCAAAGAGATTGTGAGATTGCATGGATTACCAAGAAGTATTGCTTCTAATAAAGGCAGTAAGTTTGTTGGTTATTTTTGGAAGACTTTGTGGAAGAAGACGGGTACTGAGTTGAAGTTTAGTTTTACATTCCATCTACAAACACATGGATAGACAGAGGTTGTGAATATAAGCTTGGGTAATTTGCTGAGATGTTTAGTAGAGAACAAACCAAGTAATTGGGAGATGGTATTGGCATGGGCTAAATTTGTATATAATAATTTTGTGAATAGGAGTATAGGGAAGACACCTTTTGAGATTGTTACTAGAATGTGGTCTAGAGGAGTATCAGATTTGAGGGATGTTATTGGTGAAGAAAAGAGAAGTGTTGCAAGGGAAGCATTTATTGATTTTATAGAGTCCTTGCATAAGGAAGTGAAGTTGAGGTTGGAACAAAGTAATTAGAAGTATAAGGAGACTGTTGATAAGTCTAAAAGATATCATGTTTTTCAACTTGGTGATTAGGTAATGGTTCATTTGAAGAAAGGAAGATTTCTTGTTGGAACATACAATAAGTTGAAGATGAAGAAGTTTGAACCTTGTCAAATCTCGAAGAAGTTTAACAATGGTAATGCTTATGAAGTAGAGTTACTTGATGAGATGAATATATCTCCTATATTCAATGTTGTTGATTTATATAAGTATCATGAGTCAGATGATAAAGTTGTTGTATCAAATGATTATCCTAAGAAACAAATTGAAGAAGTTGAATATATACTAGATTAGAGAGTTGGAAAGAGTACAAGAGGAAAAGATTACTATGAATATTTGGTGAAGTGGAAGAACAGACCAATTGAAGATGCTATATGGATTTCTCAATCTAAGTTAGATTCAGCTCAATTTGTGACACTTGCATGGTTAAGGAAAATCATTTCTCCAATCTTGATCATTTGATTTAGGAGCATCTTAGGTTGCCTTGCAATCCTACACTTTTTTTCATTTTTCTAGTTACTACTGAGTTCTTAGTGGGTGCCAAGCATTTAGTTGAAGCTGAGTTATTCCTTTGGTTTCCAAATGATTCCTTTGGTTGCTAAGTGATCCTTTGGTTTCCAAATGATTCCTTTGGTTTTTGAGTGATCCTTTGGTTGTTGAGTCCTCCATGGTTGCCAAGTGTTGGAAGATGTCGTGTTCATAGTTACTGTCAAGTGATTCTTTGGATGCCAAGCTCATGTGGTTTCTAAGTGCTAGTGTTTTGTGAAGTCTTTATTTTCCAAAATATCTGTGTCTAGTTCCAGTTTACGCCAACCTTGCTCACATTTAATTTTGGTATAGATAGTTAATATATGATGTGAGCTAACTTGTGGCTATGCATGCATTTAATGTAGGATCTAATTCTCTAATAGGGCGACTTGTGGCTGCACAAGTATTTAAGGAAGTCTAGGATTGGGTTTTAGGGGGATTTTGAGGAGATTTGGTAGACTAAAATGATTGGAAGGAACTGATATGTGTCTGAAAGTGTGCACTTGAATTTGGATCATGAATTTGAAAGTTGTATTTTTGTAATTGGCTGTAACCCACAAGGCCTTACAACTGGGCATGTATGCTGATTATCTGATGAATATGTAAACATCTTGTGTTCTCTCTCCTTGGTGTTGTTCTTGTGTTGTTTTTTCTGCTATGTTAACTCTTGTAGGGTGGTTTGGATAGTTGGGTGTGCCTTTGGCCCTAGTTATTTCATTTCTCCCTACACCAAAACCCAAGGATCTTGGTACTAATTACATTCTAACTAGCGTATCAGGTGAATCTCTTAATGTAGTGGTCCCAACAAGCCTATTGTTAATCTCCTAACAAAGTGCTCACTTTATTGTGATGTATAAATACTTTAATTAGGGTAGAATTAATAGTCTAGTAAGATTTTAATAGAGCATACCCCTCATAGGGTAGATAATTAGAAGTGATCAAAATTGTATCCCTAATAGGGCACACTTTATTGTTGTAGTAGTGAAGATTTTGTGGGTGTCATCCCCACCATAGTTTATCTTCACCTTGGATGGTTCTACATTACCACATATTGTGTTATGCATTTATCTATTGTTTATGTTCTATTCATGCTATTAGATGTTAGATATGATATTACATGTTGTTATATGATGATGCATGGATAACATTAAGGTTGAGATGTATGGTGAATTAAGTTTAGATGTGGTTTATGTTTGAAGTGGTAAAAGTTTTGGCAGATTCTAATTCACCCCCCAACTCCCCTCTTAGCATCTCACTTTTCCATTAAATTTCTAACAATTGGTATCAAAGATGAGTTCTCTAAGAAAGAAGTCTAACCGCTTGAGAGTCAAAGATCTTGGAGATGGAATCCTATAAACTAGGATAGGTGATTGAGAATCAAAAGATTGATTTGCAACTTACATTTGAGAAATTCAAGGATGCAAATGAGGAAATGAATAAATCCTTGAAGAAAAGAACGAGATGGATATCCAACAAAATGAAACACAATACAAGTAAGAAAGTATAGAGGACTTCTGTGATGAAGATAGATCCAGTGAAAATGATGCAACAATAGTAGATCTATTAGAGAAGAACAAATCCCAAATGAAGAAGCAAGAGCACTAAAAAGAGAACATTAAATACAATTAGTGAGACTATTTGAATTTACTAAACAAAAGAAAAAGGCTAAAGATGACAAGGTAATGACTGATGAAGATAAAAGACAAATGGCTACAAGTATTGACAATAGGATTAATGCAATATAAAGGCTAAGTCACAATCAATTTAATATGGTCAATAATCTATTTAGTGCCAATAATGAGATTGCTAGCAAGGTGGAAGAGATTTCAAATGTGTGGTCTATGAATGATCAATTGAAAAATGAGTTGAGAGATGAAAAGAAAACCATTGAAAGAATGAACAAATCTGGAGAGGCTATGAGACAACTTGATGAACATCTAAAAACAAAATGAACACCACAAGACACTACTAGATTAGGCTACACCAAGTACATGTCATCTAGCAAGAAAGGAGAGTCGTCAAAGTTAGAGTAATTAGATATTTCCTAATTAACTCTAGTTTGCTTAAGCTAAACTTTAGGTTAATTCTTTTATTGAAAATTATGATGCAACATAGGTTGGACCTTTTTAGGGTTTTGATCTCCTTTATAAGGATGATATCTCTCTACAATTATTTAACCAATTTACTTTTGATATAGCAATTTCTCTTTTTACTCATCAAGAATTTTTCATCTATGGATCTAGCAATTTCAGCCCCCATAGTCTTTTGCTTCTCTCATTTGTGACAAATGTTTGCATGCAAGTGTTCTTGGGAGATGTAGGATTGATATTTCATCAACTTCAACATGGTATCAGAGCTCTAGATCTTCATGCCCCTATTCTCTTCTTGAGGGTTTTGGCATTAGTTTCACCGTTGAGCTCATAGCGCTTGAAAACCCCCATTTTTATATAAAATACATCTAGTTTAGATGTTTTTGAAATATGAGGAATTTTTTTTTTGCATCCAGGCTATTTGACCTAAGCACGCAAATCAAAGAAGTGAGCATTTTTTATTATTAAAAAATATTCAGATGGGAGTTCAATTTTCTTGTTTTCTTTTAACAAGAAATTAGCATGTGAGTGTGGTTTTTTAGAGAGAAGGGAGCACTTCTTCATTTTGAATCATACCTTTTGTTTGCATTGGGAGGCACTCCACAATCATATGCCATCTTCATGTGCTCGATAGTTTTGAGATGCCCACCATTTATTTTTGGCATTTGGGCTACCTTTTTATTGAGTAAAGAGTACATTCTTGGTGATGGAAATTATGTTAAAGAAGCTTTATTTGGCACACTTTAGTTTGATTGACCATTTCAGAGGAGACTATGTGAATTGAAGATGTACCATCTTCGACTACCACCATCTTCTATCAGCACTTGTCCTCCATACCACTATCAATGCTAAGATCAAGCATCGATACATTTTTTTGGACTTCCATTGATTGACTCAACCACTTCTATGCATTTTCTTTTTGCCCATACATGATAGTTGCTGTGATATTGGGTGGTTTAACATCACTGATTGGAGGATCTTTATGATTGCTGGTGCAATTATTTGGAGGCAACATCATGGTATTTCTATCCTTTTTTTGAGCTTTGACCCCTACCTCTCCCTATGCATGCCATGGCAGATTTTTTTAAATGCCAAATATGGAGGCATTATTTATAGGCTCCATGCATTTTGCAAGGCCTATACATCCCACCTCCTCTCATTTCATGTGGACACTGGTCCTCTATCATGTCTCCATTTTTTATTTAATTTTTTTTTTTCAAATGTGATTGCTAGAGAATTTTGTAGAGCCTCAAGAACTCCCATGCATCATTCAACACAAATTGCGTGAAGGAAAACACACATATTTTTTGTGAGATGGACTTTAATTTCATGTGGATAGTGCTCTTCTATTGGATGTTTCAGTTTGGTTAAGTTCGTGGACTTTTTAAAGTATTTCTCTTCTCCTCCTCATCCATGATATCATGGCACTTAATTTTTGCATCAATTTAGATTTAAGTGTGCCACCTTCAACTTGGCACTCCTTAGTTGCCATATGGCTCAATATTTGGACCTATTTTGTTACCCATGCATTTTTCATTGGTATTGTTTGGGGCTTCATCTTTGAATTTTTTTGGCCACTAGTTTTTAATCCAACGC
This sequence comes from Cupressus sempervirens, assembly GCA_028749045.1. Taxonomy (NCBI): domain Eukaryota; kingdom Viridiplantae; phylum Streptophyta; class Pinopsida; order Cupressales; family Cupressaceae; genus Cupressus; species Cupressus sempervirens. The sequence goes on from CM053786.1 coordinate 748,404,818, forward strand.
CGGACCTTGATTTTTTGGCATCTTTCAATGGCTGGATATATATATTTTTGGTAGGGGTCATTTTTTAGGCATTTTTATGCCTCAACAACCATTTGACCATTAAATCTAGGCTTGTTACTTGTTGACGTCAGTGCCATGTCAGCACTACATCAGTAACCTATTTGCACTTCAAGCTTTGTTTGGACCTACCTTCAATTTTTTCTCATATCTCAAGCATATAGATTCCATTTTCTACAAATGAGATATTACCAAAAAGCTAGTTCTGAGCCTGTTATAGTGGTATAAGTGATTTTCAATTTTGATGCTTTGTTGATGGCTTTTTTCTGATGTCAAAGTTAGGGGTATAGTTTTGTACTCTGTGAGACATATTTTGAGCATCCAATCTATGATTTGGGAATTCTTTATATATTGGAAAGGTCTTCCCACTCTCTTTCCAGTGATGCTATTTGTTTTTCCAAAGTTTTTCTCTAGGCACATTCTATTTAGTTTTTTGAATTGTTGCATTCTAGTGGATATCTTGGTTGTTTTAGGTTCAGGGATCGATTTCGTTGCTTTAGATGATTCATCATGACTTATATTATCTATTATATTAATCTTATATCTCTTCTGGTCTATTTTAACACCATTTGTATGCATTCTTACAAATGCACTAAGATAAAGTGCCATATTCCATCTATATTTTTGTTTTAGTAGTTTTTCCTTGTTTTGCCTTTTGATCAAGTAGTGTCATCTGATGACACTTGTACAAATTATTATATTCTTGGGATTCAACGTATCTTGTGCCTTATTGTACATGCACTACTTTGATTAAAATGCCATGGGGGGTTGATGTTTTTCCTTTGTTTTCCATCTTCCTCTGTCTAGTGAGCTTCCCTTCTATGACATTAGCCCCATGATGTATTTGAGATTGATCACCTTAGTACACAAATATCTAATACACTTTTTTGCATCTTGATCATGGTTCCTTGCCATGCATTTTTTGGCCTATTTTCCCACTTAGCTATCACCTCACCCTTGTTTGCATTGAGGGGGTTATTCTATTGTTTCTCATACTTCCTTGGTTTGATGGAGTGAGCCGTATGTTCATTTTTGTTTATATGTACTAGGTGGATGCAGTGGCTGGGTACCTATGCATTTTGGTGAGATAGATCATTTACCATATAGACACTCTTCTTTTCATTCCTACTTTGGTTGCAACCTTCCATGTTCGATTGATCAACTCTTTAGGCTTTGGTATTTTCATGCTATCTCTATCTTCGACTTTACTTGTTTGCCTTTGTGTGCCTCTAGATCCGATGTAGATTATAGTCTTCTCTACCTAGTCAAGTTCTATTTCAATAGAGGTTCTTCAGATCAACAATTACTTTTGATAGAGCTTTGTAGCTTCTACATGCTTTAGTGGTGTTCTTCATAATCATCTTTTGTTCCCATCTTCTAAGATATTCCCTAGTTTGAAGGCTTCTTCAGTCTTTCACTAGTTCTTTCAGCATTTATTTCCATCTCTTTTTGGAGTAGGGTCTTTTCCATGTGGTTTTCTCTATTTATCCTCTTTGTAGAGATTTAGTTGTGCTTGGGTATCTCATCAAGCCTTGTTTCTAGGACCCAATTCTACTCTCAGTAGTAGTCTCTAGGTTTTTAGCTACTCCCTAAGTTTTTCTTAAGGAAAGTGTTAGAGTTATTATATATTTCCTAATTAACTCTAGTTTTCTTAAGCTAAACTTTAGGCATCTAATAATTAATTCTTTTGTTAATTATTATGATGCAACCTAGGTTGGACCTTTTTAGGGTTTCGATCTCCTTTATAAAGATGATCTCTCTTTATAATTATTTAACCAATTCACTTTTGATATAAAAATTTCTCTTTTTTCTCCTAAGAATGTCTCATCTATGGATCTAGAAATTTCAACCTCCATAGCCTTTTGCGTCTCTCTTTTGTAACGGGTGTTTTCATGAAGGTGATTCTTGTGAGCTATGGGGTTGATCTTTGATCAACTTCAACAATCAAAGCATGGAGAACAAAGGAATGCAAAAAAAAAGAACAAGAAGCCTACATGCTATCACTATAGAAAAATATGTCATTAAATAGATATTTATAGGAGCAAAATTGGTAAGTCAAATCCTAATCTTAAATTCAATGGTAATTATTTCAATTATAACAAGCATGGACATTAAGCACATGAATGTAGATCAAAGACGAGTAAGAAACAAGCTACATCTAGACTTGAAGGTTATTTCTACACCTATCAAAATTATGGTCATAAGAAACAAGATTGTAGATCTAATGCAAAACATAGTGTTGAGCTATCATTTTGCACGATGCTTAACGCCATGAATCCTTTCGAACTCCTCTCTTAAAAAGTTGATTTGGGATCAACTCCAAGGTTTTGAGTGATCTTACAACCTACTAGAATCTACTAAGTTGAAGATAAATGTATTTGTTCACAAAGAGGCCTTTTTTAGTTTGAACCAATTTCGGATAAGATAATTAATTTGCTTGCTATTTTAAAATTAACCACACAAAGAAAATATATGTTATTTTGATATTTTTTTTTTCTCAAATGAATGCAATCTAACAATACAAGTATGTGAATTTCTAAATTAAGCAAGTGTTTGTAAAAGCAAATAATGAAGATAGGGTAACAAGAAGTTAAAGAAAATGACTTGAAAAATAAACCCCTAATGAAAAAAAGCCACGAAAACAACATGTCTGCAAGTTAAGCCTTTGAAAAGATCAGTAGGTAACCAATGAAAATAGGAGAAACACTTCCTTAATTCCACTGATGCAATTGTCTATGGGAATTTAGTAACCATAAGATGTTTCACTTTTCATCAAATCACAAGGCCACGGAAAGTGTGCTCATGCGAGACAAAAGGCTATGTAGGAACAATATGATGATCTCATCTCCAACTTGATACATTAGCAGAATTTGTAAACGTGTGGCAAACACCAAAACTAAAAGATCACACAATCAAAATAACACAATAAAACTATTGGCCCAATTACACTCCATGAACATAAATCCACAAAATATAATACTTTAAGAAAGAAAAACTACACTTTGAATGAGAGTACCAAAAGCATATATTATTGTGTCAAAATAATGACCTAGTATACATATTACATTGCTAAATTTATAAGAAATTCCCTCCTCAATTTGTGTTGTGAGTGAGAGATCTCTTTATGCAAACATATGCTTCTAAACTAATAAAACAAATCTATTTATGTAGAAATTGACTCTCTAACTAGTGCTAAGTAGGATTCTACCCTTGTTTATATCATTTAATGGGTGCATGAGCCTTTACATGTTTTAAAAAAAAGAAAGCATGAGAAAATAAGAAGAAAGCCATAAGATAATGTAGGAGTCTCTGGAGATGCCAAAAATAGAAGTTCAACCTTCTTTGGATGTTTGTAGGAGTTAAACTATCATTAAAATGCATTTTTGATGCATGGAAAGCTCTAAATTTGGAACTAGTAGTTAACTATTGGTGCACCTTTAACTTCTTCAAAAAAATTTGGTGCACCTTGGGAGAAGTGCACCTTGGTGAAATTTGTGCAAGGTGCTCAATTTTCCAAAAAATTGAAGTTCTTAGTTTTTAAAATGGTTTTTGGGTTTTTCTTAGACGAGGTCTAGGAGCACTCTAGTGTACTTATTTTGCTCTTTTTTGATGATTTATACCCTCTTTATAGCAAAATATTTTCATAGATTTGAACTCCTTCTACTGCTTCTACCTTTGTATCTTTGATTTTTTCTTCTGTCAACCTACCTGATCCTTCTGAGTCAGAGACTAGATGATCTAGATTATCCAGAATGATCAAATGTTTTAAACTTTTTCATATCTTTTTTAACAAGATTTTCTAGGTCTTTTTAACTAGTTTTTTTGGAAGTCTTCTACTCAAAATTTCAAATTGAAACTTACATCAATCCCTAAAACTAATTAGTCGAAGGCTCACTATTTTAGGGACTGAAATTAGATTTTTAGTTCTTCTTTCCAATGGTATAAACGGTTTTGAATTCTGAGCTCTAGGTCAAAAGTTATGACCTCGAAAAGTTAAGGATGTCTTTTTATCTGCACAAAGAAGCAAAAATTATTCCAAGAGGTTGAAAATCAAACCCTGAAAAAACCCTAAATGCTAAAAAACCTAGCCCAGAACACCAAAACATCTTAGAACACCTAAAAAACCTATTTTTGCCTCTAATAAACAATTATTTAGTGCACCTTGCACACCTTGAGGGTGCACTAGGTGTACTAAATGCACTAAAAAAAACTAAAACAATAAGGGTACACACCTGTGCAACTTATGGGGTGTGTATGTGTGCACCCTAACTATGCAAAAGATGCTAGTTAATTTAAGTTCTTGGAAGGTGCGCATGTGCGCACCTTTCACTTAGGTGAATGTGTTATGTTTTTTAAAGTTTTGTTAAACTTTGTGAGAAAAGGTGTGTAGCTTGTGCACCTTGGATAGGTGTGCTAGGTGCACACCTTCTAACCTTTATGTTCCATGTTTGTGTGCGCAGGTCTTGGAGATAAAGCACACCTTTGATGGTGTAGAGGTACACTCCTTAACAACTAGAAGAAATAATAAGTGAGGAAGGAGGGGGTTCTAGGTTTTTATAGGTCCATGATGGAGCACACCTTTGGAGGTGTGCACATTCACATGTGTATAGGTGTGCATTTCCATAGGGAAGTGCTCTTGCATTAGTGCACTAGTGCACCTTGGATAGGTGCACATGTGTGCTAATGTGCTCCTTCTACTATAAAACCACATTTTCTTCAAAAATCTCTAAATTCTGGCACATGGGCTTCTCAAGAAGAGGACAAAAGAAGACCCAAACTCTAGGTAGAACCCTAGAAATGACTTAGATCCTAGAATAGGGGTTTGGGGAAGCAAAAAATTATACCAGGGGTCCCCATTTCTAAGAGAAATGGGGCATGTGTTGTGAAATCACAACATATAGTTGGACACCTAAGGTCAAGGAAATACAACTAGAGAAGTCAATACTATAAATTGTGATTACATACAATACTTGGGTCAATTTTTAATTATGTGGAAAGTATAAACATATTCAAGAAAATTATGCAAAGATTCATCTAAGAGGAAGATCAAGAAACTAGACAAAATTTGGTCCAGTGTGTTTTAACTGTTAGAAGATCAGTCACCTAAGCAAAGATTGAATGAACTAAGCACCATGTTGAAGAAAGAAATGGTAAAGAAAAGGTTAATGTTCAAGAAGTGAGAATCCAGATGAATAAAATCTAGAAGAAGAAATCTAATGAAGGAAACAATTCAAATGGTGAAGTTGTGATCACCCAACCTAGTGGATTAGGTGATTCCCCCTATCACATTGAATAAGAAGGTATGTAGAGAATTGTATTTCAAATTGCTAAATCATAAATCATTTCCTAATATTGAATGCATGAAAGTCCAAATTAGCATAAGTTAAGATGCATTAGGATACATCTAAAGTTTGAATCTGGTAATATGTTTAAATGCTAAGTTGAAAAGTTAATAGTTGATGAGTATTAGTATTAGAAGATGAAGATGGTAAGAAACTAAGTAAGATTGTTAGTATTGACCGAGTTGTGATATTAGATGAGTTGAAGGATTGTAAAGTGTTATTACCAAGCTTTGCAAAATTAGTCGAGATAGTTGTTATGCACCTATTGTACTATGTGCATAGAAGATTTATGAGGCCCTAAAATTGAATTTTCAAAGTATATAACAAATTTCAATATTCATTTTGATCACATTGCATTCAAGTTTCCAAGAACTACCAAAGTTTGAGCAATTCTTGAGCATAATTGAGAAAATTTATGGAGATCTAAGTGTGTGTTGTCGATATTGAGAGTGATTTGGAGTAGTTATCTAGATACCAAGAAAAAAAGTGTTGCGAGATGAAACTATAGTTGAAGAAGATAACATCAAGTTTGACTATTGAGAAGGGAAAAGCATCAAAGGTTATTAACATGCAATTAATTTGGAATGAAGTTATTAAACCACCAAAGTTTAAGGAATATCTTGATATTTCAATGAAAGGAGATACAACCAGTGCCCTATCTTCTATCCCACTGAGGGTAATTGTGATCCATGATGTGAGATCCTATTATATATGTAAGGTTAGTGAAGTCATTGATTTTGAGTTGAGGAATGCATATGAGAGGCTATGAGTTGATGGGAAATTGAAGGAAGAATGCAAGCATATTGTTGAAGTTGAACTCACGTGTGCCCTAGATTTTCCTAAGGTTCTCAAAGTTGAATCAATTAAGATTATTTTGAGTGGAGTAAATGAGATGAAGTTGTGGCTAGAAGGTGGACTAGTTGAGATCACTAAAAAAATTGTTCATCGAGTTATAGGCTTCCCTATGATAGATAATGTGAAGACAATTCGATGTCAAAGAAAGGATGTGATCAAAGCCAACACATTGGCAGTACAGAACAAATGTGGAATCATAATTTCCACCATCAAAGATGTTAAGAAAAACTTTATAGTGAGGGTTATTGTTCACAAGTTCTATCAATCAAGATGACTAGATGGTGTCCCTTGTGTTGTAGTTAATGTCACTTGGAAGATTGTAAATAAGGGTAACAACTATGACTTTGCCAACCTACAATTGTAATAATTGGATGAGAATTTGAGAAGCATTAGAAAAGTGAAGAACACAATGTGTAAGTTTCATTCACTTATAGTTTTCATATTCTTTTAAACGTGCAAACTTATTTTCCTACTAAATGTGATATCACATGGAGCAAGAAGAATCCAGTTACACAACATATTAACAAGTTCATTAGTTAGTTGGGAGATAAATTTGAAATATTAATGGATGGATATTTTGAGGAATTTAAACAAAATATGAAAAGTAGGTCAAGGATTCCTAAATCATTGGTTGATAAGTGTAAAATGAGATTATTTATTTTCTAGTGGATACATATAGGATCTATGTTCAAGCAATCATGTTGAGAATTGTATGGCTATAGCCATTAGGATATGAAATCCATATTGATGAAGTTGTTCCAATAGTCACATCATTTCTAGATGAGCTCATTGACAAGGATTCTGAGCCCTACAAAACATATGAAATTGCTAAAGTGAAGATTATGACAGAGAGTAAAGTACCTAAAATACAAAGGAAAATAAAAGGGATGATGAATAATTTGGAGAGAGTTCTAGGAGAAGGTGTTGAGCAAGAGGAACCTCTGAATTTTATTGAAGGAAAAGGTGAAGATCTATCAAGTGACAATGAAGAAGAGGAAGCTAAAGGTAAAGGGAAAGAGATATTTGTGGTCGAGCCACATGGTAGCAAAGGAAAGAAGAAAGATACTAAGCCTACCTGTGATACACAAAGAGTAACCAAGCAGAGAACAAGGGCAACTTCCAAGTCACAAAAGAAGGCAGTGGCCAAAGTATCTAAACCAACACAAGGTAAGAATTTGATTAAGAGAAAAGGTACCTCTAGGCCAAGTTGAGAAAGCTTGTGAAGAAGCTAAGGAGGAGGCTTGTATTTTCAAGGGATGAATATGTTGAAAAAAGAACAAAATCAGAGGACACAAGTCAGTTCATGATTTTTGTGCACAAGAAACCCTAGATAATTGATGAGGTATGCGATAAAATTAGGGGGAGTGTAGGATTATCTAGATTTTTTTTTATAAAGTTTATCAAATTGTAAGGAGGATAAGTACAAAGTAGAAGAAGACTTAATAGACATGATGTTTAGCTTCAAATATACTCCATTAGAGCTAGGAAACATGACACCCAATGAGTTGTATAGTAGAATAGATGAGAAATAGAAGTTTCATTAACAACTAAAAGGAAAATAAGGGAAGGTACACTTTTCCAAGTGATGCTAGAATTGAATAAGAAACAAATTTCCAAAGCCATGAAAGACTACAATGCTAGATTTGTTCTTAAAAGGAGATCTTTCCTAATTTTGAAGAGCAAAGTAGAGAATGTTGTAGAGGAAAGAAGAACATTATGGAAGAAGATATTTGGACTAATTCCTGATGATGATCATTACTTTAAAAATATATTATTGGGTTCTTACAGTAGAATTATGCAATGATGCAAGATTATTTAAATGGAATTTAATTAGATGTTTTAAAAATATGATTATATGTACTGGTTGCTTCAACTATCTTATATTGTTCATCTATACTTGGTCGTGTTTATTTATTGTGCATGACTTATATCCCTACTAGTGACACATGGAGTAATTTTGACTTTTCATGCTGAGCCAATATCGTACTTATATGGGTGGTATCTTTATATTGATTATTGTAACCCTCTAGTAATTGGTAAATCCATGTTCATTATGCATATGTGTCTAGACCTATGATTGTGCCTCTACATTTAGGAATTTGTAATTGTCATGGAAAATATAAATTTAATGTTGTTTTAATGGGTTATAGGGATTTTTATTTATTGAGTTAGTTTATTTTACTATCGGCTAGTTTGTCATACTTGAATTCTAATTTAATTAGAATTTCCTGATTTAATTTGAGAAAAAAGGGGGAAAATAGATTATTAATTGAATTAATAATATATTTTATAAGTCACTTGATAAAGTGCGTATATTATACCAAAAGTGAATTTCTATTCTCACCTTTTCTATTTAATGTTCTTTTGAGAAATGAGGAATTTCCTCCAAACCCTTTGGAGAAATTCCTTTATTTTCTCATTATGATTGATCTGGTTGACAGATTCGTGCGTAGAGTGGCTCATTGGATTTGTGTCAAAGTTGCTCCACTTCCTTGATGATTTCATCTAATTCAACAACCTCATTATTTTATGTTGGTATTTCTTGTTTTGGCCTCTTGGCTATAAGGTAGGGCTTTCTGGTTTAATGGTTTGAAGTCCATTTTAATCTATTCTTTTAATTGCTAAATGTTAGGGAGTGGAGAACTAGTGTTACCCTCCATTTTTACGCAATTTCATCACCTAATTGGATGGATGTGAGCATTTTATGTTTTCATCATGTGGATTTGTAAATTTTCTTATTGCTATGCTGTTGGATTTATGTGAAGTGTGTGGATCCAAGATTTTATTTAAAAAGTGTGACATTGTGTGGATTTAGACCAATAGGTTTTAGTTTCATTGATTTATTCAATGTTTGATTTTTGAGGGTTTTGGGATTGTCTTATTTTGTTTGTCATCTAGATTTTGCCCACTTATTTGTATAACTTAATTAGAAGTTTGATTTTGTAGCCCTTGGCTCAATAAATATGATTGTGGAATTAGAATGGTTTAGGACATTCTAGGGTATTTTATTTCTCAATCCAAAGACATGTTTTCATATTTGTCTTGGTGTCCTTCTGGTTCTTTATGAATTTTCCAATTTGTGAATTTGAACATGTTTTGTGAATTTTATTGGACCCTTCATATTGTGACCATATTCTAAAGAGAATTTTTCAATTTTATTGATTTCTACGAAGCATGGATTTTTGGCTTTTTCCTCTTGCCTCAATTTATGTACCACACATATTTTATTGGCATTTTGGAAATATCTATCTAGATTGTGGAAATGGGTTGTATGCCATCTTTCCTTTCATGTTATTCTTTTATTTCATGTACATTGTGATTCATGCCAAATCCATTCTCCCAGATTTAGGTCAATAGAGTGAGTTCATGGTACTTGATGAATTATTGCATTATTGGGATTTGTATTGAATTTTCACTACCAAATATAGGTCGAATGAGTAAGTTTATTATATCTATATCATTTGTGGAATTTGTGATATCCAACCCTTGCATTGGTATTACTTGATTATATTTGTGAAGTTGGTTGTGCCCACACATGAGCATTTGTCCATGATGGGATTTGGTGAGAATTGAACTCCTAGATATAGGTCGATTGAGAGATTGTTCATTTGGGGGATGGGTCGGGAACTTTCATTGCCTATGGGCACTAATCATATAATGAGAATAGCTATGTAGGATAGCCATGTCGAGTGGCTTCTCTCGTGTACCCTGGCTTGAAAGTGATCGAAAACATAATGTGAAGAGATTTAAACAAGGGATAACCAAAATTAATTAATGGGTAATAAAACTTAATGATAAGTTGAGAGAATACCTACATGGTTGGTGATCATTCTAAGGGAGAAAATTTGAGGGTCTAGTTCTTATATGGTTTCTAGTCTTCAGTTGAAGTTAATTCAATGGAATGATGTGATGACCTCTTGTTAGAGTTGATTATGCATTAGTGTGATGAGATCCTAAGGGAGTTGATTCCACACCATATATATATATATATATATATATATATATATATCTTGGGCTTCATGATGATAAGTGAATTACACTCCACTATAGTCCTTCTACAGTTGTCCTTAGTGGGTTTTATTAGTGACCTAATGTATTGCATTATTTTCATGAGCATATAGGTGTTGGTATCATACTTAATTGGTGTGTGTGTTAGCCATGGGTGATTACCTTATGTGATTTTGGCCAGGTCATTTGGCCAGGTCACTTTCTCCATCAACATGGTGGGAGTTGGCCTATGGGTACCACATGGTTGGGAGGTGTATCTACCTATACCACTATTAGGGTCCAATATACAAAGAATGTTTGCTTCTAGTTATGAGGCCAGGGCTCAATGCTTCACATGGATTCTTTAGGTTTTTAGAGTATATTTCCTTGTGTTTTATGCTTTTCTTTTGATGCATTTGATGTCTTATTATGTGATGATGTATAATAGGCTTACTTGATGTGTTCCTTTATCATGATGTGATATCTTATTGCTTGTTTGATCTATTTTAGTATTATTACTATGGACTAGAATTGTAGATAGTAGAATGGTAGGATAGGGGTATTCCTTTTTATGCTTTGGTATTTGATATGATGTTTAGGTGATCCACCTTATGGTTTTAATTCTCCTTCAGTAGGATGTTTCTTATCATAGATTAGAGTAATATGATGTATATGTTAGGAGTGTTTATCCTCCTTATGCTTATTGATACTCTCAAGTTTTTCCTCCTCAAGTCTCACTAATACATTAGGGGCCAATTTGGGATGCCAATGTGTTTTTTGGCTTTTTTTTTTTCAAATATAGCCCGACAACATCGCAATTGCAACGTTAGGCAACTTAGGTGTCGCAATTGCGATGGCGTCGGGCTCTAATTCAAAAAAAAAAACATATATATGCGCCATACAATATATGCATGCATTTCAAAAATTTTCGTCATGTTATCTGCGAGCAGCACGCTCTAGCAGCCGAACATACCTAGCTCTCTATGTTCTAACAAATGGAGGCTCACAAACTTACAAAGATTTTCCAAGGAATTCGCTTGAAGCGGCTGTACAAGTATGCATCCTAGGTAAGATGTGATTCAAGCCCTAAATCGGACTAGCTTATGGCTACCTCAGTTTCATTCATAATTTGAACATCATCTGTTGACCATGGCAGGTGGGCTACAAGGAATCATCTCAGAAGTAAAAGCTATTCTTCAAAATCCAGCAGCAGTTTAAAAAATTAAGGATTCAAATCTTTGCCTGCTCACCTATGGCCAATTAAAGTGTGTAAAGCCTCTGTCATGCATCTGAAAAAGGTCAGGTTGTTTAAATATTTTGAAATTTGTGTTGAATTTTGCATATTTTTCACAGGTCAATAGATCAAATGGAGGATCTTGGCACCTTCGATCTCCTGCTTCTCTATATGGTGCGCCCCTATATAGATTAGATATATGAGGGAAAACCCCATAAAATATTTGATTTCTCCCATAAACTATTTGTGTTGCAAACCCCTATTTAGCTTGCCTTTCTACATATACCTCTTTCAGGACATCCTCTATAAAAAGAAAGATCAAATCAAACTACACTTTCAAAAAATACAAGGTATACTGCCCCATTCAATTTGAGTCAAATGAGCCTTGACTTGGGTAAATTTTTCATTTCTATCTCAACTCTCTTATATATCTCTTTCAAGTAATAAAAAGACCCAACTCTAAAAAATATTGTACAAAGAAATCTAATTAATCTTGACCTAATAAACCTTCGCTGCATCAAAAATTAAGCTTTGATCCCCACCATGTCCCCAGACATAGCAAAACATTGTTCATTTTTCACAAAGTATGTCTTGACCCTAAAATGTTACAACTTCTCTATTTGATGACAGTGAAAGATGGATGGTAGGAGGTCACCATTAACACTTGTGCATACAAAGCAATAATATAATAGATTACATTCCAACATATGATCTTTCTTGTGCAACCTTTTAAAATATAACATTATTCAAAAATTAATTCCATTATGCATGAATAAGGTGCAAAATACAGCTTCCATAATAGTTAAATGAACTTTATACAAGAAAAAGAATACGTATTTAGCTCCAATAGAATCCATTGTTCAGATAAATGGTTTGTTGTCATCCCCCAATCCAGCAATCACTGGTTGACAAAAGTATGGACCAAACCTAAGAAAAGCAACCAGAATTAGCTTTCCAAAATGAGTAACTCACTGAAAATATTTTAATTCACTTGCAATACAATCACAACTAATCTATTATGGGCAAATATAAAGAAGCAATATGGCACAACATTTAAGACACTTTTTCACATAAGATAGATAGTCCATATTCATAAAATTCCTGTAAATTTTTTTGATAACAGTGTTAACAACATAAATTTAGCTTTGATATTAAGATCCAGAGTACCAAAACCTATATTTCCATACACACATAATTGTGTGCACAGGCACACAAGTGTACGTAGTAGTTCTCTGTTAGGTGAGAAATGATTGGATGTAATTGCAATATCCTCCCATGAAATATTTAAAAACTATCATGTTAAAAGTGTAATGGTGTCCCCTACTAATTTTTACCCAAAGTAAGAATTTCACAAAGAACTTTGTATACAAATTGTTCTCTATAATTAAACATATGATAGCTGTTGAAACTTAAAGTAAATAAAAAACTAAATTACTAACATTTCATATGTAGACATAATTTATAGTTTTATTTAGAATAGCCAACCATATTAGGGTTTGAACAGGGTGCCATAGAACATTTGCCACAACTAATCCCAAAGGCAGGATATAGCACCCCTAGGCCCACAACGGGAAATAACACGTCCACCCAACATGGTGTGGTCTACTTACAAGGGGAACCCATCTCTGCCCTCACTACTCATGTCTCCTTATTAAGCCATATATGATAAATTCCAACCTTTAGTTCACTTCTACAAGCAACCATTGTAGACATTGCAAAGGAAAGAACAATAGGCTATGTTGGGGGGGGGTGTGAATAAGAAATATCACACTTTAACCAATAAAACTTTTAACTGAAAGTAAATTGCATGCATGTAAATACATCAAGTAAACATGAAACTAAGACATGCATCAACAACTCATAACACTGGAATTTGGTAACCTAGAAACCCTCCAGGAATAAGAAGGTAAAACTGGGGTGGGGATGATACCCACAAAAATTACTGCAGCAATATTGTTCAACCACTTCTGATGGTCTGCCCTATTAAAGGCTTTACACTGTATTAATAGTGACCTAGTTAGAGGCTTTACAAACACTTTACATGAAGTGTCACCCTGTTAAAGGATTTAATCATCTAATTAAAGGATCTTCGAAATAGCTATTAAGTTAACCTATCACCATCGGATTTTCATTCTAATACAATAGCTAGAAAGTATTAGGTATAATGAACCTGATAGATACAATCCTTGATTGCTGAATGCAAGCACCTATTCCGCTTTCTCTGATCTTGATCCTTTTGTGATCTGATAACCCTCACTTCTGAAAATAGATTTCCTTGTGCACCCTTGTATGTCCACTCATATATTTTACAATGAAATTTCATCTTCCTTATAAATACATTTGAGGATTTAGGGTTAGGTATGGATCTATGATCCATATTCAATCTTCATTTTTCGCTTATTATTTGCATTTCTTCTATTGGTTGCATGCCTTCATCATTTTTCTTATTGGCTGCATGTAGATTGCATAGGAAAGATAAAGATTCGATCTCATCATTAAATCCTTCGAGATTTACCTTATGTTGGCTGCAAAAAATGTTTGCATCATAGTTTGTGCAATTACAAACTCTTATGCTGATATTCTGAGTTACTCGGCTCCTAAAGTATTGTTGATACTTGGCACATGCTGTTTCCTGGATATCTCAACATGTAAACAAAATTGTATCACTCAAAACCTTATGTTACTCGGCACTTGTTAACACTCGGCACCTTGTGTTGCTCGACACTTGTTAACACTCGGCACCTTATGTTGCTCGACACTTGTTAACACTCGGCACCTTATGTTGCTCGACACTTGTTAGCACTCAGCATCTTATGTTGCTTGGCACTTACACTTCACTCAGTATCTGATCTTCACTCGGCATCTGAAAACTACTCGGCACATGAAGATCTTTTGGGACCTAAAGTCTTTCCTAACTTGACATTTGTTGTGGCTCGGCATGCATGGTGTACTCAGATCCAATATAGATTAGGTAAGTGTTATTGGCACTCAAGTGTCAAAAACCATTATGAGGTTAACAATCTCCCCCTTTGACATGGGTGACAAAAACACTTAACTGACCTTATAAGTACATTTACTAATCTGATTTGTATATACAGAGTTTAAAGAAAACTTGATCAAAATTTGTAACTTACAATCTTACAATATGTACCTCAAAAATTTTGTAACTCCCCCTGAGTTGATTGTGCCTTATCTGTATATCAAGCTCCTCCTTTGTATCTTTTCTCCCCCATTAATGCATCTCATAATATTTGTATCTCCCCCTATTATTTCTCTTTTCTCCCCCTTTTTTGGCGCTTATGTCAAAGAATGTTTAAGGGTTAAGACCATATTTAGCCAAAAATGTGCTGTCTACCTCCATAATCATCCTGAGAGCTGCATCCCAATTGTTCAAAGCAATTTCCAGTGACTTGTGCTGGATGGCAATCTCGACAGCAAGATGAATAAGTCCTTTTGAAGTAGAAAGATTTGGGTCTTTCTTGAGAACAGTTTCAGCATATACTTGCTCATTATGGAGTATTTCTAAATGTGGGGTAATGGAGGACTAGAGTTGTATTAGTTTGGCCTTGATATTAGCCTCATCTGCTATTAATACAGCTATTTCTTTGTGAGTGTACTAAAGCGATTGTGCAAAATGCTTCTCACTTTGAGCTGGATCATTTGGTAGTTGCATGCTTGAAATGTTTAACTTTCTTTTCAGGCTCAGTATCTTTTGGCTTGTCTCTTGTGTGAAGTATGAAAAATCACACAGCTTTTTGTACAATGAGAATATATTTACAAGTACCTTTTTTACTTTGTCAATGAGCTTTGCTAATTCAACCTGTGAAAGTGCAATTTGACTTGATATTTGTTCATTTACTTTTCCTTGGAATTTTCTCTCTGACCATTCCATAAGTTTTGCATTTGTTTCTAGGTCTTCATTTGTCACCTGGTCAATAATATTTGATAATTGCTCCGTGATATGCTTTGACTCATCTGGTGATTGCAAACTGAAGGCATCCATAAAGATGTCCTTAATTTCATATAGTGTTTGCTTTTTTTTATACTCCTTCCTGAGTATCTCCTGTCTTTTCCTCCTATTTAGTGCTTCCTGCACCTCATTGATTTGATCAATGGTTATTGTTTTTTAGTCATAGCTTGGTATGACTATCTCCTCATCTAATTTAGGGTCTCCATAGTGAAGTACCCTTGCAACTCTGGTAGTACTAGATGTTGGTACAAATATTTGCAATGGCTGGTGTGAAGGAGTTCCCGAGGTAGGCAAATGTATCAATGTTTGTATTGCCTCCTGTTCTTTAGGGGTTTTCACTGTTTCCTCCTCGTTCTGTCTACCATGATCAATTATTGTAATTTGTCGAAGTGCACCTTGTGTTTGTGCTATAGGATCAGATGTAATAGTCTGTCCTGTTTGTTCTATTCCTTTTTCTATAGCTGCACTTGGCTTCTGTCTTGCATCATAACTATGCTTGTTGGCATTTGAAATTGACTACTAGTAGTTGTAGAGATGATAGAAGGTGGTTCTTGTTGATTCACCTTATCTTTGACTGTACTTTCTACTAGTTTTTGCAATTCATCCATATTGACCAATACTGGATCTGCACATAATATTGCTTGTTGGGTAGATTGGTCAAGAATTCTTTTAAGATCTTCTGCAGTTAATGGATTGAAATTTGACTAGAAGTATCAGGAACATTAGTAATAGTTATAGTGTCTGCAGGTGAGATGGATGCTAGAGGAGGGCTAGGGGGTGGCAATTGTGTGTCTTGCACACTCTGATTTGGTTGCTGCTCTTGCTCAACTGTTCCCGTTATATCCTATTTTTATGTCTCTTCCTCCTCTCCATCTTTCTTTTCTTCTTCCTTCTTCTCTTCTTCTCTTTTCTTTTGTTCTTCTTCTTTCCTTTCTTCCTCTCTTTTCTTTTCTTCATCTTCTTTCCTTTTTCTCCTCTCCTCTATTGGTACAACAACTTCTTCCTTGTATTCTTCTTCAAAAAAATCTTCAATCTTTTTGTACAAGTTCTTCCATGATTTCATTGTTCTTTGAACAATTTCTTCCATCCTGTTTTGGAGTATGAAGAATGCCCTGTATTTAGGTGTAAACCTATTATTGTGCCTTTTGACTGCATTCTTTACTTGTTCCTTAGTCAAATCCGGCAATAAACTTGCTAGAGTTGATTCCCTCATCTCCTTCTCCATTTTCAAACAAAAATGCCGTATGTCTTCTACAATTTTTGACAGTTCTTTTGGCAATTTTCCATCTAGTTCAAGTGGAGTGTACTTGAACTGTGCCATCATTCCATAAACTGTTTCTTCTATCTTATTCTATTCTTCTTTAGTAAATTTATTGAAATCAACTTTATTTAAATTACTTAAGTCACCATTTCCAATCTTTTTACATAAGGTATCAACTGAAGAATGGCTTACCTTTTGAGATTGGTCTTCTTCATCAGTATCAGGTTGAGCCACATATCTTCTTCTTTTCCTCGGCTCTTCCTATGTTTCCTTGATTTGTTCCTTCTTTGTAACTTCCTCTTTGGCCTTTTGAGTGGAGGCCCTTGTTGCTGCTTGTGTTATTGGCTTTTGAGGTGATGGTGTGGCAGCTTTCTTTGATTTGGGCTTAGCTGGAGGCTGTTCTATTGCCTTTCTCTTCTTTGGCTCAGCATCAGTTGGTGCTTCCTTGGCTTCTTCTTCCTCTACACCTTCCTCCTTGTCTTCTCGAAGACCTTGAGTTAATTCCACTGGCCCTTGTTCTTTCTCATCTTCATCATCACTGTCATCTTCTTCTCCTTCTGCTTCAGCCTCAATTTCTTTACCAAATTTCTTCTTAATCTTCTTTAATAATTTGTCTTTCTTCTTCATTGTGGAAGTAGTTTTTAATTCCATGTTTATCTTTGATCTTACCATATCATAAGTGCCAAAATGTGGAGCACTTTTATCTATTTCTTTTGCTAATAATGCAATTATTGCTGCAGATGCCTCATCAACATTAATTTCATATCCAAATGGCCTTAGCCATCTTACCCTTGGTATTACTACTTGAATATAGGTAAAATCAATGTCAACTAAGAAACATATATCATTAGTATTTTTTTCCACTAAGAAAACTGGTATCCTTGATCTTTGCTTCATGGATTTCTTGAAATCCTCAAAATAGCTTGTCATCAAGGTATCAAAATTTTCTCCCATTTGTTCTATGTATTCATTGATTTGGGCAATGATGGTTTTGTCATTCCTCCATGCCACTTTTCCAAAAGAAGGAAACTCATTTTGAACATAAAAGAATATGCAAATTAGGATTGCTCCAAATTTGCATTGAGTGCCCTTTTTTCTTCTTATGGCAGCTAAGTTTTCATTGATCTGTTGTAGTTGTAGTTCTGCAAGATCATAAGTATGATCCTTTTTAACCAATTTGTAGCCTACATCTATTGCAATACAAGGAACACTGTTGAGTCTACTGGATTGGTAGAATTTATGGGCGATGACTCTAACAACAAACTCAACTAGAGGATTCTGTATGGTGTGAATTGTCATTCCTCTATTATTCCACTGGGCACCAATGTTCTTTTCAATAACCTCCTTTGATTCACTTCTCAAAGTTTTGAACCGATCTAGGGTTGGGTACCCTATTACTCTATGTATGATTTCTTTTGTCAATTTGATGGGAGTATCTTCTAACCACAAATTTCCACCATGAATTTTGCTCAGCACAAGTCTAACCCATTCTGTTTTGAATACAGTGGGAAAGCTCAAAACTCGGGTTAAACCCTTTCTTTCAACAATTTTGAATTCATCTTTCAAGACTCCATCTACGCACAATTTTTCATAAGCTTGTCTTATTTCCATGTCTCCTAGGGCACCTATCTTACAGTTGTAACATTTTCTCACATCTTGGACTATTACAACTTTTGGGGGAATTTGGGAGAGAGCTCCGACTGGGTCATTTTTGTAGGCAACTTCGAGAATGGGCCAAAAATCGGGTTGCTTGACCTCATTTGAAACTAACTGAACTTCAAACGTTTCTTTATCCTCAGTTTTCTTCAAACTTGATGCCATTCATGCAAACTAGGGTTTTCACAATAAAAAGATACGAAACTGCGTAGCTCGGCACAAATGAAAATATGTTAAGATCGATGAAAAACGTGTTGAATGAGGTTGCAATCTGCTCAAAATGGTGGATTCTTGCTATGAAGTCACTTAGCTCTCTTTCTTCTTCTTTGCTCTTTGATCGCGATGAGTAAAACTGATTGAAAATGAGATAATATACCCTATTTCTATCACATTAAATGCTCAACTGCCAACTCGGCTTCTGAAGAAATCTTGACCTAACTCAGCTTGCACTATATTTTCACTTTGCTCAGCTTCAGTTTGAGTTAACCAACTCAGCATTAGTTATTAGCTTAGTTTCTATTAGGAGCTCGGCATGTGTTGGAGTTTAACTCGACATCCAAAGATATTCCAGCAACAACATTTAGATTTTGTTTTGACATCTTGTTTCATGTAGATTTATACTTAGCATGGCTTCTTTGTCTTGGGACTAATGTGTGATATAGCTTTGTATATCAGTCTAGTATACTTCTTATGCTTAGTTTGATGAGGTGTGATCACTTGACCCATTGGATGAAGTGATCCCTTCGCTTGATGTGTTGCACTCATCTTTCTTTTTCCAAGTCTTATTCATTTGCCCCCTTATCTTTTCGACATCAATCTTTTCTTTTCCCTTGTTTTCTTCAGTCTTGGGTGCCTTTGATCTTGTAGGACAATTTCTGCTAATATGACCAATTTTCAAAAAATTGAAACATGTAGTTTGATTCAACCATCTTTTGTAGTTCTCTCTGAAATGTGTTCTTATGCAGTTCTGTGGTATATGTCCATATTCTTGACAATAATGAAAACTATACCTAGTATTGTAATCCCAATGATAATGACTTTCATTCCCTTTTATTTTTGCTGGTTGATTTGATGTCCACATAGGTTTTGATCTGCACTTAAATGCCCTATGTCCATACTTTTTGCAATTATAATAATGTCCATCAAATCTCTGAGTCCTTGTGACATTAGATCTACAATTTTGTGTCATATGTCCTTGCATGTTGCACTTGTGACAGAAACTCTTATTTTTGGGTGTGTTTGATTGATTGAATCTTCTACTCCTGCACACATTAGCTGTATGCCCCTTCTTATTACAGTAATGACAAGTGAGTTTTGAATTCTTACCTTTGTCACTTCTTTGTTCAACACTCTTTGATGATTCCCCAACTTCAGTGCTATTGTATCCTAGTCCTGATGTATCATGGGTAGATTTTGGGAATTTCAGCAACTGTTCAAAATATTTGATGGCTTCACTTGACTTGTTGAGATTCTCTGCTACCTCTTTTTCTCTGTTCAATTCATTCTGCATCTTTAAAGTAGAGATCTCAATATCTTTCACATTGAGTTCATGATGAAGGTTCATCATTTGGGCAAGCGTATCCATCTGCATGTTTGAGATCCTTGTCAATTCAGTACATTTTTCTTCAAGTTTGTTTGCAAGATTTCTTTTGTCATTTTCCATCATAACTTTATCTTCAACTGCTCTTTTCTTGTGTTCAGTGATTTCACATATCATTATGGCCTGTGACTCATGTTCCATCTTGAGAGATCTTATCTCATCTGCTTGAACTTTATTTTTCTCCATCAATTCTGCTATTGCTGCATCAAACTCTTTAGTATCTCCGATGGAAAATATGTTGGTGGTATCAATCTCCTTGTAGTGTATATCATTTTTAGCTATGGCTAGATCCTTCCTTTTTTTTAATGAGTTTCTCAACTTGTTTCTAAATTCCTCCAAGCTATGCAGAGCAAGTTGCACATCTATCACCTAACTTTCAATGATCTTTCCAAGTTTGAAAGCTTCCATCTTTAGATCTTTTCCTCCAAGCTGTTAGGCTTTTCCTTGTGAGAATCTGGATGCTCTGATACCAATTGTTGGAATATTCAAATATGGAAAGAGTACTTATGAGAGGGGGGGGGGGGGTGAATCAGAAGTATCACACTTTAACCAATAAAATTTTTAACTAAAAGTAAATTGCATGCATGTAAATACATCAAGTAAACATGAAACTAAGACATGCATCAACAACTCATAACACTAGAATTTGGTAACCCAGAAACCCTCCAGGAATAAGAAGGTAAAACTGGGGTGGGGATGATACCCACAAAAATTACTGCAACAATATTGTTCAACCACTTCTGATGGTCTGCCCCGTTAAAAGCCTGCCCTGTTAAAGGCTTTACACTGTATTAATAGTGACTAGGTTAGAGGCTTTACAAACACTTTACATGAAGTGTCACCCTGTTAAAGGATTTAATCACCTAATTAAAGGATCTTTGAAATAGCTATTAAGCTAACCTATCACCATAGGATTTTCATTCTAATACAATTGCTAGAAAGTATTAGGTATAATGAATTTGATAGATTACAATCCTTGATTGCTAAATGCAGGCACCTGTTTCGCTTTCTCTAATCTTGATCCTTTTGTGATCTGATAACCCTCACTTCTAAAAATAGATTTCCTTGTGCACCCTTGTATGTCCACTCATATATTTTACAATGAAATTTCATCTTCCTTATAAAGACATTTGAGGATTTAGGGTTAGGTATGGATCTACGATCCATATTCAATCTTCATTTTCTGCTTATTATTTGCATTTCTTCTATTGGTTGCATGCCTTCATCATTTTTCTTATTGGTTGCATGTAGATTGCATAGGAAAGATAAAAGATTCGATCTCATCATTAAATCCTTCGAGATTTACCTTATGTTGGCTGCAAAAAATGTTTGCATCATAGTTTGTGCAATTACAAAATCTTATACTGATATTCTGAGTTACTCAGCTCCTGAAGTATTGTTGATACTCGGCACATGCTATTTCCTGGATAGCTCGACACCTAAACAAAATTGTATCACTCGAAACCTTATGTTACTTGGCACTTGTTAACACTCGACACCTTGTGTTGCTCGACACTTGTTAACACTTGACACCTTATGTTGCTCGGCACTTGTTAACACTCGACACCTTATGTTGCTCGACACTTGTTAATACTTGGCATCTTATGTTGCTCAACACTTAAACTTTACTTGGTATCTGATCTTCACTCGACATCTAAAAACTACTCGGCACATGAAGATCACTCGGCACCTGAAGTCTTTCCTAACTTAGCATTTGTTGTGGCTCAACATGCATGGTGTACTCGGCTCCAATATAGAGTAGGTAAGTGTTATTGGCACTCAAGTGTCAAAAACCATTATGAGGTTAACAAGCTGCTTTGGAACTTTCACCACAACAAAGCCTAAGGGCATGATACAATGCCCATTGGCTCATGAGTGGCAAGAATACGTCCATCCAACATGGGGTGGTCTATTTAAAAGGGGAACCTATATCTGCCCTCCCCCCTTGTATTTCTTTGCTAACCTATACATGATTTTTTTGTAGGAGAATATCAAAATTTGATAAACAGATAAAGAATCTAAGTTGTTTAGTATTTCACATCATTAACTATACCAAATTCATAAGATATTATAAGTTAGACTGCATCTTCATCATACATATCTTAATAATTGTTACAACACATAATGCCTGCTGTATCCAGTTCGGATCTAATCCAATTACTTGATTGTATCATTTGAGTTATTACTGAGTGACGATTTAAGCGATTGTTGATTAAATTATTGATGTGTGATGATGTAATACATTTTGGTTTGATACATTTTTTAGTGATGATTGAATGAATGCTGATTTGATAGAGAGATGCTTAACTGCTGAATTATTTGTTTTCATAGCCCCAAGATGAAGTTGTGATTGATGTGATTTGATGATTTTTTGCTTGATCTTGTTGATTGATTGATGCTTGATTTCTTGAGGGATTAATGATTGATGGATGAATTAAGGATTTGTTTCAACGGAGCCATGAGTGATGATTGATAAGTCACCCTTCTAGGCTTGGAATGAATTGTCCTTTGTGCTTTATTGGTATAAGGAATAAAGGATCACCACCTTTAATTAATTGAGTTACTATGTTTTAATTTTTCCTTTGAGAGTAATATATTATCCCCCAAATTGATCTCCCTTGGGTGTACTCTTCAAATGAAACATTCTCTTGTTTATACCTTGCATGTGAGGGAGAGTCGCACCTCTTCATCAAGTTTTCCCCCTTTGCAATGTGTAATTTCCTTTTCCTAGTTTGTCTTATAGTTCGCCCTAAATTCACAAATCCAAATTAGATAATAAACAAATTATAGTCAGAGGTATAACTGTAACCTAAAAATAAGATGAAATAAGCTTGTCTTGGAACTTGCAATCAATTAGATAATAATAATATAATCATAATGTATGTAATACACCTGTTGTGAGATTTACACAACATTGCCACATTGCAAATGGAAACCACCCTCTTTTTGCTTTAATAGTGGAGGTAGTGCTCTTAATTGATCTTAGATGGTCTTGGTGGCAATTTCCAGGTCGCCAAGTTGAAAAGATGAGTTTGGGTAACTTTGGCCTACTAAGTAGTTGAGTTTGTCGAGGGTGTGAAGGTGTGACCAAGAGTTGGGCTAAACTAATCAAGGATATGGAATTGAAATCAAGGGATTTGTGATGAAATGAGTTAGAACCTTTTGAAAAATACTTGTTCCAATGAGTGATAAGTGTTCCATTTATTCTCATGAGAGATGGATTCATGTTGAATCACTACTCATGAAACATGGGTCAATGAGTTTGACTCAAAATCACATAGTTAAATCCTGATAGCAATATCATAGATTTTAGAATGCCAAATACTCTAAACCTTATAGTAGATAAGCTTGATGATGATGATTGTAAGGTTTAGGCTGAAATTTATTTTAAAGTTCAATTTGGCATATGGTGGTTCTACTTGTCTTAATCTTTATTTTAAGTGTTCAAGTGAAATATAGAATTGGGTTTAGTGTTAGGGTTGAGATTTGATTTGGTGTAAGGTTTATATATAATAAGGATGTATATTAATTATTGGGAAAAATAAATAAATAAAGATGTATATTTAATCATTTGATAAGATAATAATTAATATTGTAAATTATTTAAAATATTATTGATATATAGTTAGCGAAGTTTCAATACAGGATTTATGGTTAAAGTTCATATTGGTTAAGTTGTAAGTGTAGAGTTCAACATGGTTCAACATTCAATTAGACTTGGTGGTGATATTAGGGTTCAATCTAGTTTATTGTTTCATTTGGTTTTCAAGTTTAATGTGGTTTAATGTTAGGTTCTTGATTTGGCAGCAAGAGCCTACAACACAACTTTAGCTATTTACCATTAAAAAAATTCTTGATTTGGCATGGGATCAAACTTCAAAATGTTTTTTTTTGTTAGCGTTCAATTTTTATATTATTGGGGTTAGGGTTGAGTTTCTTGCTTTTCCACCAGGTGCATCTCAACCTCTTTAGTTATATCTTGTTGCACAAGAGTTTCAAAAATTTCAAGTCTTTTTTCACTAGAATCAACCTTAATAGAGTCATTATGGTTATATGAATGGATTCTTTGCCTTAGAACACTAACATCTTCAAAATATCATATGAAATCTATATGACCATTTCATTTCTTCAATATGCCCTATGGATGTCCCTATCTAACTATATATCTTTTAATTGCATATAATAACTAATTTATGTGCTTTTTCATGACTATGTTTGACTCATATAATTGTGATCTCTGTAGCACTATGCTGTCATTTAATATGTCTTGCTAAAGCTTGTAAATTTTGTTCCTTTTGCCATGTCATGTAATATGTCTTGCCTTGTTGCTAATATGTTTTGAAATTGTTGTTAGGCCTTGTAACTTGTATAATTTGATTGCTGGAGAGCTTCTATAGCTAAGCAAAAAGGCCGTTGCACGAGTTATAGCTGCGTGCTTAGCCAGTATGAAAATTGTATATTTTTTTAATCTAATGTATATTTTAACTAGACTTGTAGCTTATATGTTTTGAAATTTCTGTTAGGCCTTGTAGCTTGTATGATTTGATTGCTGGAGAGCTTCTACAACTAAGCAAGAAGGTCGTTGCACGAGTTATATAGCCGTGCGCTCGAGTATGAAAATTGCATATTTTTTAATCTAATGTATATTTTAACTAGACTTTTAGCTTATATGTTTTGAAATTGCTGTTAGGCCTTGTAGCTTGTATGATTTTATTGTTGGAGAGCTTCTACAGCTAAGCAAGAAGGCCGTTGCACGAGTTATATAGGCGCATGCTCGGGTATGAAAATTGCATATTTTTTAATCTAATGTATATTTTAACTAGACTTTTAGCTTATATGTTTTGAAATTGTTGTTAGGCCTTGTAGCTTGTATGATTTGATTGCTGGAGAGCTTCTATAGCTAAGCAAGAAGGCTGTTGCACGAGTTATATAGCTGCATTCTTAGGTATGAAAATTGTATATTTTTTAATCTAATGTATATTTTAACTAGACTTTTAGCTTATATGTTTTGAAATTTATTTTAGTGTCTTAATGTTGTAAGGTCTCTTGAAATAAGACCTTCAGGCGGTTGGTCAAAGTTTTACAAATAATCTTATCCAGAAATTTGCCTAGAGCAATTGACTGAATGTTATAAAAGGTGATTGGATTAAATGTCTTAGGAATAAAGTCAAAGAAAGTATTTTTAAAATATTAAAGTATTTAGCTAGGTCTAAGAAGATTTGTGTACTTTCAACATTTTTGCTTAGTTTGTGAAAGTTGTAGACCGAAGTTTTCATAGCCCAATTTTTGCTTCCTCCAAAGAATGATCATGTCAGATAATATAAGTGAAGAACAAAATAGGGAGACAATCGCTAGATTGTGGTCTAACTTGAAAAGAAAAGGTAATGGAAAATGTTGTTGTCCTTGCAATATTTGTAAGGGCTTAAACTGTAGAAGACTGCTAATCAAAATAGTTAAGAGACATTGTAGGGAGAATGATCACATTGAAGGGGGGCATGACTATCATCCACTGGTAAGTCGTTCATTATATCATTTTAACGATTTATATACATATGAAATCACTTGATGATGAGTTGATGATCATGGTTTATTTATGTTAATCAATTTTATATAGGTTGATCTTCCCAGGGAAGTACATGATACAAACCACACCAATTCGAAGAATATGGTTTTCGAAGTGGAGGAACATGGAGGTGCAAATATAGAAGGTGAAGATAATGATACCATGGAAGATGACGATCATGTGCCAGAAAACACAATTGAAGAGGATGGTATAAATACATTGATCAATGACACATTTAGTCCAAACGTATCTGATCATGATGATGATGATAGCCTTGATGTACCTCTACTTCAGAAGGCATACAAGCCCCTATACAAAGACTCCCAAACAACTCTTCTCTCTATTGTATTGTTGTTGTTGAACTTTAAGGTTATGAATGGTTTATCCAACATAACAATGTCACATATGTTATGGTATGTCATATATGTCTTTATAGTTAACAAAGGGTGAATAATGTACCACTAATATTGTTTATATTAACAACTTATGTTTTTTGCTGTAGATTGATAAGCGAGTTTCTGTTACCATCATCAAATATTCTACCTCACTCATATCGAGAATTAACTACTGTTATGAAAGATATTGGAATGGAGTATGAAGCAATACATGCTTGTCCCAATGATCATATTATATATTATAAAGAACGTGAATTTGAAACACAATGCCCTGTATGTCATACGAGTAGATATCGAACAGATCGACTAACAAAAAAGGTGCCTGAAAAGGTTCTTCGTTACATCCCCATTATTCCACAAATGCGACAATTATTCAGGTGTAGTAGTTTGACTCAATTTATGGATTATCATGCATGCAATAGAAGTCAAGATGACATTATTCGAATCCCTGTGGATGGTTCAACATTTATGCACATAGAGGAAAAGTGGCAACACTTCAAAGAAGAACCTCATAATCTCAGGCTTTCATTGGCAGCAGATGGTGTCAATCCATTTGGAGAGATGAGATTTGTTTACTCGGTGTGGCTTGTTTTTGTTATCAACAATAACATACCTCTATGGATGTCAATAAAGAGGGAGCACATTATGTTGGCAATGATTGTTCCAGGTATCTTGTCATTTGATAGTTATTAATTTAAATGTACTTACAAATCTTGTAGTAAAACGGTCACAATAATTATGTAATGTTACTGTTCATTCAAGTAGGTAAATATCGAGTTAAAGATATGAATGTATATATTGAGCCTCTTATCGACAAGTTGGTGGAGTTATGGAACGGTGTCACTATGTATGACGTGTCTAGACCAATAGGACAAAGAGAATTTTAATTCCATGCAATACTTGCATGGACATTACATGATGCCCCAGGAATAACACATTTTTGTGGTATGTTATAGTGAATTCAAGTTGCGCATGATAATTCTAATTATAAAAATCAACATATTTAATAATCCAATTATATCATTATCTTGTAGGTCTTCAAACAAAGGGAAAATTTGCATGTCTAGTTTGTGGTCCAAAGATGAAATCTTGTCATTAAAAAAGTTTAGGAAAGAAGGTGTTTGATGAGTGTAGACACTTCCTCCGCAGGAATCATAAATATCGAAGTATGGAAAAACATCTTTTCAATGGGAAAGAGGAGACTACATCAAAGCCATGAAGAATGACACCTCACCTATGGAAGTTGGAATATAATAGAATTAATCGTCGAGGTAATGTCGTTCCACCTAATGGTTTATGTTTGTAATTTATATATTTCTATTGTGATTTTTGTTTACTAATTGTGTAATTGATGATCGTGAAGGTCATCAAGGCAGTACTGACAACCTTCCAAAGGGACTAAAAAGCTATCCCAGACAATTTAGTAGGTTGCCCTACTACGAGCACTTACAAATGGTGCATTTGTTTGATACTATGCATATTGGAAAGAATATAACAGAGACATTGTGGAAAATATTGGATGGAAGGCGTGAAAAAGAAAAAATTGTCAAAATTTGTAATGACATTCATGAATCCAATCATGCATTGAAGAATTTCATTCACTCAAATAGCAACAGAGATCAAATTAATATAAGTGCCCTTCCTTGGTTATTAACGGAGCAGCAAAGTGATGCCATAAAAGAAGTCATACGAAAAATTTGATTTCCCACAAGATTTGCTGCGAACATAAACAATCTCATATCAAAAGAAAGTGAATTTGGGCCAGGGCTCAAAACGCATGATTGGCATACTTTCATCAAGGTAAGTTATGTTCTTCTGTATTTACAATATATTCATAAACTACGTGTACTATTCATTATGTTATGTTAGAAAACAATGAAATGATTGGTTTATAATTACTGCAGTACATGCTTCCTCTATCTCTCCCAGAGCCTTTCAACAATAACATCAAACAAGTGATATACGATCTTGGAAAATACATGAGGTAAGCAGTAATATCTGTTCAATTTATTGTATATATTAATTATATTCGTGATTTGTTTTTCTTGCTATGTAATCTATTGTATATTATTTTGTAAAGTCTTGTATCTATATATTTTTTGTGTCTTGAATCTCTTAATGTAGGTGGTTGTCATCTAAAGAAATCCATAAAGAAGATATAAACTATTGGAAGAGAAGAATTCCTCATTTATTGTGTCAAATGCAAAAGTGTCTACCTCCAACTTTTTTCAATGCACAGGAACACTACCACATACACCTAGTTGAGGAGATTGAATTGTGTGGACCTGTACACAGTAGGTCAATGTGGATGGTTGAGAGGCACTTGAAATTTTTGAAGGCTTTGGTTCGACAAAGAGCACATCTTGAGGGTTCTATGGTAGAGGGATATATGGTATACTAGACTATGGTGTACATTACTGAATATCTTCCTAAGTTTGCATCAAATATCCATGTAGATCGCATTTGGGATCTCAAGCCTTTTAAAAAATTAGAAGGGGAGTACTTGATGGGGAAAGGTACATTGAGGAAAGTGAGAGGTAATAAATTATAAGATGTTATTGTGATAAATTATTTCTTAATCTTCAAAGTAAATCGGTTGTAAGTTGTCTATTTTTTTTTTGTATAGGTGCTCGAGAGTGGGATGCACTACATTTGTATATTGCAAATAATCTTGATTGGATGACAGTATGGATTGAACGATGTCAACATTCTCATCAGACATTAACATGGGAAGGTGTATCTTTATTTGTTAAAGAAGCTCATCGTAATGGAGATTCCAATGTTACGCAAAGAGAAATAGATTTAGCACATGGTTTAAGAGATTTCCAAGTACGTGCAAATTTATTAATCACCCATATGTTTATCAACTCATGATACAATAATTTTGACATGTTTCACATATTATTATAGGTTAAACACCACAAGGCTATGTTCTGTAATGGTTAGAAATTTCGTATCAAAGTGTTGGATGACACAAAGAAAACTTGTGATTCAAGAATAACTACAGTCTTTCAAGTGACTAATATTTCATCTAGAAACAACTTACATCCTCGAGAGTCTGAAAATCAATACTATGGCATTTTGGATGATATACTTGAGTGTGACTTTAGTTCCTTCAAATTAGTACTCTTCATTGTCAAATGGTATAGGCTACGACTTAATCCAAATGATCCTGATAGAACTATTATTGAACATGACAATGGATTTACAATGGTTAATACAAGGTCGTTTGAGCCAGTTGGGTATGAGCCCTATGTTCTTCGAAGCCAATGTGAGTAGGTATTTTACTCAAAGGTTCCACATAAATCGGGTTGGTGGTTTTTTGTTAGACATGAACCGAGAGGAAGGCCAATAAAGTATAATGGGATGGAAGAAGAAGATACTGAATAAGTAGAAGATGATGTAGATGGTGATCACGATCGACAATTATTGGATGATGTTCCTGACACAAATTGGCATGAAGAACAAGAAGAAGATGATGATGATGATGCTGCTAATGATGATGATGATGATGAAGATGATGTTGATGTTGATAATGATGATGTTGATGATGACAACGATGACAATGACGACGACGACGATGGCAAGGATGATGATTATGATGATGATGATGATGATGACGAGGATGATGATGATGATGATGATGATGACGATGAGGATGATGATGATGAAATTTAGAGGTATGCCATCAATCCTTAATCTATTTAATATTCATTTCTTGAAAGAAATATATTTGTGTTATATATATGGTTACATAGTTTATTCATTATATATTTAAAAGCTACAAGTTTCAACTACAAATAGAATACTGTTAATCTAAATTAACTATTAATCTAAATTAACTATTAATCTAAATTAATTAAATAAAACTATTTAAAACACATATTGATGCGTGAATGTATTGAGCCTTATTTTCTTTCAGGTCAAAAGCATTTGTAAGTGTTTAGTTTAGAAAAGAGAATTCATTAAATATCTATAATAGGGAGTTGTACCTAGAATAAAATTCATAGGGAAAAAATAATATAAGTGCTTACCCAATTTTTTGGTTAATAATTCTGCCTCTGTAGGTGATCCAGAGACCCTAGGTGGACTTGCAATCATTCATAACAAGAGGGACTTCCATAGTGTTCTCACAACACCAACCAAGAATCTCCATAATATCCCTCTCCTTGATCCAAGCCAACTCCATAACCTATCAGAGTGCACACCAAATCCTTATGCCACCTTAGGTTCTAAATCTTTGGAATAATCCCATAAATGTCCCTCAATCCATCCAATGGATTCATCCAAGCAATCTAATCAACAAACTATCAAATGCTCACAATGCCTCAATAGGCGCCAAACTTGACTTCACCTTAACTAGGTGTTTCCTCCACCTCCACACACATCAAAAAACTTCAAATAGCATGTCCCTAAGGTGACTAAGCCCTCAACTCATCAGCTGATACAAAAACCTAGTTTTAGCCCTTCACTAGGCCTTCTTCCCTAGTAGGCTTATAATGTGAGCTTTATTTAAGTGTTATATTGTGTACCTTTTAATGTTTTTAATTTTTATGTGATGCTAATGATGGATGTGATTATGATTATAATGTGATTATGCTCACGATAATTGAATTACATTTTCAAGAACTGAACCCCTTTCAAGAGCATCCCGCATAGTCTCATGGATCGATAGGTATAAGTCAATACTCCTTATAGATAGTCTATTTAATACACTTATCAATAGTACGATTGATGTCTTCTAAGATCTCTCCCATTTGCAGGTACCAACGAATAGGTATTTGTCAGAAGTGTCTTCCTCGAGTGAGGGAAATATAGGAATAGAAGAGGAAAGTGAGACATGCAGTTTATCTAGAATAGGGAGATTAACTAGAGGTCAGAGGACTAGAAGGAAATTCAATAAACACATGAAATTTTTCCTTGCTCAAGGGGGGTCATGTTCTTATGATGATGAGAAGGAAGGCGACATTGAGGTGCCCTTGAGGTACCAACATCTACAGAAACATTGGGTACCCAAGGAACTTCCTCCAATAAACACTAATTTTTGTGTTAACGAGAGGATATATCGCATAGCACCATCATCACTACATCATTTGAACCTATTTTCTATGGACAACATAAAGGTGTCTTACAACAAAGTTTCTGAATTGATGGAGTATGTTGGACCATGTTACGATTACAAAAGTTGGATGCATATTGTTCAATATAAAAAAAGTATGCATAGGTATGCCTTCTCGCCAAATTATATACAACAACAAGACAATAATCAAAGTAAAAGTGTGGCTGTACATATTGATGGAAGGCCAAAAGAGACAAGGAAAATTGTGGGTTTTATAAATAGTACACGACCTGGGTCAACTATAAAGCAACCCAATTGCATATTTGAGGTACGCGAGGGAAATCATGTATTCATCTGTGTGATAAAATCAATATGTGCAGGGGAAGAGCTTGTTATTGATTACAATTTGAATCGCATAGATACAAATGAGGCTACTATCATGGGGGTGGTACATACTATTAAACCAACTTCTAATCAATGACTCCAACATACCATTTAGTCAATAAATTTTTAGCTAACATTTTTATACTTGATCTTTGACACAGGGGAAAAATATGGAGCAACTGCCCGGAGGGGATGCTGGTGATGTTCTCGGCTCATCTACACACGAGCAGGTAAAACTCATTGTAATTGTGCAAACTGGATATAAGTAAAATGTTATTTTTTTAATGTTGTTTTCTTCATTGTTTTGGAGTAATTTTGATAATACTAATACTATTGTTATCACAGAGGCCCAGTGGTCGGAGGGAGGGAAAGGAACCTACAGTCCTTGATCAGTAGCCCTCCCTTGAGGAGGACCCTTTTTATATTGATTTAGCAGACACCGATGACTCGATCAGTTTGACTAAAAAGTTACTAAAGAAAATTGGCAAAGAAATTTTACGTTTGGCAACCATAAAGCCTACTACTCAAGAAATAAGAGAAAGGGGATATGAATTGATGCACACCTCTGAAACCTTAAAAGTAAGTATTAATGAAATTTTTAATTATAACAAGAGTTCAATAATGGTTTTTATGTTATGCTCTTTTATGGCATTAATTAAAATATGGATGCGTTGTCTTTACAGAGTTTTTTGCGTGATTTCGAGCCCCATTCCCATGACAAGGGTGTTGTAGGTGGTTCAGGTAGATCGCATGTTCCATTCCCCACTTCTATTTTCCACTGAATATATATAGGAATGATCATAATCATTGACAATACATGCTCGAACAATCCTTTTTTTTAATGCTCTAACAATCTTGTCCATGCTAGTCCACATGTTCTATATTTATGCATGCTCTAACAATTTTATTCTTCAACTTCACATCAATTGAATCCTATGATGACACCGCCTCCATCTAGGACAACCACAAATCTCTTTCTGACTGCTGAGTCAGCAACACGTAGCTTACATGCATCGACTATTGCACCATCTGCTGGTACACAAATCCCTCTTTTTCTCTCTTATGACAGCAACGAACAATTTTTTTTTACAACTTTTTAAAATCAATTATCATTTTTTCTTTTATACTTCGTGACAAAGACTTCTGAAACTTATGAAACTTTTTGTAATAGGAGCTGCAACATCATTTCCTGGATGTTCCTATGTTCCTAGTACAGGAACGGTGAAGGATGTCATATTGATCGTCAGCGATGATGAAGGCATTCCATTAAAAGTAGCCAAAGTTCCAGGTACTTTAAAGTTATTATTATTCTATAGTGATATAATAGTAATTTATTTTTTGATCACTCTTCATTGAATAATGATCCCATTATTGTTTTGTAGGGAATGATGTTTTTTGGAGAAAACTTGGCGATGAGTGTTTGTGAATATTCGGGCCCACCCCGCGTACCTGGTGGAACATCATATCCTAACTAAAACCCCAAACCACTATTTTGATTTCATATAATTGCTATAATAGTTTTCCTTTTCATCCATTTCTTGAACTATATTAAAGGTAGCTTCACTTCATTTATGAGTCTAACATGTTTTTTTTTACTTAAAAGGTGGAATAACCAATGCAAACCATTAAAGGATGATCTTATAGAGAGCATGACCCAACTTTGTGGACCTCGTGCATTTGAGAGAAACAAGATCCTTGAAAAAGCTAGTTTATGTTTCAAGTATATTAGGGACTAGTACAGAAAAAATTTACGAGATAACCCCAGGTACGAGCGTCCACCCTATGTTCCTGAGATTGAGTGGTAGGCTTTGATTTTGGATGGAAAGTATAAAGCTGACAAGAAAAATAATAGTACACCGGTGGAGAGTACAAAAAGGTATGTGATACTATTGAGAATATAATTATGTACTAATTAACCTCTATATTTATACTATCTAACATATTTCAAACTTTTCATAGATTGCCTGACACATCAAAGGCAACAAAGGCAAGACTAGAAAAGCACGAGACACACAAGCTCAGCTCTGGTGGTTTTTCGAAACTTCACGCAAGAGTTGTAAGTATTAGTAAATGAAAAATTGTATCAATTTTTTTATATAATGTGATGGGAAATGCTAGGATAGACTAGCTTGTTTATGCTCCTAATCCTCAACTTGGATCTTAGTGTTCCTCCACACCAATATATGATGCAGTGTAACACGCTTTGGAAGCACTGGTAAAAACTATCGACATATCCATTTCAGCTTTATGTTTTTGACTGTTAGTATTTGATTATTAGAACATAACTATACATCCTTGTGAATTGGAGTTTCAGCAAAGATTTAATATTATTTGGATTTCTTTCTTATTGTAGCAAAGGTTATGGAGGCCCTGAACATTCGAAGAGGTGTCTGCCGTGTGCTTTTTTGAACACTTAAT
This sequence comes from Cupressus sempervirens, assembly GCA_028749045.1. Taxonomy (NCBI): domain Eukaryota; kingdom Viridiplantae; phylum Streptophyta; class Pinopsida; order Cupressales; family Cupressaceae; genus Cupressus; species Cupressus sempervirens. The sequence continues at coordinate 748,438,599 of CM053786.1, forward strand.
ATTGATAGGTATTTTAAGTTTTAATAATATGGATCTGTATATTTCTAGTTTTAATACAATCTTATTGCAAGTTGATAGATTTTCTTAACAAGTTTTCATAGTGTTTTCTGTAAAGTCATTGTTCACTCCAGTTTGACCATCCTGACTTTTAACTGCAGGTGCCTTGCCTTTGGTCAAGCATAAAGCTTTCCTTAGGCCCATGTAATATGGTTGGTAATTTGTTGGGTTTCTCCTTACCAATGAAAAATTTGATGTGACCTTACTATATGCTTTTTCTATGCATAACATGAATACAAAACTAGCAATACTACATTGATGTGCAATGGGTACAATGAAGAGGTAGAAAATCAAATAGAAAAAATACATTGTTCTATGTTTTGCATGTATTTATGTAATACATGATTACTAGGCACCATTACGAATATCTTTCTTATTTGTCCAATGAGAAAGGACTCTAATTGGAAAATTTAGGAGCATATCTCATGATTTCTGTCTTCCTCTTGCTACCTCTCCCTGTCTCCATCTCTGCTTTAGCTCTCTCTACTTATTTTATAACCTATTTATCCCTCTATCCCTATCACCCTCTTTCTATATCTCCTTATATCTTTCTCTCTCATTCACCATCTATATATCTCTTTATCGCCCCTTCTACTTATTCCTCCATATCTCTTTATCTGTTCCTCTCTATCTTTCCCACTTTATCTCCTTGAACATCTCAGCTTTTAGAGAAGCAAAAAGCTTCTGCTAGTTAGGATCAAGTCAAGCAAAAGGCACTACAGATTGAGAGTATGTGGGCATGAGTAGAAGAAATGGAGAAGGTTGCCAGGGGTACTAGTGGTGTCCTCAAGGAAATGTAGCAGAAGCTTGAAGATATGGAATAGGAAACATCAAGACAAAGACAAAATGCAATAGAAAATGAGCAGGAGCTCTACAAAGTTAGGCATATTTTGAGGTTCTAAGGTCTAGAATTGATAATTTAGTTGGTGCGCGAGAGTCTCTCTTGTCCTCTGAGAAGCGAATCCAAGAAATGGAGAAAATTTTGGAAGGGTAAGCCTGCTCATCATCTGTTATATATGTTTTATTTGGGCCAACTATCATGTTTTTTGAAGCTGACTTTTGACTGATCTAAATTTACTAGGTACAGGTTTTCATTGAATGTTCTCATTTTTAAAGAAATCTTAATGTTTTCTTATTGTATTTCATTCACCGTCATCATTTTATCAAATGTCAAATAAGCTATATCTTTGTAGGGTAGACATCATGCAATACAGATGAGAATGTGTAGTAGGAATTTAGAATTTAATGATATGTACAGGCCATCAACCAATTCTAAATACCATGTTATTGCTTTCTATTTTAATATAAAATGGTATGTTCAAAAGAAATAGAATTATACTGAGGAGCACTACTCTTGATTGATTTAAAGCAGTGTTTACAATGAATATGGTCCATATAGTTTTTTAGTCACAAAAGTTAGCCACATTTTTAAGATATCAAAATATGTAAATATAGGTCATGGAAGATATTCATTTATTAAAAGAACACTAAGCATTCATTTTTACATGTGAAACAACATTTATTTTCTCTAGATTTTCATTACCCGGATTTATCAAAAGTTCCAGGTCAAAAAAATTCATGGAGGGGAAATAGACTTTGCTGATTATTTGTTTATGAAATTTAGGCATGATTGAGTGAATGCTATAAGTCTATCCATCAACACCAGAATATGAGATATTGATCTTCTACAAAATGAGATGCATGATGTAGAATTACATTTTTATACATTTGCTAAGCAATTATTTACTCAAACGCCAGGTTAATTTCATGTCTCAGGTTAAACTAACATATTTTTATTTTTATAATTTTAGTTTTATGCGTGTACTTATTAAAATTAGTAAAAGGCTATTGAAATATCCTATAAATTGCACTTTTTTTTGAGAATTACAGGCTTATATTATTTGCCCATTCTTTTTTCATTATGCCAGGCCGGCTCAATTTTGTATTACAACATTACATTTGTTATATGCCCAGCTAAATTTTTGAAGCAGTTGAATTTCATCTCTTTAGCCATTTTGTTTCTTAAATGATTAATCTGGATTGCTCTGTATCCTAACATATTACATATGATAAGAGGAAGCTTTGTGAAAGCTTTATATACTAATAGAAGTCAAGTCACAGAGTTTGCTATATATTCTAGTTCAACACTAGAAACAATTTTTGTGACTGGTAACAATATTCACTTTGTTTTTACCAATCAGAATCATCCACAAATAGAATGATGCACTACATGATAAACAAAATAAAAAGATGTTAGAAAATGATTGATTATGGTGTTCTTGTTCATGATGGTTGCAGCACACATTCTGGTCATTATTTCTGCTTTTTTGAGTCACTTAAACCTTTCAAAATTATTTTTATGCTGGGAACTCTAGGTTATAGTCTTAGAAAAGTATTTTATTCATTAACAATTGCTTCGATCTGGCTTGTAGGTGAAGTGCACACAATGTTCTTATTGCTCAAATAAATTTGTTCCTTTCTTAGATTTGAGCCTAGAGATCATTTGAGCAGATTCCTTGTTGAAAGCATTATCCAATTACACGACAGTGGAATAGTTAGATGGGGGTGTGAAAAGATATCAATGTGAACGATGAAAAGTAAAAGTGAAGTCTCTAGAACAACTCAAAATTGATAAAGCACCACATGTTCTTGCAATTCATCTCAAGCACTTCAGTGTAGTTGGATTTGGAGAAAAAATTGACAAAAATGTAGACTTTGGTTGTACGTTGGATCTCAAACCATTTGTTAGTAGTTCACATGTAAGTAGCCCTTACAATATTATTTGCCAGTGGATCACATTTTCAGTGGAATCTAATAATATAGTTTTTTAAATATCTACTGGTTTTATAATAAATTTTGCACATTTGAATGATATTCTAGTTTCTCTGTCTATTGATCAATCATAGGAGGGCAATTTTAAGTACACTCTTTATGGTGTTCTTGTTCATGATGGCTGGAGCACACATTTTGGTCATTATTTCTGCTTTATTCATTCATCCACAGGAATCTGGCATGCTTTAGATGATAATCGGGTATACATTTGCTACAGTTGTGAAGACATGTTTAATTTTGTGGAGCAAGCTCATTATAATTTGTGTATAACAGAATACACAAAAGAACTACAATTTTGTGTAGAACATTTTCTTTATATGGTAACACTAATTATACTGAAGTTGCTTAGACTAATTGAAGTTATTCTTATGACATTTTATACTCTAGGTCTATTCAGTCAGTGAGAAAAGTGTGCTTTCCCAGAAAGCTTACATGCTATTCTATATATGAGATAAGAAAACTAGCATTCAAACAACAGGTGGGTCTGAATCTCAGTATAATGGCTCTAAACTAAAGAAGAGGGTGTCATTGAACATTGGACATCCAAAGGAAAACCACTTACAAGATTCATATGCCCCCCAGGTGACAAAAAACATGCATTCTTTCCAAATGACAACAATCTCTTTTAGTGTTGCAGGTGTAAACAAGATACCCCAACAGGTAGAAAATTTGTCAAATGTCAATTTCATTTCAGAAAGTCTAGAAAAGAACACAAGTTCTAGCCAGTCATGTAGTAAATCCAGATCATCAACAGATCATGATGCTACATTACAGATGGTGCCTCCAAGAACCAATGGTATTCAAACAAATAATGCCTTCTAGTCAAGTCATACCATAAGTAATGGATGCACATCAAATGGGTCTAGTAATAATGTTAAGAAGCATGAATCTGAAATAAAGGGAACTGATTCTGTGGGTAATTTTAATATTATGGTTGTTAGACATTCTCAGAACTATGATGTGAGCAATGATAATGAGAACTATATTGGTAGAAATTTTGAAGCTTATTAAAAAATTAATGGTAACTGAACATGAGAATGTCAAACATTCTACTTTGACAGGTATTATTACTCGGCATCATGCTACTAAACTTCCAAAAAATGATTCAAATGGTAAACTTGTAGCTAGTGAGCATCTTGAGAATGGTAGTGTGGTCCACAATTCTATAGATAATGAGAGTGAGGCTGCTAATCTCCTATCCCTGGAAGATGGTTCCTTATTTCAGGTGCTTGTTTTTTGTATTAATGCTGCAGTGTATATGTTTGTTTTTGAGAAAATTGCTTTTAGTCCTAATGAATCTTTATATGTTCCTTTTGGCAAGGAGGCAAAAATGGTACTTTTCTCTGTAAGGGAAGGGAAATGAATGGGTCATGTATAAAAGCTATGCATCCACATAGGTTGTAGAAATATAGTCAAGAAACTAAATGTATTTCTAGCCAAAAGTACCACATTGCTAATGTTTGTGGCTGAAGCAGCATGCCGAATATGCTTGCGGTGGGGTCATTGTGGTGGCGACGACAGTTGGCATCGCTGCCATAGCGGCCTCATCACAATGCTTGCCATGGACATCACAATTGCAACATCCACGGGACCATTGTGACGGCCCTTGCGTCACAGCCATAGCGGCACTGTCGCAATGCTAGTGGCATACATCGCAATTGCGACGTCCACCCCATGCATTGTGACGTGGCCGCTGTGGCGGTGACGCCAACTACCGTTCCCAGATGCCGATCCCCATCGCAATTTCCCATGGACCTCACAATTGCAACGTTTAGGACAAGTATTGGGATGGTCGCCGCTACAGCGACCCTGTCACCAGATGCCGTCGCTTCCCTGTTGCAAACCTCGCGGTGGACGTCGCAATTGCGACGTACATTGCAAGCATTGTGACGAGATTCTTGCCATAGTCAAGTGGTTTCATAGTGACGGATGGGAGTCACAATTGCGATGGTAGAGGACATACATCGTAATTTGTGACTAAAAAGCAATGATGTCTATTACTGTTGCAGTGGCGATACATTGCGATCGTAATTGCGACACTTGGCTGTCACAAATCGATGCCAAATGTATTAGTGTCTGGTTGTTCTGGTACTCCTCAGTGTGAAGGTTCTAAACCTATTTGCTTCCTATTTTAGTTATTTAGCCTTGCTTTTTAACCTAGATGACACTAAGATAATAATTTGTATGATTTTGGTGAAATATGGCCCTTAGTTGGGATAAACATTATATGAAACTAGTACATTTTTGTACCATAGTACTGAGAAATATTGTTTGGCTTTAGGAGAAATGTCGTATGACATTTCTATGAAAACCTTAATGTCCAAAAAAAAGGTACTTCTCGACTTGTCCAATGAATTCTAATAGGTGAATTGGATATCCTTTTAGGAGTTCTTGCTCCCTAGACCTTGACAGATCACCTATGGGATGTGTAGGATTCAAATGTTGAATGTGCTTATCCTCTTAATGTTATAATTGGTAAATTGACTTGTGTAGACTAAACACTTAGGAACTTTGGATTTGGGTTTAAAAAGGAACAATGGTAGAAAATGCTAATCAGATGGAAATGAACATTGTATGTCTTATTCTTGTAGATGGTTAATGAACTCTTTGGCTAGTAGTGACACTTGGAAATCTTTGGGGGTTTAGTTGGTTGTCTTCTATTGGGATCTCTTATATGATTTTAGTTGCATGTTGTTAGTAATTTTTTTAAACAATGCTCCCCTTGGTATTCATGATAAGGGCTCAATTACCTCCTATGTATTATAAGTTAAGTGGTTGTATCTGACATTGAAAAATCAATCTTTTGGTGCAATGGAAACCCCACTTTAACAACTGGTATTAGAGTTTGGTCACAGGTTTGAATCCTCAAACCCTTGGATAACACAGATGGGGAGATTGTTAATAATTTGTTCAGCACTCCCCTTGGGATTTGTGACAAGGGCTTAACCACCTCCTGTGTATTATAAGTTGAGTGGTTGTATCGATAAGTGACATATCAGTCTTTGGTGCAATGACAATCTCACTCTAACACATGTATCTTTGCATTACCTTAACGAACAAAATATGTTAGTTGATGTTTATCCTTTCTTCGAAGTATCTATGGTGAGACATTAGACACCATGTATTATTCAATAAAACACCATTGCAATACAACCATGGAAACCTCCAAAGTCATAGCCACAACCAAACAATCCATGTGAACAAGCATGAATCCACACATCCCATGCCATGCTTCCAACCTTCATAAATGCTCCTTTCACTAACTTGTCTTGTATGTCTTACTCTGAAAACTACCATTATGGTTTCTTTTATAGTGGCAAGCTTCCATAAAACCACCAAGTGGTATTACACAAGTCATGTGCTACTGAGCCCCCCATTGAACCACATTTAATATTGGGCATTTTTTTCCAAGATTAAATAATAACATCAAATATTATCACAATGTGTCAATAAAACTCATCAAAAATATTCCATAGGAATTTCTAAATGTTGCTTGTCCATCTAGGTGCCCTTTGGTGAAACACTAAATAAAAATTTAAAAATTAATGAAATATAAACAATATTATGCAATGTGTGTAATACATAATCTTAACATATGAACCAAAACTAAGTGTTACAAATCATCATATTTTTTTTGAAAAAATACATATTTAGAACACAATCAATCAAATATAGATGAATAACAAATTTATGAGGATAGTTATATATATAATTATAATAAATAAGTGAATTGTGTATTAATGTATATGAATAAGTGTGTATATGGATAAAGTAGGGGATAAGAAAGTGGAAATGTGGCTATAAATAGTAGGGAAACCAATCAGACATAAACAAACCATTTATTGATATGTTCATGTATGGAAATATTTCCCCAAAATAGGCATAAAATTAAGTAGGAAACAATTTGGTTATGCAAATTATTTCAATGGCATAATTTTTTTCCCATTTTGATGTGTATATTAATTGTATTATGATAATGCTTGTAAATAAATATTTATATATCCAAGGATATGCAAAGGATTTCATCCAAGTAATGGACCTTGTATGGGGTCATCATGCAAGTGTGTTTATGTATTCCCTCTATTAGAACCTTAAAAATAGAAATAAAATGTATAATGAATATAATTTGTTACATTGATACCAAATATTATAAAATGGAAACTTCCAATTATCTGGGAACTTGGAACAATATGAAATATTTTTTAATATAAAATTCTACCTATTCAAAAAATGAAAAAAATGGAAAGTTTGGTATGAACTTTTTATATAATTTGATGGTTTAGAAAAAAAGAAGAAGTTGAATTGGTTAAAAGGAAAATGAGAGATAATTTTTTTGAGTATGAACTTCAAAGATGTAGAAAATAGTTTCTCTATGTTTGATGAGAAGAAATAAACTGATAATAAATATGTTTTAGTGGATGATCTCATTTTGTATAAGAAAATAATTTTATTAAAGCCCAAATCTAAAATAAAGCACACATATTGTTAAATATTTGCATCATATACACATGGTTGGATGCTTAGATCCTATTATATTTGTCAATCAAAACACGAGAGATTCTCATGAAGGAGGCTTGAGAAGTAGACTTTCATACAATAGATAACAAATCATCTTCCATTAGGAGTTAAGGAACGTATTTATATTAATCTATTGGAGTCATTATTGATTCATCATCAAGAATGGAAAAAATGTTCAAAATAATATTATAAGTGTTTATGGGGTTCATGATGAAGATATCATTTCTTTTTGTTAACTTTAGAAGAAAAAAAAATTCATTAGGAAAGTTTTTTTCAAAGTGACAGTAAAATCACATGATTTTTCTCACTTACTAACTATAAGGTTCATATTACATGAATAATTCTATATGATTTATGGTGAATTAGTAGTGAGAAACTTGAGTATGTGATTTTTAATAGAATAGTTTCATAGAAGATATATCATCTAGTATAGAATGCTTCATCACATGCATGCAAATTTGAGATCCTATTAGTTACATTAATGGTAGGTCATTTTACAATGGTATTGAATTACATGTTCAATGTTACTTTAGACAAATTTTTTTTTGGAAGGATATATTTGTGATGTACCATTCTAATTAATAATTGAGACTAACAAATGTCCATTTTTTATGAGGTAAGGTCAGTTGAATTTAACTTTTTAATTAATTATTTATCGAGTTCAATTTAAATTCATATCTTTTTTATGAATTAAGGTAAGTTGAGCATAAATTTTTTATTAATTATTTATTGGGTTCAATTTGAATTCATATCTTTGGAAGATTGTACAATTAAGTATTAAATAATATTTAAAATTTCAAAGGAGGTGTTGAATTTACATTGACGAGTCTATTTCTAGATAATTCTTGATGGCTATTAAAGACTATAATTTCTAGTATAACAATGTTAGTGATAAGTTATTTTTGAACATAGGAAATGAGTGGGGGTTTTAATGAATTTTTTTGGTTTATTTTTTCTTTCAAAAAAGTTTTGGCACATTTAATTTGTCTTAGACATCTATAATTTTTATTTTAGGGACTTGCGGTAGATCTTTTATCAAGTTAACTTTTCAATTCTTGCATACTATGAATATATTTCTCAATCATCTTCTATGGATTAAAAATAATTAGAGAACAATTTATAGATGAAAATGCATAAATTGTGAGGATCAAATGATGAAACTCCTTTGATTCTTGGAAGGAGTTCACTCAAGGAGTGCAATGGAACTTTATTGGATTGTACATATCAACTACAATTAATGTTGTGTCCATGTACAAGTGAATAATTTGTTGATTTGATTTCTAGATTTTCAATAGGAATATTTTATTTTGTGTGTGAGGTTTATTGTAGTTTTCAACACATTTGATCAATTATATTTGGTGGTACACATCATTTGTATTGTTTGGGTCAGATATAAAAAATGCAATATTGAAATTTGCACTATAGAAACCACCCAATTTTTATAAAAATGAAATATTGGTTTCAATTATTTTTTTAATGTGGGAGGTACCATTGTTATTGATTGTTTTGTACTTGATAGTATTTCCAAGATTTAAGGTTACAATATTTTGTGGAGAAGATTGAGGAGTTTTGGTGTGTCATTTGGCACAATAGGATGAGCTTAATGTTTTATTTTTAGTAGAATGTATTTTTTGTTATTGTTGATATATTGGAGTGTCAAAATAGTTTTTCTATAATGATAAAATTTATATCAATAAACATTTGAAGATATTTTGTTGTAATAGATTTCATTATTCTTTTTGGATAATTTTTTTGTGATAATTATTTCAATTTTATTATTTTATAATTTCATATGTGTTTTGGCTATTGTAATAGTAATTTCATATAAGAAACAATTTTCATATGATTTGTAAAAGTTGTAGGAGATTTTGATGCTTTTAGTTGATTTGTATGCAATGTTGTGTAGTTTTGTATATTTTTTGTTTAATTTTCTTGGTATACTTTTGGACCTAATATTGATTATAAAACCTAAAGGATTAGAGAAATACAAATCCACAAAACCCAAAGAACACATGCATGCAAGGACCTATCACAGAGAAGAAAAGTCAAAGAGAAGGCAAGGGTTTGGCTTTGATAATATATTATCAGAGTCAAACCCTTGCCTTCTCTTTGTCTTTTCTTCTTCGTGATAGGTTCTTGCATGTAGGTATTCTTTGGGTTTTGTGGATTTGTATTGCTCAAATATTTCGTGGTAACAAAGATAAATCTATTGTAGCATGTTCTTATTTGGAGAAAAAGAGGAATGAGGGTTTGACAGAATAGATCTAGTTATTTTTAAATTTTTTTTGTGAAAATAGGGTTGTCTCAAAATTTTGGAACACTTTGAGCCAAACAAACCTCATGGTTGGATTTAGAGGATGTCAAAACTCTTATTTTTATATAAAATTTGTCAAATTTGGACAACGTTGACCTGGAAGGAATTTTTTTTTGCATACTAGGACTGTACGCCTTGGCACACAATCCAAGAAGATGATTGCGATTTAGAAAAAGAAAAAGAAAAAAGAGAGTGACTTCAAAGCCACTAAAGTTATTCAAACCATGCAATGGTTGTTACCCACCGCAATGGTTAACTAACTGTGTAGGAGTCAGTCCACACCATTTGCAATTTAACAAAACATTGTTGTTGGTTCACCAACACTTCATCACCCTCCAACCACCTAATTAGTCTGACCTCTACCAAGCTATGCTACCATCACTCAACTTGAGCTCCACTCAACTCACCTGCTTGCACTCGTGTGGGGAGCCAAGGGCTTATTTTTAGCCCTTTCCATTTTTTTAGGGGGTGGTTTGCAGTTTTTCTTTGCCTACTAGATACTTGTCAGTCTTTTGGCTCTAACTTGTGCATATGGTATCATTTTTTTGAAAATGAAATATCATTAAAAAATTGACTCTGAGACAAATGTGTTGGTGAAGGTTTTTTTTTGTATTTTTTTCTAGTTTGGTACCTATTTGTTTGCTCAAAATTAGATGATGTTTTCTACCTTCCGGGGGGCATAACTTGCTCATTTTAGCTTCATTTTCCAATCCAAAAATAAAACAAAAAAGATCCTCTTGATAACTTTCCAGATTCTCTATTATTTCACCAATATTTCTTTTTGTGTATTTGTGATACTCAACTGAAGCTTTTTTTCTCTTTTCTTGTATACACATTCCTTCTAGTAGCTGGAATTTAATTTTTTGCATTATAGAGGGTGTTTTTTCAATTATTTTATGTTACAATAACAATATATCAAAAAAATTCAAACACTTTCTTAAAAAAATGGCCGAGACCTGTTCTTGTCTAGCTCTTCTAAACACACATAACTATCACACATGGACATCTATTATGCAACGACTTCTCCGTTCAAAGGGTTTGTGGTCTTGTTTAGATACAATGCAATCAATTTCTTAGAATCAATATCAGACTTTGCAACACAGGAATAAGATGGATGAAGCCATGGATCTAATTTCTTTGAGTGTTTTAGATATTTTATTGTTTCATCTTGATGAGTGCACCACTCCTCAAGAAATGAGGGACAAGTTCAAGGACTTGCTTGGTACCATCAAAAAGTTAAGAGCACTTTAGATTGAGGCAAGGATTACTTTACTTGTACCAAATGGTGTTCCCTCTATTGAGAACTTTCTAATGAGGTTCAAAAAATAATGAAATTTGTTACATGGGTGTAGGAAAGTGAAGAAAAATAAGGAGTGCATCTATTTGATTCTATCAAAGCTTTGAGGAAACTTTCATATTTTCTCTTCTACCTTCCATTCCACTATGGATGCTTTGGGTCCTAGATTCATCATGCCTACTTTTGAGGTTTTATATGATTGATTGGCTAGAGAGCAATCCAGGATTACACAATTGGATACTCTCATAGGATCAAAGACCTAAGAATTGGTTTCTCATACATCTATAGGGAAGCCGAAGTTGAAACCAAAGCCCAAGCTAGATTCAATAGCCAATAAGAGTTCCTCTAAGCCTACTCCTAAATCAGATGCTCAAAAATCCACTCTGAAGGGAAAATCTTTGAAATTTGGTGAGTCTTCTTCCACAACTAGGGCATGTGCAAGATCATGGTCAACCAAACTATGCTCTTAAGTGGCAATAAAAAATTAGCAAATTAGGGTTATGCCAACTTGACGTGCAATTTTCTACTTTTTATAAACTTTATATCAAAACTTTGAGAGAAAAGAATATATAGGAAATTGCATTTAGTTTCTAAACTACTAGGCCTTATCTAAAAATAAAAAAATAAAAATTATTGGTCAAAATTTTGAATTTTAATGCAACAATACAAAAAATTTAAGACAAAAATAAGAAGTAGATGTATGTCTAACTACCTTAATCAAAACCAAATGTTACTATAATTTTAAAATAATATTCTAGATAGAAGAAGTAGACTCATGCCTGGATATGACACATATATTTGGGTATTTTTTATTCTAAATAAATAAATAATTTCTACTTTAGTATTTTTGGAATAATAAACTCTCATGTCTGACCACCTTAACTAATTCAAAAATCTATTTTTTTCTTTTTTTCCCTTATATTAGAAGAATCATAGAATGTGATGCATCTTTTGGATTTCAAAAATGTTGTATCATTTGAAAGTTATAGTTTTTTTTCAAGTAGTGTCTCAATCAACACTTTATATGCAACCCTATTAGAAAATAAGTAATAATTACTTACTAAACTCGTAATTTGACAAACCTTACATATTTGGAAAGATAAGAAATTTTTTAAGAAACTTTTTTTATTTCATCAAATGTTGGTGAACAAAAAGTCATCAGCTACATGTTTGAAGTAAAAAACACACAAGAATAAGCTAAAAACATATTTTTGGGACATTTTTAAAGTTGACCATATAGGGTTGGTATCAAAAGATATAGTAGGCCTTATAAAGGTATTAATTATTTTCATTTAGCATCAAGATGGGTGGGAAAAAATTTAGAATACATTTTGAAATGCTTTGAGGCATTTTAGAGCTACATATTTTTCAGATCGCCCCTTTTTGGTACACCATGATCTTGCACATACTCACTAAGAAGTTTATGGGCAATCCTTGCAATTTTGTGGTAAGGAAGGACATCCAGTTTCTACGTGTTGGAAACGTCTTGAGGCTTTAGAGAAGGTTGTGTAGAAGCATTGTATTTCTTCTCTAAAGCCACCTCCTCCTCCTTCAGGGAAAGGACATGCTCTTTCTATATGAGCATTGTCTTGTTTAACTACTTGGATTCTTGATTTAAGTGCTTCCCACTATATGACACACTCACCTAATATAGTTACCTCACTTGCTCATTGTGTTACTACACATATTATAGTTGGTGACTCTGCATAGCTTTCAATTTCAAGTTTAGGCACTATCTCTTTTGAGGGTGGTTCACTACAAGGATGTTCTCTTGGTTCCTACCATTTCTATGAACCTCCAATCTATCTTTAAGATTTTTCATTTTGGCTATGGTAAGACAATTGAGTTCTCACCACATGATTTGGTTATTCAACACCTCCATGATCCTGACTTGGTTGTTCTACTGGGAGTGTTGATCTTCAATCTCACTTATATCAGTTTGATGACTCTAAGAGCTCTGATTCTATAAGTGTTTCTCTTATTACTCGTGCATACATAGTGAGCAAGCTTTGGCATGAGCATTTTGGCCATGTCAACTATATATATACAATAGATTAGTACACAAGAGCTAGCGATTGGGCTACCTCAGATATCTTATACTAATGGTTTTTGTCAAGGTTGTACGCTTGGAAAACATCATAAAGATCCATTTTTGATAGATAGATCCAAATGTGTTAAGGAACCATTGGAGTTGTTATACAATGGTCTTATGTCATTCCCCACTCCATCTTTTTTAGGTGCTTCATATGTTCTTACCTTCATAGATGACTTCTCTAGACACACATGGGTGTATGTTTTGAAGTAAAAGTCTGATGTCTTTGATTCATTTCAAATCTTTAAGACATTTATGGAGAAGTAGTTTGGTCTTTCTATCAAGCATATATACACAGACAATGGTAGGGAATATGTGAATCAGTCTTTCATAGATTTTTGCACTGAGCATGGTTTACAACATTAGTTCACAGTTCCCCATATCCCTCACCAGAATGAGGTTGTAGAGAGAAGTAATAGTACATTAAAAAAATGACCAATTGTATCATACGATCTCAAGGTATGAGTTCTTCATTTTGGGCTGAGGTTATCAATTGTGCCAACTATATTCAAATTAGATGCCTCATAAGGAATTGTGATATTTTACTCTTGAGGAGGCTTGGACTCATGTCAAGCCCAATGTTTCTACATTCCACATTTTTGGTAGTGAGCTTTGGGTTCTTATTCTAGATACACAACGAAAAGCCATGGAGAGGAAGAGATGACTACTCATCTTTGTTGTCTAATGTAAGGATGTGTTTAGGCATACATGTTGTTTGATCTTGATTCCAAATATGTCTTGGTTTGGTGATATATCTAGTTTGATGAGTGTTATCCTCACATGGAGCATCCATCACCAACTTCTCCCTCACTACCTAGTATGTCCTCTTCTCCTCCACATGATTGTGTATCCTCTAAGGAAGATCTTGATTTTGATTCCCCTTCACCACTTCCACTAGATGTTCAATGAGTGCCCAAGTGGGCTTCTGATATGGTTGATGCAGCAAGACCTATGGTAGGTGATCCTTTAGATTTTTCTCGCACTCATGCTCAGACATCTAGTACTGGACTATTGATTCATGCCATTTTAGGTGATCCATAGAGTTTTTCATAGGTGACATGACACTTAGAGTGGGATATGGCTATGGATGAGGAGTATTCTTCTTTGATGAGGAACCACACATGGGACCTTTTTCCTCTTCCAAAATGAAAAAAATTGGTTTGATGTCGGTGGGTGTACTGTACCAAGTATGTTGTAAATGGTTCTATTGATAGGTACAAGGAATGCCTTGTTCTATAGGGATTTTTATATGTTGAGGGTATTGATTACTTTGAAACCTTTTCTCATGTTGCCAAGATGAATTCTATTCACCTTGTATTCCCTCTTTGAGTTTTTTAGCTGGTTTTGAAGAGTGCAACTTACACGAAGAGATATATATTGAGCAACCTCATAGTTTTGAGTAGGACTCTTCTTTGGTATATAGGCTTCGAGAGTCTTTTTATGCTCTTAAACAAGCCCCTTAGGCTTGGTATGAGAAGATGGATTCCTTCATGCTTGCTTCATAGTTCCTTTTGATCCTACAATGTACGTTCAGTGTCATGGGGATGACTTATTGATAATTGTGCTTTATGTAGATGACCTCATCATTATAGGTAGCTCATCCTCTATGGTTCAAAGTGTTCAACAAGCTTTGAAAGAGAAATTTGAGATGACAAACCTTGGAATTTTGTACTATTTTTTGGGCCTATAGGTTGTTTGGTCTTCAAATGGGATATCCATACTCCAACAGAAGTATGCTCTAGATATGCTTCAAAAATTCAACATGCTTGATTGCAAGCCTGCTCCCACACCTTTTCAGTTGGGTGTTGTTTTATCTACTACTTGCACTACTCCTACAATGGATTTCATTTTATACAAACAACTTCTGGGTAGTTTTTTGTACCTAACACACACGCCTTGATATTTCCTTTGCGGTTGGACTTGTCTCTACATTCTCACATGATCCACATGAGAATCATTGGCAAACTTCCAAAAGAATCTTGAGGTACATTCGAGATACTATATGTTATGACATTCACTACACATCAAGGGATCCTCACATTGTTGGTTATGTTGGGACTCAAAATTGAAGCCCTAATTTTGAGTACTATTGATAAAATCAAACACCCCATGCAAGAAAAAATGCCCAGGCGACATTCACAGGTATCTAGGCATCTACATCAAAGAGAGAGAGCACTAATGGCATAGAGCAAGAAGACGACATCAAAACCATAGTTTGGAGCATAGTGGAGGATGACATCAAGGAAAGATGAAGCTACAAGCCCAGAAGAATGTGGGTAAAAGGGGCCAAGCGCAGAGCAGAGGCGTATCTTTAAAAAATGTTTAATCCCACATTCATGTCGAGGTGGGTAATGTTGTCTTTTAAATACAAAAGCATGCAAATTGTAAGTGTCTTTAAGACACAAGGCTTTTGTAAGCCATAGGCATGAAGGAGGGGCCCACCATGGTAGGCCAACAGGAGAACACTATGAGTAAAATTTTGACCAAGCGATGACGTGTGATAACATGGAATCTGAGGAAGGAGATTGCGACATGTGGATGATCCTACGGGGGTTGCTATGTCACCAATGGAAGTTGCTCGATCAATATGCATGGCAACATAACAACCAACCAAGGTGGCGGGTGACGTGGAAATGATCATGCAATGATGTGGTGATGATCAGGAAATGAGGTGGTAGAAGACATGGAACAAAGATGCAGGTCAAAGTATGTGCCACGTGGCATCTCTGGGCACCCCTTCGTGAGGTCATGAAACCAATGAGGAGGATTTGCGATCTTACGACCAGTCGTAAGATCACCAAGAAAAAAATGGAGAGTTGTGATATTATGTCAAGGTCAGGAGATCAGAAGGCTAATTGTGAAGAGGCCTGATGTTACGATCACATCGTGAGATTAGGAGAGATAAAAAATGATGTTGGAATACTACAATGGGCCCTTTGTCATGAGATTGAGGTGCAAAAATCAGAAGCTTGCGATGTTACGAGGTTTGCGATCTTATGATTGGTTGGAAGGTCATGTGGTTCAATGAGCCCCTTGTTGTGTGATCAAGAAATGCAACAGGAAGTGCTACGATGTTACAATTGGGTGCCCATCGTAAGATCAGGAAGGTCAAAAATGAGGTGTGCGATATCAGGATAAGCCCAGAATGTCGTGAGATTGAGGGGCAGTTTCCAAGGGGCTGCGATATCATAATAAGCCCTCTTTGTCGTGAGATAGCTAGGCACAAAGATGGAGGCCACAATCTTATGAAATTTCATAAGATCATGGAAAGACAGCAGAGGACCATTCAAATGGAGGAGTGCCACATGGTTGCTTTGGGAGGCACATCGTCAGATCGAGCAACTCAAAGAAAAGGTGCATGATATTACGATCAATCATCAGATCACAAGGTAAAATTCAAGGGCCTAAGATGTTACAAAAATTGACTTTGTCATGATATTGGGACATGGAAAATGGAGGTCTATAATGATACGATAGGGCCCATGCCGTGAGATTGTAAAGCGAAATCCAGGGGTGTGCGATGTTACGATGACATATTGTTTGGAGGCTCAAATCCAAGGTGTAAGATGTTACAATTCATATGGTCATCGTAGGATTGCCAAGCAAAATTTGAAGGGTTGTGATGTTACGCTGGGGAAAGATTTTTAATCATAGCATTAGGTTGCCATATGATTGTGAAGTTAAATGTGAAGGTGTGCAATGTTTCAAAATTTTGTGAGATCGAGAGAAGACATTCACAGCATTACGATGCTCCAAAGTTTTCCATAAGATCGTGAAAGACAAAAATTATGTGGAGATGTTATGATAATTAAATTTTTTCAAATGCATAATGTAAAGTGGGCCCCTCCCGTGATATTGGCAAATCAAAATTTGACACTCAGCATCCATGGATTGGGGGGAATTGAAAATGAATATAAAATTCAAAGTATGAAATGCAAAATTTGATTTAATTAAAAGATTGGAATAATTTAAGTGTTTTATATAGTTCAATTATATAAACATTTTAAAATTTTCAATTATAATGCTCTGATTCAGTTCAGGAACAAGAATTTTAGATTGGTCTCAAGGGCACCATTTTTGTCCAAAATGTGTAGTGTAGCATACTGTTGGAACCAGAAGGAGATAAACTATCCATTTCTGGAACTAGTTTTAACACAGATGGTCACTAGTGCGTACTATAGGGGGTTTTGTGTTTTCAGTGGGATGATTAGTTCCAGGCAATGATTTCATCAATGTAGTTACTATTGTCACAAAGGTTTGCACCCTTGTCCAAAGTCTTCCCTAAGGACAACCTTGTGGAACATGGAAACAACCTCCAAGCTGTGGGACTTGAACTGTGAGGTTGAATCTCCGGAGAAGGCCGGCTTCCTCTTACTATCAGGGTGCACCTAATTATTCTTGGAGAGGAAAAGGGAGAAGGAAAGCATGGAAGAAAATCTACCTATTCTAATCTAAGGAGGTGATGCACCAAAATATAGTGTTCGAATAATCTCTACCCATACATGCACTATTGAAGCATTATGACACCAAAAGATATACACATTCAGACTTGTTTTAATCTAACAACCACATGTAGATCAGAAAACCAGAATGAATGACACAAGGGAGAGAAGTTTCAATTATATATCATTCACAGGCCAAAAGAGATACAGTCATGCAGGTTAGAGATCTCTACAAAACACCAATGAGAGGCAAATAGTTTTTTTGCACTTTCACATTAATGGCTGAAGGAGCTAAGGTAGAATGTCATACAATTCAAAGGAAAAGGGAATTTACACATCAAATTGCAGAGCAATATCAGAGAAGTCAGAGGAGATTTGAACTTTTGAAAGTTTTCAGAAATTGCCTTTATAGTTCAGGCATAACTGAGATGTCTTCTTACTGAAGTTACTCCACAACCACTGCCATTAAGAATTACAGAGAATAATCATGGGGATCTAGATGCAATGATATCTGATCTTGTTAGAATAGGGCTTCTAAGAAGACAGACACAATGCCATTAAATTGTCTGACCAAGTAGATGGATCAGATCAGAGGTGGTGGAGTGCTCTCTTGGGGTTAGCATTCATTCTGGAGTGGTTGGCATCATCACAAAGACTAGATCGCGCAGGAAAACTTAATTTCCCCTATTCCTAGCTTATGAATCAACAAGATCAACAGGTTGACGTAACCCAAGCACCAAGATGAGCCACGTGGACCAATGATCTCTTTTCATTTTTCCACTCAGCAGAGTCTTCCCGAGTTTGACCACCTCCCTCTTTACTAACTGCGCCAACTCCTCAAACTCTAATTACAATGATCACATTAACTATCAGCGCCTCTAACTATTACTCCCTCCATTGAGCCCATTGGGACACGTGTCATTTAGGCACTTTCTCGCAATATTTAACTTCCTTGCATTTCCATATTGCGGGAAAGCCCTGATCGTTGATCTGCACAAGATCAATGATCGGGAAGGACTCTCCATAATATTGTGCTTGCTCTTCAAAATTTTGGACCCATGAAACACTTGGTAGCTAACTCAGCCTGACCCAGCCCCATCTAGCATCACCCTGGCACACAACTTGCGGCTTATGAAACCAACTTGGCCCCCAAGGACATGCGGCAACAAGGTGCTTGCCCGCATTACTTAAAGTCCTTGCATCTTGTTATTGCAGGCATGTGCCAACCCTTGATTCGCAAAGATTTGATGATGGATGGTACGATCAGGAACATGTGAGGTCATGGGACAGTTGTCACAAAGGGGCATGTCTGCATTGTCAGAAAGCCTGACAAAAGATAGAATGCGGGAATGCAAGCACCAACCAAACTGCCAGCTCACCTTGCCACCCTGTCTATGGCAGCTTAAAGAAGATGGACCCACCTGCTACGCAGCTAAAAAGTGCATCCTTGCATTGTCAGGAAATTTGAAGAACTCAGAATGCGAGAACGCAAGAGCCAATAGAATTGCCAGCTGGACTGACCCTTCCCCCTTTTCGTGGCCCACACAAAATGAAAGGACCCACCATCCACGCATCGCAAAGGGGCTTCCCCACATTACATAAAGGTAGTGCATTTTCAAAATGTAGGGAAGCACCCACCGTAGATTTGGGCAAGATCTGACGGCATGGAAAATTGTGGGCAAGTCGAAATAAAATTAGGAAATACCATAGGTTTTATCGTTTTATTTTGTATTTCCCGGGCAACTAAATAATATTAAACATGGAGGTAGCCATTTGGTGGGGGTTAAGCATTTGGATTTAAAATTTTTGCGGGAGGAAAAAATAAGCAATAGTTACATTATTCATTTGGGATGCATTTGACATGCTTTGTTGGTTCAATTTGTTCAAAATTTGATGCATAATGATGTGTTTTACTGCAAGTATTTCACAATTTGCTTGATTTTGATGGAATTTCTCAGAGTTATTTGTCTTTTGTAATCAGTTATGATTTCCATCAAATATCTCAAATATTTCTTGCTTTTGGAGGCCAAAATGGTTAAATATTTGATATGTAGTTACAAAGAGAGATTAGAGAGATGTTTTTTAACTTCTAGGAGATGAATTTCAAGTGGACACATGTCAAATGTAGATTAGATCTGGGGATTCATTTCTCCTATATCATTCTCTTTCTTTCTCATTGTTGTGTGGGCAATTTGCTCTATGATACCAGCAGGATTCCAATTTTCACTATGAAACCAAGGTTGTTGATGGTTTTGCTTCTTGTCTATTGTGCTAAGCTCTAGCAGTGAAGGCCACACATCTGCTCCTGTGCAAAGTTTTAGTACATTTCATGTGTTGTTATTCTAAGATAATGGAAAGTTGATGATAGATTATGTGACATGTCTAGAGTTACATTTAGTTTTACTAGTTTATGTATTTAGTCTTTTCAAGGATGAATACAAAGAGGATTTACAATGAATTATCTGGGTTTTCTTATTCTGTCTCCTAATTCTTCATATGCTATTAACTTTGAGATCAAATGAATAAGGTTCATTTGGTTTATGATATCTTGGATAAGTTGTGTATTAGATCTGTTGTTGTTTTTGACTCAAGGAGTTAAATAAAATGGTTCAATGTTCTGATAGGGTTTTTGGGTGTATAAAGGGGATATTTCATAAGAATGGAATTTGAGAATTTCAGTTGACAAACTTAATTGTAAGGCAATCAAGTTAGGTCATCCTATTGGTAATGACTCTATGTCCCAATAGATAAGGCACTAATCACTAAATCAAATGCAAGCCGATATAAAAGTTATTTGCACAAATCTTTTTAATCAAAATCAATTTAGTTTTTCACATTTTGTAGTGGGCTGAAAAGAATTAACCCTCACTTAGCTTATCAGTTCATAGGTTATGATTTGTTGCTATTTTGTTCCTATGTTATTACATAGGTATCAAAAGACAAAAGAGTTTCATCTGTTGTTATTAGGTTTAGATTTATGTTTAAATTGCACTGATACCATATATCAGAAACTTAAGGTTAACCTGCCTAGGTCTTGTAGGGTCTGAAGTGAAGAAGGAGTTATGCCTTATAGTTGGCCCAAGATTGCATTTGAGTGTATCCATCATAGGAATTTGCTAACCTTAGATGCATTGGTCTAGTTTCTTGGTTATTTTCAAAACTGTTAAATCAGGAGCCAATAGGTTATACAAACTCAGATTGGGTTGGTGATATTAATGATCACAAGTCTACTTCTAGATTTATTTTTTGTCTTGGTTATGGTCCTACCATATGATCTTTTATGAAGGATTTGAATAATACAAATCCACAAAACCCAAAGAACACTTGCATGCAAGAACCTGTCACAGAGAAGAAAAGACAAAGAGAAGGCAAGGGTTTGGCTCTTAAAATATGAAAGAATATATTATTAGACTGAAAGAATGAATTGAAATTTATAATTGAAGGAGATCGTAAAACCTAAAAGGAAAACCCTAAGAGGTAAATGACATTTAATAATAATATTTATTTATTAAATAGAAATGCATGTGCAAATAATGAAATCTTAAGAAGGGAGTAAAGGTAATTTAATAAATTAAATTAAATTAACCCTTTACTATAAAAAAAACCATTATTTGGTTAATTATAAAGGTATGGGTCAATTCCATAATTACATGATATCAACCTCATGTCTACGGTAATGACCATTGGTGAAAAAAATCAAATTTTGGTATCTATTAACCATATTAAATTATTCTATAGGCAAGTGTGATAAACATATGAATACGGTAGATGCATGGGACTATTCATGTACATGGATAAGACAAAGGCTAATTCTATTTAGAAGGACAAGAAAATGAGTCTAATTTTGTTCAAGATTGCACAATATGTTTATATCTACATGTATTCAAATATATTTTCAAAATGGACACAAGAATAAATGAAAAATAAAATTAAGTATGCAAATTTGACTATTGAATTAAGAAGGAGATTTAAATTATGACTAAACTAAAAGAAATATTTAGATGGTTCATAACAGACGGCTTAAACATCACACAATAAACTTCATTTCAAGACTAAAAGTTATAAATAGTCGAAATTGACTTATTTTTTCAAGCTTAATTTTCTCCTTAGTATATAATGTTGTTTAAGAATGGCCTGTTCATAACCCAAAAATATATTCTTATTAAATCTTTCTTAAGAAAGAAGTGATTTCAAATAAAAAAATTAGGAGAGTTTTAAAAAACGTGTTCACCACTTTGCATGTGTGAACTAGCCTGCCTCAAAACAAACTACAAATTCTTTATATATTATACAATTATTAGACAACCCTAAATCATACAAACTTAAAAGATAAGTCTCTCTCAAAACATATGTTTGAAAATTACTTCAGCAACTACAAGATCCTCTAACCTCATTTTAGAATTTCGGATACATCATGGATTTAATGGAAATGTAAGGTTTACCTAACTTACGTGTAGATTTCAACAATTGTGATCAAAACTGTGTGAGATGCCAACGCACAAAATCTTGTTATTATTCATGAATGCCAGACGTCCTCTTTGTAGAAAAATCAATACCATTTAGAATACCAAATCAGTTTGTTTATCTTCCATTTTAAGCAGAGCAATAGTTTTCAAACTTCTATTAGTAAAGCAGATTAGTTCGCCGTATAAGATGACTTTAGACCTAAATTTTTATTATCCAAAACTAGCAAATCATACATTCCATGTGCAGAATGTTTTATATTAGAGCTAGAGTGCCATTGAAGGAAAATAATTGAAGACTTAGACAGATCTATCTGAAAATATATTCCATAAATTTGGGCTTATCCTGGTTAAACTGAATCATTGGGGCTGTAATCAATTTATTTCATTTGGGTTGTACTCAGTTTATTTCAGAAGTCTTGAATGACAAAACTTCAATGCAGTCATATGGATTCTGTTGATTGTCAGAAGATTAGTGTTGAAAAGGGAAGTGAAGAGAATTATTGGCATAGTGTGAAATCTCTGTCAGAGCAGAAGATTGAAAGGTTGCCTAGCAAATATAT
Source organism: Cupressus sempervirens (assembly GCA_028749045.1). Classification (NCBI taxonomy): domain Eukaryota; kingdom Viridiplantae; phylum Streptophyta; class Pinopsida; order Cupressales; family Cupressaceae; genus Cupressus; species Cupressus sempervirens. The sequence goes on from CM053786.1 coordinate 748,461,177, forward strand.
TCTTCCTCCATCACAACGTCCAAAGTTGAATGAGATTTGTGATCAGAAAAATTATGATTTGCCGTTGATAGATTTATCTGATTTGCAAGGTAACCGGAGATCAGAGGTTGTGAAGGCCATAGGAAATGCAGCTACACACAGGGGATTCTTTCAGGTATTATGGGACAAGCTAATCTCCAGACAAAATGTACTAACGACAAAATAAAGTCAATTTTTTTTTTTCTCTCATTCCACGAAAATATAGTGATTTTTTTTCTAATTTTTTTGGTCTTTTTTTTACTGCAAACTATGCAGATCATGAAGATCAAATGTTGAAATTTTCCAAAAAAATCTATTATGTTTTCGATTTTTTGAAAATTGGTCTATTGTATAGTTTGTAGGGAGGATAGCCGCATCCTATATCTATACTAGTAGATATCTTTTTAGAGAGAAGAGATATCAATTGATAAATTGATTATTGATTTTAAAAAATAGAGCTTTTAAGAATATCTCTTGTTTAAGATGTCTATTGTACAAATTGATTTATAGAAATTGATTTCTAAGAATATCTTTATCTGAAATGCCTATTTTGCAAATTGATTTAAAATAATGTGTTTCTAAGAATATTTCTTTTTAGAGACATCTATTGTGCAAATAGGTTTGAATAATAGCTTTCTAGGAACATTTCTCAAGATATTTTATATAGATTTTTGGAAGATATATATGTACTATTTGTAAGTCTAAAGAATTACTTGATATTTTATATAGATTTTTGGAAGATATATATGTACTATTTGTAAGTCTAAACAATTACTTGAACAGAGCAGTGTGTTTTTCTAAGATGGTGTTTTGGCTAATTTTGTAGGTTGTTAACCATGGAATTCCTCAAATGGTTGTGGATGAGATGTTGAAGGTGACTTCTGAATATTTTGAGGTGCCATTGGAGGAGAGACAAAAATTCATGTCAACGGATGTTAGGAAGCCAATACGATATGGAACTAGTTGGAATCAACTCAATGATACACGTTTTTGTTGGCGTGATTTTTTGAAGCATTATTGTCACCCACTTGATGAAATGGTTCATATGTGGCCATCTAATCCCCCTCAATATAGGTAATTCTCAAATGCCTAGACCAATAATTATATGAAGAAGAAAGTATAATTTCTTTGATTGTTAGATTAGGCATATTCTTAAGTTTTAGTTTGGTTAAGTGCTTTGGAATAACACTTAGGTTCTTTAATAGGGACCAAGGCTATTATAGTGATTTCAAATGATCTACTTTAGAAAGCTTAGATTAAGATGTTAAGCCAAACCATTAGATCATGATCACTTCTAATAATGAAACATATTTATCAACTAGATTTGAAATAATGTTATATTTAATATTTTAATTATTAATATAGACTATCAAATGTACATAGAGAATGTAAAATGAGCCATACCTAACTATTGAATATCTAATTTTTATATTGTTATTTAAATATTATATGATTATTAATGGCCACATATAAATTAGAGCTAATGATATAAACATAATTTATGAAGAAAAATCATAAGTATTGGCTATATTCTTTTGAAGTAATCAAAGGTTTTGTGTGAAATGGTAAAATTTAGTAAGAAATTCAAGTATGAAATAATTCACTTATTTGACCACTTAATCTACTTAGAAGGAAATAAACCACCATCATATATTGAATATTATGTGAGCATCACAATGGAACATATGAAATCAAGGTAATATCAATGATCATATAACATAGGAACTTAACTAGAAACTTCTGAAACATACATAGTAATTATGAAAAATATACAAATATGTAGAAATTAAACATATAACATAGAAAAAGAATCCAATAAACATGAAATAAAGGAATACAAAGAGGAAAATTCATTTAATGCAAGTATAATAAGAACTAAATCATATACAAGAGTATAACGTAGGAGCTAAATGAAAGCTAAGTATACTATTTAATATAAAAGGTAAAAATAGAATGAGTAAAAAACAACAAACATGTTATAAACAAAATAATGAGATGCACTTGAATATGTTAGAAAATGAAAAATACTTGTATATATATATATATATATAAAAGAGAATGATGTTAGAATCTTTATTTTATGTAGATAAGAATTGATATTTTACTAGATCTCCAATATCTTTATAGACAAAACTATGGAAACATCCTTATACACTTGTTTTTCTTGTTTTCTTGATGGTAGCTTCATAAATCCATTTTTTCATGTTTTTTATGTATGGTACTAATTTTTTTTCTATCTTCAAATAATTGGTGCCTTGAGCATGAAATGCAAGTTTTTGAAACATGTAGCCTATATTATTTTGTTGTTTCCTTGAACTTACTTTATTCGTTAGAAGGATTAATGGAAGACATGAATATACATGGGAACTTTTATATATTATAAGATATACAACTTGAGGCTTTTTAGGTCTTCTATTCATGGAAGGTGTGCAATAAAATGGTGCATAGTGGTTACTTGATTATTTTGTAAATTATTTCTTTGTTAGTTTTTTTGGGTGGGATTTGTACAAATCATGTGCATATTATATTTGAGTTCATATGACACTCTGGCATTTTGAAAAATGGTTTTTATGTAAAATGACTCATATCGAACACTAGTTTGTACTGATCTCTTTCAATTTTGTTTTGTTTGACTTCATATATAGCAAAACTAAAACGATCAATTGCATGACACAATGTTAGTAGCTTCGTAGGACCCACTCTCAAATGCAAAACAATACAACCAAAAGTTTCAATAAAAAATTCATTGGTGATTTTCTACGATATTGCAATATTTAATTTAGAGATGGTGAAATGAAATAGCTTACATTTTGTTTAATTTTAAAATATTCAATTAGTATAAATATGTAGTCATTCCTTTCTCTATATTTTTTTTTTACAAAATAAATTATATTATTTATGTATATGATAAAATACAAAAAAATAGAAAAATGATTTTCTACCTACTTTAAATTTATTTAATCATAATTAAAGATTTTCATAGAAGGATTTTTTCTTTGAGAAAAATAAATAAATGTATATTTTGTAAAAAATTATTAAAAATGTTTTTCTAAGTTCTTAATATTTCATATCTTACTTCTTAATAAATTAATAAGTTAATCCTCCATTAATAATATATTTTAATTATTTTTTCGAATATTAAATATTACATTATAAAGTTATGGGCTTTAATAAATTTTAATTCTACTTATTGCGAATTTATTTTAGAGGATAAAATATCCATTGATTTTTTAACATTCTCAAACAAAGGAAACTATTTTATTGGATGACTTAAACATCACACTATAAGACTTAATTTCTAGACTAAAAGTATTAAATAGTCAAAGATGACTTACTTTTTTCAAGCTTAATTTTTTCCTTTGTGTGTAATCTTTAAGGGTGACCTTATTTTACTACATAATATTATGATTTAAAACAAAAAATTATGTAGAATAATAATTTAAAAATCTCATAATATATTTTGTTTGATTGGCTTTACAGGCGTGTAGTTGCTTGCTATTCTGAACAAGTCAAATTACTAGCAATAGAGATAATGGCAGCCATGTTAGAGCACCTTGGACTAAAGTCAACAAGCATACTAGAAAAATTCAAGAAAGGAAGTCAGATGATGGTGCTCAATTGTTACCCTCTTTGTCCACAACCAAACCTTACTTTGGGCATGTTACCACATTCAGATTATGGTTGCATCACGATACTATTGCAAGATAGAGTAGAAGGCCTCCAAGTACAAGACCAAGGGCACTGGAAATCTGTGCACCCTTTACCTGGCTCTTTCTTAATCAACGTCGGAGACCATCTAGAGGTAAGAGAAAATTGGCATGTTCAAACAACAAACTCTAAGATTTGATCTATTCAGGTGGCTCACACTAGCTTCTCAAAAGGGCTCACCTATTAATGTTTTTCATATTAGCTTCTCCAATGACACCCACTTCTCCACTATGACCCGCTATTAGTGTAATTTACACTAGCTTCTTCAGTATGACCTATCTATTAGTGTCATTTTCTCTTTTTTAGTAGCCTTCCCATTAGTACCCTCTTTTCTAGCAAAGCCCACCTACTTGTTGTGATTTAAACTAGCTTTTTTAGTAGAGATTTCTCACTAGTGTGATTCCAACTAGCTTCTCTAGCAGGGTCCACCTATTTGTGTGATTATTATTCTTCAATAAGACCTACCTATTCATGCGATTTCCACTAGCTTTTCTAATAAGACACACCTATTAGTATGAATTTGATTAGCTTCTCTACTAAAACCCACCTATTAGTATATTTTGCACTAATTTCTTCTATAATACCTAGCTATTAATTTATTCAAACAAGTCATTTAAAGAAGTAAAAGCATGAAATTATATTGAGTTTCATACAATTTTTTTTTTAATTGAATCTTTTCTTCTTTTACAGGTATTGAGCAATGGAAGATTTAAAAGTGCTGTCCATCGTGTTGTAGTGAATTCTGAGAGGTCACGTGTATCAATAGCAACAGTGCATAGCTTGCCTTTCCATGTGAAAATAAGTCCATGTCCTGAACTCATTGATGAGTATCACCCTAAAATGTATAGTGATACAAATTTCAATGACTTCTTGAACTCACTCACCTGCAGTCGATTGAATGGCTTACGCTTTTTGGACTCAATAAAATTACCCACTACTTGAAGCTCTCAGCTATATAACCATCTTTTATGTAATTAATTGTTTCATATTTTCCTTTTTCAACTTATATAAAACATCGTGGAATTATAGATTTCTCTCTGCCATCTTTCTGCTCACTTGTTTTTACGATGATGGTAGAAAGAATCCCACGTACGTACAATATCTGTACTCAATCACAATTTTTAATCTATTTTGTTTCAGTTTTATTTTACTGTGCCCTTCTCCACAAATCATATATTTTCTATGTTTTATTGTTTGAATATAGCATATTTATTATAGGTTATTGGATATTCTATAGAAATACTGCAAGCATCTTCCAATGATTATATGTAGATTTATTTTAGTAATGTTGTATATATAATGGTATTCATAAAATGTGATAGATTATAATTTTTGGTTTTATATGATGTGTATAATGGTAACCTCATAAGTTTACTTTAGTTTAGTTTAAAATAGGTGTAAGCATATTTTAAATGAGTACTGCTACATATATATTCAATTTTTTTGGTTACAATATATTAGTTGAGAGTATAATAAATGGATGTCTATGTGGCACAACTTGTGAAGAATCAATGATAACACATCAAATGGGCTAGTGGCTAATATTTGGTAGGTTAGGTAATAGATGAAAAAGCCACATGATAATAGTTTAAATTGGTAATGGATTAATTAAGGATTATCTTTCGTATTATTTATATCTTAGAATAATTCTAATGTATTTGTACGACTATGTTGGCTTGTTCTCTAAATTCATCTTAACATATATTGACAATTAATTTGAACAATGTAGTACAAATATGATGAGGCTTGTGGGAGTTTTGTATATTTCAAAATGATATCCTAGAATCAATTCTAATGATTAATTTTATTTCCTTAGAGAATGAATGCAATGCATCAAATTATTACAACCTAGATCTATGTGTTCTTTTTGGTAGGATGCTTGATTAACTGAGATAGACCTATTGCATACATTTTATTAGTTAGAAATAAATAAGAAATATATGGTTCGAGATGACACATTTTGTAGATCAATATGGGTGACGAAATGAGTAACAAAGTTTCCTTCAATATTTAAGTAGTATTTTCTCATTGCTTGTGGGTATTTGTTACTTGCTAGATGGGTTTATCTTATTTCTTGTTCTTAGTTATAGCCAAACATGTTTTGACAAAAAAAAAAGTAAATTGTTGGGGTCCTTAAAAAATGTGACATGATAAATTAATAGTATTGACGCAAAGAGATCTACAAAAAGTGTGGCTTAGGTCCTTAAGCTTCTATTCCTTCTTAAGATCACCTTCAAGCCTCTAGTATAAGTACTTAAACCCTTCAAAGGGATCCCAACAACATGCTCATTGGTTCAAACAACTGAAAAGATTACCACTAATTATTCTACGCAATGATCAAAACTAAGCCTAATTTAGGTTTTAGGAACAAGCTCCCTATTTTGGGGCAAAACATAGAAATGGGCTCAAAACTCCATAACTATACAAGGTAATGATTGGAATATGCTCACATGGACATAAGAAAAAAGGATCAATCATTGAAAGGGTTTCCAAAGATCCACAATGCTATTTTCACAACTAGCCTAATAGACATGTGTAATTGCAATTAGGTTTATTTAGGTAGTTTTTGGAACTTAACTTTGAAAATCTCCACACAACCTCACAAAAAAAATTCTTTTCTGACCCTTTTTGGAAGATATGTCAAAATTAACAAGACTAGGTTCCAACTCTCCCAAGGAACCCCTGAACTAATACCATGCTACCCACCCTAATAGGGCTAATTAGGTCATATTTACAAAGCATCTACCAAAGAATGAATTATTTTAACTTGGACAATGGTTTGGACACCTTCCATCATCGTTATCAACACCAAGTCTAACAATTGTTCGAGTCCCCCACTCTATTTGCCTCACTTTCAGTTGTTAGAGAAAATTAGAATACTTACCACTTGTCCACATTCAAAATAGATGTTATGATGATTTGTTGCACAACCATTAAGTTTTAGGGAAAGAAATGTTTGTATGATTCACCTAATTGATTATTTAATAACTATTTTTATATGATTGTATCACTTATTTTTTAGTAGATATAGTAAGTAATGTTTCATTCTAATCATTTTCACTTGCTTGCGTGGTAGATATTTCATATCTGTAAGAATTTTGTATAGCTTTGATACCATGTAAGAATCCACCTTAGGGCAAAATCACCCAAGATCAAAGAACTCAAGCACAAGCATAGAATGGACCAAAGTATGATCAGAATAATAATATGATATTCAATTGATGTTATTGCATGTACATACACACTAGGAGTGCTTGAATATAAAAGCCTCTAGAATGCTTCTAGAATGTCTAGGAGTTATCAATATGATAAGCCTCACAACTAAACACATGCCCACCAAGTGTGGATTATCCTCCATTAAGCACAAGAGAAAATAAGCCTACAAAGGTGTGTCATGTAAAATTATGTTGTAGACATTATGTGTTTAATTAAGAGTGCAAACTATTGTACTGTATACATGACAACTAAGTTAATTATGCAAACTCTAGTGTTGTAGACACCATGTGCTTGATTTAGAGTGCAAACTACTATGTTGTCTACATTACATCTTAGTAAATTATGCAAACTCTAGTATTGTAGACACCATGTGCTAAATTAGAGCTGCTTACTTTTGTGTTGTCAACATGACAACTCATAAGAGTATGCAAACTCCTAGGTGTCTAACCTAATAAATAATAAAATAATGCATTGACCTAAGTAAACTTAAGTAAAGTGTAATAAGTAAATACTTATTTACACCAACAATATCAATGTGGTTGAACATGACCTCATCACTTGTAATCTGTAAGATTATATTTCAATATATGAATTTGTCTGTAAAAGCATATAATATGTATTTTTGTAACATTTGAAAAAGTTATTGATTTTATTTTTTGTTGCATAAACATTTTTTCCCCTTTCAAATAGTTTTAAATTATTTTTGATAGATTTATTCATATAAAACTTCTAATTAGAATTATACATTAACTATATGAGAAGAACCTCCTTATAGCAATATCGTGAGAATGCTCGAAATAACAGAATACAAGTGATAGCAGAACTCAAAATAAATCTACTGATCGCAGGCCACTTCGAGGGGGTAACCTCCTTTGAGCAAGCTCAATACAATAAATTCGTCCGTACCCATCAAGGGCCTCAACCTATTCTTATATACTGGGTACGATCTAGAAAAGTAATATTACCTATGCATGTGGGATAATAAAATAAACTCACGGGACGACTTACAAAGCATATGCGTCCAACAACTCTACTCTAACAAAATAAACAGAAGGAACACACAGGTTCCTAACATCCCCTCTCCCTTAGAAAAAAGCTTTGTCCTCAAAGCTTAAGGTGTGGAAAATGTTGTTGAATCTGAAGAAGGGGTTCCCAGGTAGCATCCTCTGGTTGCATGCCATGCCACTGAATCAAGACCTCAGAGATGGAGCGAGAGCGAAGCTGGCGAGTGCGCTGGTCAATGATTGCTACCGGCTCCAGGATAATGGATCCTTCCGTATCCATGTCAGGGAGAGTAGTTTGTGCTCTGACAGTGGTACCCAGAACTTTCTTTAGACAAGAAACATGAAAAACTGGATGAATGCGGGAAGAAGGAGGAAGTTCCAGTTTATAAGCAACTGAACCAATCTTCTGCAGAACCTGATAAGGCCCATAAAATTTTGGGGCCAGCTTATGACGCCCTTTCAGCTTTAGGGAGGATTGTTTGTATGGCTGTAGACGAAGAAAAACCATATCCCCAACTTGAAATGAGCGCTCAGAACGGTGTTGATCTGCTTGCTGTTTCATCCGATTACGGGCCATGTGAAGATTATCCTGTAAGGTACGAAGAATCTGATCCCTGCTGCGGAGAACTATGTCAACTGCCTGGACTGGTGAGCTGTTGGGAGTGTAGGGAAGGAGCACTGGAGGTGCCTGACCATAGACTGCTTCATATGGAGTCATTTTAGAGGCAGTGTGGTAAGAGGTATTGTACCACCATTCAGCTAAAGGGAGCCACTTGGCCCACTGATGTTGCTGTTCGGAAGTGAAGCAACGAAGATAAGTTTCCAAGCATTTATTGACAATTTCCGTTTGACCATCAGTTTGTGGGTGATAGCCCGAACTCATCTTCAGTTTGGTGCCAGTTTTCTGAAACAGTTCAGTCCAAAAATGACTGGTAAAAGTTGCATCACGATCAGAGACAATGGAAGAAGGGAGTCCATGAAGACGAAATATCTGGTCCATGAAGATTTGTGCAACAGAGGAGGCAGTATAGGGGTGGCTGAGGGCACAAAAATGACTATATTTCGAGAGACGATCAACCACAACCAAGATCACTGTCTTGCCACCGGATTTAGGAAGCCCTTCAATGAAATCCATAGAAATATCAGTCCAAATCCGTGTAGGGATGGGCAATGGTTCGAGCAAGCCAGGAAGGAGGGTCGTTTCACCCTTGTGGCGTTGGCAAGTATCACATTCAGCCACCATCTGTTGAATCGTCTGTTTCATTCCTTTCCAAAAGAAGTTTCTCCTTGCTCGCTCATAAGTTTTGAGGAAGCCTGAGTGCCCTGCTGAAGGAGAAGCATGGAGTTCATAAAAAATAGCCTGATGTAGAGCTGGGTTCTGAGGAAGCACTAGTCGACCCTTGTATCGAAGAGAAGCACCATCCCAAGAGTAATGTGGTATAGCAGAAGGATTATTGGCTAGCTGGTGAATGATTTGAGATAAAGAAGAGTCACTATCATAGCCCTGCTGAACAGACGCTAACCAATTGGGAATGGGCTTAGAAATAGCGGAAAGGGAAGCTTGATTATCAAATGTGCGAGAAAGAGCATCTGCCACAATATTCTCCTTACCCTTCTTGTAGGTGATCTCATAATCATACCCCATGAGTTTGCTGACCCATTTCTGTTGTGTAGGAGAGGATACCCGTTGTTCCAGGAAGTATTTCAAACTTTGGTGATCGGTTCTGATGCAAAAATGACTCCCTAAGAGGTATGGCCGCCACTTCTGTACAGCATGCAAAATAGCCATCATTTCTTTTTCATAAGTAGAGAGGGCTAGATTCTTACCAGAGAGGGCTTTGCTAGTGAACGCAATAGGATGGTCATCTTGCAGGAGAACAGCACCCAATCCATTGCCGCAAGCATCACTCTCAATAGTGAAGGGTTTGGAAAAATCTGGCATCGCGAGAACAGGTGTACTGCACATAGCCTGTTTCAGTTGTTCAAATGCAGTCTCAGCAACAGGGGTCCAGGAGAAGGCATCCTTTTTTAACAGAGCTGTCAATGGTGCTGCAATTTTCCCGTAATCTTTGACAAACTTGCGGTAGTAGCCAGTCAACCCCAAAAAACCCCGAAGGCTCTTGAGAGTTTTAGGATGCGGCCAAGTTTTCATGGCATCTATTTTTGTAGGATCCACCCGCACTCCATGGTGTGCAACAATATGCCCGAGATACTCCACTTCCTCCTGGCCAAACACACATTTAGATAGTTTTGCACAGAGTTTATGATCAGAGAGAAGTTGCAAGACAAGCTCCAGATGATGGAGATGCTCAGCCCAAGTTTTGCTATATATGAGGATATCATCAAAGAAGACCAGAATGAATTTCCGGAGGTATGGTCGAAATATGTTATTCATCACTGCCTGAAATGTTGAAGGAGCATTCGTGAGGCCAAAGGGCATGACTAAAAATTCATAGTGACCATCATGTGTGCGGAAGGCAGTTTTAGGTATATCCTCCTCATTAACCCGAATTTGATGATACCCAGAACGAAGATCTAACTTGGAGAAAAAATGAGCCCCATGAAGTTCATCAAGAAGTTCATCAACAACTGGAATGGGAAACTTGTCCTTTATAGTGAGATGATTAAGTGCTCGGAAATCAATGCAGAGTCGCCATGACCCATCTTTTTTGCGAACAAGCAGAACTGGAGAAGAAAAGGAACTGGTACTAGGGCGAATAATACCTTGCTTCAGTAAGTCACGGACAAGTATCTCGATTTCGGTCTTCTGATGAAATGGGTAGCGGTAGGGCCTGATGTTGGGCGGAACACTGCCAGGAAGGAGCTGAATACGGTGGTCCTCTGGACGAGAAGGAGGTAATCCCACAGGTTCAGCAAATATACCAGAATACTTGTCCAAAATGTGTTGGAGATTGGCAGGAGTGCTAGAGACTGCTGATGGCTGCATCTGAATGGAATGGAGCTGAGCGATGACACCATGTGAATTCTTCTTAAGAAGTTTTTCCATACGGTGTGAACTGATGATGCTGAGAGACCCTGGTTGTAAGCCTTTCAAAGTGTGTTGGTGCCCCTCGGCTGAAAACTGCATCCAAAGTTCAGCAAAATCCCAGAGAATGGGGCCAAGAGTGCGTAACCATTGGGCACCCAAAACCACATCACAGCCACCTAAGGGTAAGGCAAACATGTCAGAGCGCATGTTATAATCTCCAATAGAGAGACGCACATTGCGACATTTCCCTTTACAAGGTAAAGTGCCCCCATTGGCAATCATGACTTCAAAGCTAGAGCAGGGATGGATAAAGCAATCAGCCTGTTTGGCTATGCGTGGATCAATGAAGTTATGAGTGCTACCAGAATCAATGAGTATAGTAAGAGGGATCTTCTTGAAGAAACCCTGGACCCGCATGGTTTGTGGAGTAGTGACTCCTGCCAAAGCATGGACAGATATCTCTGGTGGAGCTTCTGGGGAAGGAGGTTCAGGCTGGTGAGGCTCAACCTCAGCATCCACTGTTTCCTGAGCATCTACATATTCTTCCAGTTCCGGTGGAGAATCCACATCCAAGAGATAGAGCTTTTGCTGAACACATCTATGGCCCCGAGACCATTTCTCATCACAATTATAACAAAGCCCTTTGTCTCGCCTAACTCGCATCTCTGTTTCAGACAAGTGCTTGATCGGAGTAGTTCTGGGAGCTGGTATGACTGGAGGGTTGTGAGAACCTGTATTTCTGAATGGAACAAAATTAGATCTGGAGCGTTGTAGAGCACTAATCTTGTCTTCCGCTAACTTAGCCAACCCAAGGGCTTCCATCATTGTAGTAGGTCGAAACATTTTGACTTCTGAGCGAAGTGCATCCTTCAGACCACTGACAAAACAACTACGGAAGAATTCATCAGACAAGCCCTCTGTGTGATTAGCTAATTTTTCAAACTCTGTCTGGTATTCTCTTACAGTGCCTGTTTGACGCAGTTTAGTGAGTGCTCCTGTGAAATCATCAAAGGAACTAGGGCCAAAGCGCTCCAAAATGAGGGTGCACAATTCGCTCCACGTTGGGCCTACATTAGCCTTGATGTACCAACGGAACCATTGAAGAGCTTCATGTTCCAAATGAAAAGATGCAAGGGAGACTTTGTGGTTATCCAAAGTATTATGCAAGCTGAAATACTGCTCTGCCCTATAGATCCATCCAGTCGGATCAGAACCATCGAAGCGTGGAAAATCAAGCTTTGGTCCACGGAAATTGCCAGAAGAGGACCCAGTATCTCCTGAATGGTTTCGGCTCATGGCTGACTGCTGAAAGTTAAGACCCAGAATTTTGTCATCCAGATCTTGAAGTCTGGTTTTGAGGGATGCAATTTCCTCTTCCATGATTTTTGCTCCTGTACGCGTAACAACCATAAAACAAGGTTTTTTTTTTTTTTTTTTTTTTTTTTGAAATGGGTAGAAGATGAGAAACAAAAACTTGTTTAGTTACGGCAAACTTGGATTTGGGTAAAACTCATATAGGAAATGGGTGTTCGACGGGTGGTGGGAGACTATCTGGGGACAAGGGAAAAAGAAAAATGAGGGTTTCAAGGGTAGGGAGGCGAAATGAGGCGAACAGTCCAAGAGGGATAAGGGAGCAAAATGAGGAATTGAATCTTGTGGCTCAGTTTGGTGGCGATTGGATGAGAGGTGAAAAAGATAGGGCAAACCCTAAAATTAGATAAATGAGGGTTTTAGGGCTTTGATATGTAAAATTTGGGGTTGGGTCGCCAAGGAAGGAAGTATGCGAAATGATATTGCAGACGTTCTGTGGAAGTATGAGCAGAAACAGAAAGCAAACAAGGAAGCTACGACTAAAAAAAAATTCACTCACAGACAGAACAACTGAAAAGAGTTATTGCAATAGCAAGAGATATTAGAAGTGAGAGGAACCTGAAGGCCACGACAGAAAAAAAATTGATGTAATTTCCACCCAGCGAGCCCAAGAGAGTGCTCTGATACCAGATGAGAAGAACCTCCTTATAGCAATATCGTGAGAATGCTCGAAATAACAGAATACAAGTGATAGCAGAACTCAAAATAAATCTACTGATCGCAGGCCACTTCGAGGGGGTAACCTCCTTTGAGCAAGCTCAATACAATAAATTCGTCCGTACCCATCAAGGGCCTCAACCTATTCTTATATACTGGGTACGATCTAGAAAAGTAATATTACCTATGCATGTGGGATAATAAAATAAACTCACGGGACGACTTACAAAGCATATGCGTCCAACAACTCTACTCTAACAAAATAAACAGAAGGAACACACAGGTTCCTAACACTATAGCTAGATTTTCTTAAATCTTTAAAACCTTTCATCATTTACTTAATGCATACTCTTCTAATAATTACTTTTGTTTAATGTTGTCTATTTCATAGTTTTTAAGATACCAAGAGTGAAGACTACTTACAATATTGCTTAATAATAGATAAGTTATCTATAAAATATAATAGAAAAAATTGCATGTTCGTATTTGTGAACTTGTGCATAACATGAGTAAGCATTATGTATGTCACTTAAATTTCTTTTCATGGTGGCCTATGCAATTTCCAATAACACCTTTTTTGGCATATTTTTAGCATATTTAGTACATGCGAAATCTCCTAATCATTTTTTGTATCTTTATTTATTGGTATTGAGGGCCTCCATTTTACCCATTATCATAGTGGGGGGCATTTGGTTGTGGTTTTGAACTTAACTGTACCAAATTTTATCATGACACTTCTAAAATAACATTAGAGATTTAAAGCAAAGGTCATATGGTGGTGAGACCAACTAATCTCCAACACTTTGCCTTAACCAACATTGAAGGAAACACCTTGTAAGCAAATTGTTCTTACATTGCATTCCAAATTCCATGAACAAAACATGGGAAATTATAAAGAACATGATAGTTGGGCATAAAAAATGGGTGGTTCAAAATGGTATTTAGATTCATGGGGATTGTGCCAATAGTGGCATGCTGTGATGGTTAAGTTGTTGTATTGTTGTGAACTTTTCATCATGGTTCAAATCTTATTGGACATGATATCCCCGATTTGTAATTTTATAGTTTTATGTAATATATTTTATTTAGATAATGCTACAATTATATTAATATAATTTGATATATATATCCTCAACAAATATTCCCTTTTTGGATTTTCTTTCTTAAAATTAGCCATGAATACCAATCTTGTCGAGTTATTCAATTAAATTTGAATTGGTGGATTGTCATTTAAACATGAAACATATGCATAAATAGTTTGCATGATGAAAATTTAAAAAAAAATTTAAAATTGCACATGAAAATGGTTGATTATTCAGTTATTTGAATTATTTAAAATTATCTTATTTGTGAAGTTATATTTCACTCATATCTAAGCCTTTGTTGCTTTGATTTAATTACAAATTTTTATGTCAATTCAAAAAACTTATCCATTTCATTCTCATCATGAATTAACATCCTACCAATAAGATAAATATATATTTATATTTTTTAACTATTAGAAAATTATCTTTGATTGTAACTTTCTACTTTTCAATTGATTTGTCAAATCTTTAAGTGATGAAATAATTTAGTATTTTAATTTCTTCAAAATGAAAGAACAATAGTATCACAATAAAATGATAACTCATAACTTTGCTAATCTAATTTTCTTAAACTATATTAGCTGTGTACAATAATGATATATGTGATTTATAAGTATAGATATTGCTAATATAATTGATATCTCTTCTTTAAATCTACAAATATAAATATAAATATAAATATAAATTGGCGGAATTCCCACATACGCGCATTATAAACATGGTTCTGTTGTTTAAAAAACAAAAACCGTCAAATCTTATGTGAGATTAGAAAGAAGAAATTTGGCTGGACGTGCTACGCGCTGAGCCGAAGTAGCTCAAATAATTGGCATATTAATTTCAGCCATAATTATTGACGTATTGAGTCAATTTTGTGCAGTGTGTAGAGGAGAAGCGTCTGGCCGTAGCAAAATTATTTGGCAAGTTGCCAAACTTGAAAATATGGCACTTCACTTTCAAAAATGTCTGTGTAACGCCAAATTAGTGTAACCGTACGTATACTTTATTGCCATCCTTACTCAAAACATATATGCAACGATTACTAAAACATGCTTTCTTGCTACATGGAAAGCTGAACCTAAACCTCAGAATGATAGATGGATAAGCTGGTGGGAACGAACAATCTTACGTTATATTCTCTTCCTTAGGGATTATGGTAGAGGAGCAGCTGCTAAGCATCGGAGACTAGAGAAATCTCTTAAAGGGCAACTTACTAAAGGCAGAAAAATTCTAGACAGCAATCCTGGAGACATTCGTGCTCAACAATCAGTAGCTCATACTGAACACCTTCTCTGCAAATTAGCAATTTACAAGGGTAAGGGAGCTCAAACAAGGGCCCGTTTACAATGGATGAAAGAAGGTGATAAGAGCACTAGATTTTTCTTCCAATATCTGCAACACAGGCACAAGAAGGAACACATAGCAATGATTAATTCTACCAATGGCGCTCCGCAGATCAGCCATGAATCTATCATGAAAACTTTTTATGAACACTACAAACAACTTTTTACAGATGAATCAACCAATGACCCCTTACTCCATAAATTATGGAGGAAAGTCTGGCTGTTTGCATTCCTCAAAAAATACCACATGACTACAGCGCCTTCCTTGATCATTATCTTACTTTGGAAGAAATTGAAGATGCTATGTATAAATTGGCTACAGAGAAGAGCCCAGGGCTGGATGGTCTGCCTGTGAAGTTTTACCGTGCACTTTGGCCTCACATCAAGGGTGACTTCTACAATGTTTACCTTGAGGGCATTGAAACGGGATGCTTAGGACCTTGTATTAATCGAGGTCTCATTAAGCTTATTCCCAAAAGCAAACAAGAGAATACTGTTAATGTTTGGAGGCCAATTACGCTACTTAATATTGCTTATAAGATCATTGCAAAAGCCTTAGCTAAAAGAATTAAACCTATCACACAAGAAATTGTGAGGCTTGAGCAAAATGGCTTCCTTGGGGGCAGATTTATCTTGGACAACTTGGTGCTTGCTTGGGAAGCTACACAATGGGCTCAATAGACATCTTAAGACATTTTGATTCTAAAACTTGATTTTGACAAAGCATATGATCACATAAGATGGCCTTTCATTCTTAAGATGTTGCAATGGCTGGGATTTGGACCCAACCTTTGTGCCCATCTTTGTATGCTCTTCATGGATACAAATGCTAGATTGGTGATTAATGGTACCCTTTCCTTACAATTCCCTCTTCAAAAATCAATACGCCAAGGTTTCCCTCTTGTGCCATTTCTTTATGCCCTCTCTGTTGATGCCCTTGGTTATCTCCTCGAACATGCTTAAGAGACTCACCTTATTCATGGCATCCCCATTCCTAGCCACATGACAGCCCTCAACCCCCATTTTACAAATCGCAGCATGATTTTTCTCCAAAACTCAGCTAAGCATGTCAATAATCTATTGGTTGTCCTCGATTTCTATTGCATGGTTTCAGGTTCCAAAATTGCTACTCACAAAACAAAATTTTGAAAGACTCATCCCAACTCTTAGCACCCATGGATTCGTAATGATTGGAAAGAGATCAAACATGGAGTCATTACCATATATCTTGGTATCCCCTTTGGAATTGGAGTTCCATTGAAAGATATGTAGAGATGGTTCTTATATAAATTCAAATCCAAACTGTTGACTTGGTCAAATTGCTATTTATCCATGGCTGGTCATATTCAAGTGGCTAATAAAATTATCTTAGCTAGCCATGTTTATATATCTTCATGTTGGTTACCATTGAAGGCTTGTTATAATCAAATGACTCAGCTCATTCATAATTTTATTTGGTCCAAATGGGGTAATAAAAAAGGTATTCTTGCTATGTCATGGTCTCATTGTATCCTTCCAAAGGATAAGGGAGGGTTGGGTATCATAGACATTTTCTTATCAGCGAAATGGATTAGTAAAGCCTTAGATGGGATTTCTCCTTGGAAGAGTCTAATTAGATATAGAATTCAAACAACCACTGATGGTAAGTCTTGGAGCACAATTCATTGGAAGATAAGCTTCTCCTTGTCCCATTCTTTAAACTTCATGGCTTAGCTCCTCTTAATTGTATTTGGAAGGCTTGGCAGCTTGTTTCAAGTAAGCTATCTTGGTATGATTGCTCTTTTAACCATAGATCTAGCTTTTCTACATCCTCAATTTGGTGGAATAGATTAATCCAACACAATGGCAACCCTTTGGCGAGGATACCTAGGTTCAAAGCTAAATGCCTCTTTAAGAAAGGCATTCAGGTATTCAGAGACCTTTGGGACTCTACAAACTTCACTTGGAAATCATGGCCTCAACTAAAATAGTATTTTAATCTAAGCAATACTGACAAGGTGGCTGTAATAGAACTCCAAATTCTAGTTCATCCTAATCTCTTTATCCTTCTTTCTTCCAGCAGTCACTCTAGTTTCCTAAAGGACTGGAGGTGGCCTAAGGGTAGCAATATTTGTGCTTTCCCTCTAAAAGTTTTATACAAGAAGCTTCTACCTAATCTAGCTATTTCTTATCGTCTCAACACTATTTGGAAATGTAAACAAAGTCTGTCTCATTGATACAAGCTTAGTCTTCAAATCTGGAAAATTAAAGCTGATGCTCAATTACAATTTACTGCCTAGAAACTTCTCCACGCCTCTAGTGGGTCCTTGTCTTAAATTCCTCATTCAACTACCACACTGTCCCTTTTGTGGTAAAGATGAATCATTAATCCACTATTTTTGGCTCTGCTCTCATGTTAGGTTATTGTGGGCTACCCTTAAAACCTCCATACCTATGTTGTTCAATTTCACTTGGTCATGGAAATATGCTCTTCTTGGATCCTCACCCACTCATAGCATGATTGCTAACTCTTGCAGGATGAAATCTTATTATTAAAAATATTTGGAAGATTTGATGTGAAGTTGCCTTTTCAAACTCCTTTCTCCCATTGGAAATAGAAATGCAAATTATATGCTCTAATTTGTTAACTTTAATGACTTGGCTTGTCTCCTCTATTTAGGACATTGCAGCTAATGTACATGCTAAAAAACTCCATGAGTTGCTACAAAATAGAATCAAGACAATCTCCCCGTTCATTCTAGACTCGACTTTGCAGTATGTGTAGAAATGACTCAACAAGATGGGAGTTCTAGCTCATTAGTCGATCATGATTTGGAGAGCACCATATCATATTGCATTTTTGTCTGACTCATGTTTATCTAGTATTGTTGTAGTGACGGTTAAGTCTGATGTCATGAGAGTAGTGCCATATCATTCTACATTTTTGGTAGATTCATGTTTACCTAGCATTGTTGTAGTGATGGTTAAGTCTGATGTCATGAGCATATTCTAGTGTTTATGTTGTAACGATGTTGTTTTATGATGTAACATTAATGTTTTAAATGCTTTATAATTCTTAGATCCTTATTCCAATAAAAAAAAATATGCTTTCATGTAAGGAAATATTTTTACACCCCCCAAATATTATCAATTCCAAATAATTTCAATTAGTTTATTAATAGATAATGTGCCCTAAGATAATTAAGGGAAGTGTCAATAGTTTAGGGAGAAGAATTATGACTTGCATTAAGACCACCATCATAAAGTACTAAAATATGATTATTAATTGAAGGAAATATATTTAAATGGAATGAATCATTATTTTTTAATGTTAGAACTAAATTAGTGTCATAACAAGAGGTTTCAACATCATAGTCCATTATGGAAATACAGTGACTTAAAAATTAGTGATAATGTACTGAAAAGCCTTATATCTAAAGTGAATAAATAGATTGACAATCACAAGAACTAGTAGTGTAAGCATAGATAAAATAATTTGATTGAAGAATAAATACAAGATAAATAAAGAAAAATATGAATAGATTACTAAATATGCAAGGATTAAATCCAAGGATGTGTTATGATTATATCTAATCAAGTGATGTATGGTTATAATATATTTTTTTCTCATTTTTAAGATCTAGATCAGTGAGATAAGAAATGAATAGCTAGAGTTAGAAAAGTCTAGTTGAGTTTTATGATGTGGAAATCATAAATTTTGATTATTAGCTTAACATTGTGTTATTTATGGTGATCAAACTATACCCTATAAGAAAATTATTAAAATATTGTGATAAATGTTCTCTTAGATTACTAATGATATAGATATGATCCTATCGTGTTGGTTAGGTTTGGGCAAGGCCAAATTATCAAGTAACAATTTTCCTAGGTCTAGGTTAATATGCAACGTGGAGCCTATTTTGTGTTCACATACATGAACTATTAAAAAGAAATTATGCTACAAATCATAGTGAATATTATTATTATTTTACAACAGTTTTTGGTTACCCTCCTAATGTTTAAGTAGTAAATAAATATCAAGTTGTATCATCTTTACAATATCTAAAAATGACATATTACTCCGATCATTCAAATTGTAGAAACACATATATCAATGTAATAAATCTAGTAAGGAATATAAAACTGCATTTTTTTATCATGGAATAAATGGTATACTAATACGAACATACAATCTAGTTAACAATCTAGTTAAAATATAGATAACATATATAAAATAATGAAATCTAAAGAATGTGTTCCTATAAATGTTCCTATAAATATTGAGATGAATTTTACAACTTAGAGTATATTTTCTCTTACATAAACTCCACTAAACTTAAATTCCTCCAACATAATCTAAATAACTCATAACTTCCAAAAAAATTAGCGCCTATTTGTTCATCAACCCCCCCAAAAATATATTGAGATTGCGTTCACCGAATCTTTCTTATGCCCTATATATACTTGCAAATTGTTATCATTAATCACAAGTTAGAGATTTTATTTATTGAATTTATAATTTAGAAAATTTGTACATGCATATGGAAAACTAAAGTAGTCAATCACATGTTGAGATTATTAATCCTATATGAAGTATAAAATTAAAAATGGAAGTCTTTACCTTCAATGAAGTAAAAATTTTGGTGTGTAGAAATATTGTGATTATAATAGAAGGGAAAAAGAAGGAATGTGGAGAATGTGGAGGGGAGAATGAAGAAGGATTTTGAGCTATGGTATTATGAAGATAAGAATAGTTGGAGGAAGTTTTAATAGTATGAAAAAAGTAAGAGAGTTTATGATGAGAAAACAGAGAAGCCTAACACAATTGAGAGAAAATATATGAATTCAACATAATGAGAGCTTCAAATATTTCATTCAACTTATTGATAATTTAGTAAAAGATAACATCTCACAAATATTTTGTGATCCTAATGGAGAACTATGATTACAACCCCAAGAAATGAGATAATGAATAATTTAATATTGAAATCTTGGTGAAGATTAGGTTTATATAATAAACATGGGCATTTGAGTACTTGTGTTCAAACTCAAATAGCTAAGGATAGTAATGTCCTAATCAAATTAGATGCCCAAACTTTAAGGTTTAGCTAAATATGAGGTAATAAGGATTTTTCTCCATCTTTGTTTGCATATATGTGATTGATGAAAATTATTAAAATGGATTGAATAATGCCTGACATGACAAGGGGGAAGGATTGTAAAACAAGTGAAAAATGTGAGAAAAATACTATAAAGTATGCAATATTTTATCATACACCTTCAAGACAAAAGACAAAAGATATAACCTAGTCTAATATTGGTTGGAAGTCAACAACCCCCATGATTGTTATACAAGATTATAATCATGTCAAATTGTGATGAAAAATACAAAGATCTAGTACAAGATTATACTCATATCAAATGTGATGTAAAATGCAAACATCAAGTATCTTGGTGCAATAGTTTATGCCAACATCTCATGATGTTAATGGCTAATGAGGTGCCTATACATGTCATTATTTAGTCTATTTGATAATTTTAGCTAGAAAGTTCATTTGGTCCTATAATGACTATATTTTAAAGGATCAACTTGTAGCAAAAAAAATTAAATATGAATGAAGAAAAGTATGTTGTATTATGTTACCTAATCAAAAAGATTAAATTATGAAAAGTAGAAAAATACTATAACTCGTAGTTGCTAAGGACTAAAGTATCCAAATTATCTTAGACCGTCTATGATAAAAATTAGTAAATATAGAGAAAAATATCAAGCTAAGAGCTACAATTAAATATAAAAAATATATTTATTTACTCTTAATAATAAAATATGAATTATAAAATTATTTTAAAAAATTTATGATTAATTATGTGTCTTTCTTTGCAATATTTGTAAACTTCAATTAGACACTCCCTCTCTTATTTTTTAATTTTTAAATATTAATTATTATCTTATATATAATTATTTGGGACCTAATCATTTTAAATCTAGAAATATAAATACAAATTGCGCAAATAACTGTTCTACATGTTCATTTAATAAACATTAATGTTATTATCTTTCTATAATTCATGAGACTTTATGTTGTTGTTGTTATTTCTATATTTGATTGTATGAGATATAAATATGAGCAATTAATTGTCATACATGTACATCTTAAGCATTAGCCTAGGAGAGGACCCTATAATGGGGCATGTAACATTGTTCTCCCCTAAATCTTATGTGAATATTTCAAATTGCTCTAAATTTTATAACTCTTACTTTCCAAGTCCCCTAATTAAAATATTTAAGTCCACACGACCGAACATGATGCCAATTTAGCATTTTTTTGGTAAGGTGTTCAAAATGATCACAAAAAGAATTAAGTCCTATAGTTGTACACTAAAGTCATGTTTATTGGCATGTTGATATGACATCAAATTATTTGTTATTTCTAGATATACTCAATCCCTTTTAAGATAAATATTGACATAATAATTTTTATACTCCACTAAAATATTAATTCCGCCTAACCACAATCTTCACTATTGCACCTTAATGGCAACAGATTTTCACAATCGAAAAGACTTCTATTCTTGTTTTCCGATTTGATTGTGCTAAGATACAAATTTGTGAAAATAATTATCACATATGTACATACACAGTAATATTATAGATTTCCACAATCCATGTGATTTTGTTGCTGTTGTTTCTCAATTGGACTATATGACTCCTACATAGGTGAAATTTCGAGGAACATCACAGATCATTATAAACATGGAAAATGTGAAAATTTGGCTAAAAGAATGTTTGATGCGCGTACAAGCAAATAATTGGCATATCAATTTCAGCCATAACAATTGGCGTATCAAAACTATGAGCCAATTTGTGCACCGTGTGTACGCGAGAAGCGTGCGGCCCAAGCAAACAAATTCGGTAGGTGTGTAGGGCAACTTGCCAATCTTGAAAAGATGACCGTTCGAGTTCAAAATTGTCCACATCGAACCCAAAATACTGTATATTTCTTTCACAACGTTAAACATGAAATAACGTGGCCATACGTATATTTCACGACGTAGCCATACGTATGTTTTCTTCCCGCCCTTACTGAAACATGCGACACGTGGCAGTCCCAAATGTAACGACGTAGCCATTTCTTCAATCCCGCACTCAGCACGCGACACGTGGCCAACATAAATGGAATGACCTAGCCAGACGTATATTTTCCGCCGCCTCGTACTCTAGATGCAACACCTAGCCAAACGTATATTTTTCAAACATGGAACCGAATCAAATGTTAGATTTGATTCTGCCACGTCACCCCTGTTTCATAGTCAACCCGTGATTTATGACCGTTGGGTAATAAAAATGTGGGGACAGCGACATTTCAATCTGTCTGGCTTTATATGGCAGAGCTCGGCATTTGCTCTGAAATGCCGATTTTACACGTGTCATGAAATACGGCCTCACCATTTTGTAGTTGGCCTTTACTTCTCGAGTGACGCTTCTTCAATACGTGTTCTTTTTGACTTGAGAATATGCATAAAAAGTCCAAATATCTTATCGACAAAACCTGCCTTTTTTCCAGCTGCCGACCATAATAATTTGTCAAATATTTATACTGGACTCTGTACGTGATTTAATTGTAATCTGTATTAGGTTCAGTTGCTCCAGCATACACGTAAACTTTTCAGACTTTCTCTTTCTCTTTCTGCCCCCTCTTTTATATATAGAAATTCTGTGGGTTTTCTGCATTTTCTCTTATTTTCTGCCTGGGAATGTATCAGAAGGTTATTGCATGCAAGGCAGTTGTTGCATGAACAATTGAGGAGGTGAATGTGAAATGGGTAATTGTGCATGCAGAGGTTCAGAGAGAATTAGGGTTGAGAAGACAAGTGGTTTGAATAGGGAAGAGATCATGTGTAGGAATAGAACAAAGTTTAAAGCTTCAAGGAATTTGAAGGTTTTTCCAAGAGATTATGAAGGATTTAAGAAATCCCATGAAGGTACAATGCAGAGAAAGATGAGTGATTCAGAGAAAATGGGTTTCGTTGGTCATAGAAATCTCTGCCAGAAAGAGAGTGTAGATTGTGGTGCTACTGCTATCAGGAGGAGTGAAAATAAGTCTGGGTGGCTCTTGAATGGAAGATCCGATCTTTGCATGTATATTGTCACCTGGAATATGAATGGCAAGGTACGATATTATTTATATATTCTTGATTCCGTTTGCAATAGTTTATGTTCTTTTAGTTTTTTCATTCTGATGATAGATCGTAGAGTGTGATTTGAAACGTTGATGCAAAAACACTGCAAACAATCAAATCCAGAAACTACATTGATCATAAATACTATCACGTAGTATTTCTAGATTAACTATATAAGGTTTGATGATAAAAAAACATACACAATCAAATCCAGAAACTATTTGGTCCATTGAAATGGATTGTAGAAATCTGATAATATTTTGTATAACTCTGTAATTCAGAACATTATGGTGTTCGATTTGGAAAAATAAAATTGCTTTTTTCAATCTTTTAATCATGTCTGATAGTTGAGTTTTTCTATAGTATTTAGATTCTACAATATATCTTGATTATGGATCATAAAGTGTCATGATAAAATGTCTATGTAATAAACTCTAATACAATTTAAAACATGAGAATAACAATAAACAACCTTTGTAAAACTTGATATCATTAAGTTGGGTAATTGTTAAATCTAAATTATCTGTTAAGTTCATTTGGTTTCTTTTGACTGAGGATCTGAATGTATGTAGCAGGTTGCTTGTCATGACTTGCTGAAGCTTCTTGGAAGAAAAAGAGGCAGCTTTGATTTTTATGTGGTGGGATTACAGGAAGCTCCACATGCAGACATTGCTTCTTTTATTCAGAAGGCCCTCGGTCGCAATTACAGGTTGGTCAATGTGTTTTTTAGTCATTTATTCAATGTATCACACAAAGTTGCATTTTTGGATACATTTTTGTTTGGCAAGTTTGATAAGAACTCCGAGTCACTCATTCAATGTATCACAACTTTGCACCTTTGGAAAATTTCTAGTTAGTTTGGCAAGTTAGATAAGATATACGAGGACTGATTTGATGTTTGAATTTAGCATGGTTAAGGCGGCCACCATGCAATCACTTCGGCTCTACATTTTTGGAAGAAAATCTTGGGATCCCTTAATCAGAGGTAAGATTCTAACTCTGCTTCTTCTTCATGCTATTTTGAACTAAAACCAAATAAATAAAGTTTACAATAGTTTTAAGGCGTTAATTGTGGGTTAATGCAGATGTGAAGGTGGATAAGATTAAAGGAGGAGGCCTAGGTGGCGTTGTTGGGCGGCAGAAAGGAGCCGTTGCCATTTCCTTTGACTTCATCAATACCTCTTTTATTTTTATATCCTGCCATCTTGCTCGTAAGCACATTTTTCTCTGCTTCAAAGATTCCAATTTCCATTTTTCTCATTGCCTCTGTTTAAAAAATTTATTGATAGTTTGACTTGGGTTTAAATTGCAATCACTAGAGTCTATTATTAGGTCGAGCATCCCACCAACCAGCTTGGAATTATATTTCTTTTTAATTTTTATATCTTAACATGTATGTATTGACCTATGCTTTAAATTATTAAGATTAAGTTCAGAATATGTTAGTGTGTGAATTGACCTATACTATAAATTATTGTTAGATCTTAAAAATGATGTATAAACTATTTAGTTTAGTTCACTCAAAGATGAAATTCTGACATGGGTATATTCTATGTTTGAGTGCAGCTCATCAGAGTAATGTAGAGGAACGTAATTCTCAGTACCAACGTATTAGCCAGACTATATTTTCAGACTCAACCAGCAGAATGCAATCACCATGTTTGCAGAATCCAAACCGGCTGACAGACTCACTCGGGCTTAAAAAAGAAAGCAAAGTAATAACTCCAACCTCTCTTGAAACTTCTGATGTGGTCGTCTGGTTGGGTGATCTGAACTACCGAATTGAAGGATCTAGAAATTCAGTTGGTTCTCTCATCAATCAAAATTTCCAACAGGTAAATACTTTCTCATGGCGGCACACAATTTTTAATATATATTTTTTCTGTTTGTAAATGTATTTGAGCCAGACATGTACATTAATGAGAACATAAATGAGGTATCTCATCTTCAATATCAACTTTCAATTACAATATCTCAAGAAATAAACTTTGAGCTTTGATAACAACAATACCACTATCATATTTAAATCATTAATATCATGTATTCAAATTGGAGTTATGAATAGGTAAGGTCAAATATAAGAGATCTCATCTTTAACATGAATATTAATAACTTGAACTTTGAAACATGAATACCAACATCACATGTAAATCATCACAAGAATGATGAATCAATGAGATTACAAATAAGGAATCTCATCTTCAATTTTGAGCATTCACAAAACTTTCTGATATGATTCCAACTTTAATAATGAGAACAATAAGTACATATAAAACATTGCATTATATATTTGAATTAGAGCTATGAATCGATAAGATTGTAAAATAAGAAATTCAATTTTTAACATGAATATTCAACAATAGCATTCTAACAAGATTTGAACTTTGATAACAAAAACACATTAATAATATCAGATTTTCACAATCCATTTCTAGTGTCAAATTTTGTTTCTGGATTAGATTGTATGTGTTATTTTAACATCAATGTTTCAGATCATACTCCGTGTTCCATCATCAAAATGAGAGAAGGATAGAAAAAAAAAAAAATATTATAAATCACATAATGTGATCCGAATGTTGATACTAAAATAAGAAACAAAGTTTGATTAAAAAAACACATTTCAGCCATCACACTATGTAAATCCACTCTATAATTCCAAACTTTTGTCTTCAACTTATTTTCAGTGGTATGACAATGAAGAAAAATAAAACCCCATGTTATGGTTGCAGCTTAGAGCAAAAGATCAACTTTCTCGAGAAGCAGAAAAGGGAGAGATATTTCATGGATTCTGCGAAGGGCCATTGTCATTTCGACCCACTTACAAATATGACATTGGTACAGATGACTATGACACAAGCACCAAGGTACAAACTCAACATGTTGGTTATATATTGAAGGCTCTGATGTTTTCAAATATATTGAAGTCTGATCATTTTGTTTCTAAATGTCTTTTATATATATTTATGGTTATGTTTAATTTCTTGCAGAGGAGAGTCCCATCTTGGACAGACAGAATTTTGTACAGGATAAATTCAGGAGGCAATATAAAAGCCCACGTAGAAGATTATGACTCTATTGACTGTATCAAGGGATCTGATCACAAACCTGTGAAAGCTCATCTTAATATCAGATTTAGGCGGCCACTTGCAAACCACCTCCAAGCTACAACTTCATGCTCATGCATGTATTAAATGGAGGAGTTTTTTATTTTATTTTATATGACAGACCTTGTTCATCAATTGTTCCTTTGTAAATTGTAAATACCAATGTATCTCTTGAAAGAAAAGAGACCTATTGGAGTTAATGGAGGAGTCGACATGTAAATCTGAGTATGCAGTTATCATTCTTAAACATTATATATTAATGATAATAAAGTCAATTTTGACTATTTAATATTTTTAGTCTAAGAATCAAGTCTTACTATATTTGATGATTAAATCATTCCACATAGAATTGCTAGATTCTTATTCTTGTCCAAATTATTAGAGATCTTTGATAACATTATGAAAAGATCTCATAATATTTTTTATTTTTCTTAATTTATATATATTATTGAACATTTGAAAGAATAATAAAGCTTAACAAAAAAATTGGTAAGTCCATTAATTTTATATCACATCTTTTTGAAAAAGAATGAACTCCTTTTAAATTATAGCACATTTGCTTTTGTTCTTTAAATTATTCTGAGGACAATCATTAGTGTAGTACTTTTTGTTTTTCTTCTTTGAAGGTAATATAATAATAAATTTTCTATCAAAAATTTAATCTAACACAATAATAACATTTTTATAAATTTTGAAAGTTTCTCAATTTAATTGTATCCCTTTTTGTATCAATGTTTCGAATCACACTCTATGATCCATCTTTTGTTCTCTATCATTCATCCTGATTATGGATCACACAGTGTGATCCAAAATGTTGATGCAAAAAATATCAACACGATTGAATCCATAAACATTCAATGACTATCGATAGATTGTGAAAATTTACTGTCTCTCATTTCTTATAAATTTTCATTGGACATTAAACCTAATCATTGATCTAAATTAATATTTGATCAAAAGCATTGTGAATTATTAGAGTGAAGAAGAAATCAATAATGTAAAGTAACATTCAATAACATTTCTTTGTAAATCAAATGAAAAATAGTTTATTGATCTAGATTCTTAATATCATTTATAAATTGTAGACTGTTTAAGTTTCACTATGTATCAAATAAAATGATAAAGTAATTAAATGAAAGGTATGATAAAATTAATAATTTAGTAATTTGACAAAATATCAAATTAATATTTTGTAAAAATATGACAATTTAAGTTGTCTTATATAGCTTTGTATCGTTCATCAAAAGTTAAAACCCTAATTTGAACTATTTAGACTAAAGCGAAAATTCACCATAAAAATAAATCTAATAATTTTTTGATAATTAGTAAGAATTTATTGGTAAAAATAGAAATGGGTATTTTTTAGAGTGGTATATTTTGGAGTTGCAATTTTGTTTAAGTAGGAAGAATCTTATAGAAGAATGCATATCTTAGCACTTTTGAGATTTAAAGTTTTATTTTCTATTACAAAAACAATAATTTTTTTCATTACATCTATATGCTATATGGAAATTAACCATGTAAAAAAAAACTAAATAAAGTTGACGTTAAACATCACATAGTAACTAATTTGATTATAGCCATACATCTCTATCAAGTTAGCAAAAAAATTGGTACATCATGGTACAACCTAGCATACTGATATGAAATATCATTTCATCTATGACTAAGTTCAAAAGAAGGAGGTTGAACTAAAACAAATTAGTGCTCAAGGTCAACTAGATGATATCTTAACCAAAGCAGTAGCAAAAAATTAGTTTCTTGCACTTTGGGATCAAATCATGAGTCCTCTCTATGTCAAGGGAGAGTATGTAGATAGTTGATGCTTTCAAGGAAAGTTGAAGATTTTTTAGATTTAGTTCAGCTTTGTTTTTTTAAGTTTTACTTAATTAATTATTTTCATTCTAAAATAAAGCTTACTTATCATGCAAGGTTGGAGTTTTTTAAGCAATTCCTCTTTGTTGAACAAAGTGTATTTTATCTATTCTTTTTAGTTTTAGTAGTTTTTTTATGGATGGGATTTTAATAAGCATGCAACCTTTGTTTTTCAAGCTACCATGAAATTCATTAAGAAATTGTAATAAAGAATACTATTTTGCAAGAACCACGCCAATGTATTAAAGGATGTATTCATTGCATAGAAGACACAAAAATGCATAAATATTTGCACATAGATTAAGCTAGCATGTTCCCTTTCAATCAATTATATTGCGAGAATTTATGAATGTTGTGAATTGCATTTCTTTTTTCATACTTGAATAAAGGAGTTTTCTAGATGGGGAAACAAATCTAAATGAGATCAAAATGCTCAACTATGAGAGTTGGTACAAAAATTTTAAGATGGATGAGGCACTGTGTGATAGTGAGGTGAAATTTTAGAAGCATAATGGTTTAAAGAAAAAGAGCTAATAAATGATAATATGATTTTAATGGAATGTTTACATACCAACTACACAAGGTATAATGTTAAAAACATCAAGGGACACATGCACCAAGATAGTGTCCAAAAAAGTGGACACGGTGAAAAAGAAGTCAAAAGTACACATAATGTGATCATGTTATGTGCACTTTTGATCAAATTTCAAAATGGGCCTTGGCTCGGTAATGAGCCAAGGAATTTTTTTTTTTGAGTGCATGTGCATTGAAGACCTTCTATCACTACTTGAGCTACTAGTAGATGGTGAGTATTCTTCATCATCATCATCATCATCAAACATAGGCTCACATGCATATCTTCTTTCATTTGTTGTTTTCCCCTTTCTAGCTCTTCAAATCATTATCTGTAACTTATGTCATGGGTCCAAGAAGCTCTTCCCACTCTTTTGCATTAACCAGGTAGGATTTGTCTCTTAATCCTAAGTAATTGGTTAATATTTTCATTCTTAACAGAATTCATAACCAAATTCTCTATAGCTAGTTTTCTTCTTGATTGCTATAATATTTTCTCTTCAACTGAATGTTTTGTAATTAGTTGATATACAATCACAATTTTCTCTTGGCCAATCCTTTAGTCATATGATTGATCCTTTAGATCCACAAAAGAGTTGAAATCTAGATCAGGTAGAAGAATAGTTTTAGATCCCCAATTTAATAACTTCATCACCCAGTAAATTTTCAAGTTTCAGTGGCACCATTTGACAGTTTTCATTTGTACCAAGAACTTCTGAAATAATAAGCATTTTAAGGAAGGCATCCCCCATCATCCTCATAAGATGAAGGCCTGAACTAATTTCTAGTTTTTCTTTATCTAATGATTCTAAAGGAAATAACATTCTTACTAGCAAATTTAGTTGCCAAGCATATCTTTTCCTTTTGGTTGTGGGGATCATATTTTAGTATCAAAATACTCTTGATGTATCTTTCCCAATGTACATGGGAATGTACAACCACTATAATGTGCTTTGTCTTATAATCTTTAGTTATTATTATCAGGGTGTACATAACTACAAAGATTTTATCAGCTTCACAAGCTATAGGTTGTAAAAGACCACTAACAATTTGAAGCCTTCTATATGTCAATAATTTGAATGATGGATAGGAAAGATATCCAAGGATAATCATATACAAACCTTTTTTGAAAAAAAAACCTTCTCCTACTGAAAGCCTCTACAAATAGATGATGGCTAAAACAAACACCTTCTTTTTCTGTACTACTTGTGATAGTTTTCAAGCTCCAATAGTCTCATACAAAGATAGGTTATGATGATCTTGTATATTGTTGAGATAGAGAAGACCTAGTTAACATTCACCTTGGTTTCAATTAACACATGATATTCATGTGAACCTAGATCTCAAATGCTGATGATGAATACTCCACATCTACTAGTAGCTCAAGTAGTGACAAAAGGTCAAAGTGTACATAAATGAAAAATCCTCTTGATGTCTTTTCCCTAATGTACATGGGAATGTATAGCCACTGTAATGTGCTCTATCTTATCATACTCAGTTATTATTATTGGAGTGTACGTAACTGCAAAGGTTTTATTTACTTCACAAGCTATAGACTCCAAAATACCACTAAAAATTTGATGCCTTCTATTTTCTGATAATTTGAATGATGGATAGGGAAGATATCCAAGGTTGATCATATAAAGACCTTTTTTTAATAGACCTTCTCCTACTGAAAGCTTGTACAAATAGATGATAGTTGAAACATACACCTCCTT
The DNA here is from genome assembly GCA_028749045.1 of Cupressus sempervirens. Classification (NCBI taxonomy): domain Eukaryota; kingdom Viridiplantae; phylum Streptophyta; class Pinopsida; order Cupressales; family Cupressaceae; genus Cupressus; species Cupressus sempervirens. Next base: position 748,491,995 of record CM053786.1, read on the forward strand.
TTACTATACTACTTGTGATTCTAATACCTGCAATATGGATTCCAAGGATCCTTCAACTTCATAAAACAAGAAAGAAAACATCCCATAGTAGAAGTAGCATACAGACATGTCTAGTGATCATATTGTGTTGAAGATAGCTTCTGATCTAATGTCACATGATAATGATGATGATGATGATGATGAAGAATCTCCATCTACTAGTAGCTCAAGTAGTGACAGAAGGTCTCCAATTTACATGTACTCATAAAGAAAATTTAGAGAGAGATAGTATGGGATCTTAAGGGGTTTGAATGTCTCTTTTGACAGAAGGAATCCTTGTGACCCCTTTCAATACATTAGAGCCAACAAGTCTCTAGAAGAACTTATATTTTTCAATGGAGGAGATACACCCATTGGATCTACAATAATCTTAGATATCTCACCTCAATTGATGTCATGTCAATTTTGAAGCTTTCTCCAAAGTAGAGCTCCTTATCCTTTTATAGTACCTACAAGAAGATAGAAATTTGAAGTTCAATGATAAGCTCTATAGATACCTCGAAGAAGAAGGTACACTAAAACATAACTTAACATGATCTTATCAAAAGATATAGGAGGGATGACAAAAAATAAAGAATTCTAGTTGTCAAAAACCATATTAAACCTTTCTTGATTCAAAAATGTTATTTTTGTCTTGACTTGATACCTTTTTCCATCTCCACGAGTCTTTTATTTTTCTTTCTCTTGCCACTTTGGAAACATTTGTGAATTAGGATTAAATGGTTGTAAAAAAGCTTCACGAGAAATCTGAAAGAAATATTTATTTCTCATAAATAGCAATATTTAACCCATACTACATACCCCATTAACATGCAAAGTCATAACTACATACTTCAACACAAATACTTACTAAAAAAAAATACAATGGAAACAAGCTCATGTTTACAAGTGACAAAATGATTGCAACATATTAAATTAAGTATACTGCATATGATGATGATGGTTTCATTTCCATTCCCTCCAAATATGGTAGGGGTGGCATATTGATAGGCTCTAATGATTATTGAGACTAGGAAGACCTAGTTAACATTCACCTTGGTTACAATTAACACATGATATGCATGTGAACCTATGTTAGATGATGATGATGAATACTCACCATCTACTACTAGCTCAAGTAGTGACAGAAGGTCTTTAGTGCACATGTACTTGAAAACTTGTGATGAAGATGGCACTTGCAACTACTGGACTGTCATGTAAAACTTGTGATGAAGATGACACTTCCAGCTACTAGGAGGTCATGGAAAAATTGTGATGAATGTTGTTTCAAGATCTACACTAAATTGGCTATCAATGTCTAGCATCAATTTTTATTTTATCTTGGTAAGATATCCAAAAAAAATTCTAGACATTTGAGAAGAATATTGTTGTAGGTTTCCTTGTTTTCCATGGTGAGGTACCCTTAGCTTAATTTCAGACCCTTTTTCCTATTCTCGACATATACACAAAAAACCATCACTGAATTTTCCTACTTGATAAAATGCAAAGAGAAATTCAATGAAATGAATTGACATACCTTAGATCCTTCACATGAAGTTTTCACTATTTCTTCAGAAGATGATTTATCTTCTTGTTCAACCATGATAATCTCTCTCCTATATCACGACCTTACATTGTATTGTTGCATTGGAATTAGGTTTTCCCTATAAGGGTCCCCATTTTGATGAAAAAAAAAACTAAATGATTCCAAGACCCACAATCTAAGTTCCAAAAGCTAAACTTTCTTGGATAGAATTGACATTTAAATCTTTGTATAAAACCCACTATGCATCGTCCCTCCACCACACTCTTTCTTTGTATGAAATCCACTATACTGTTGGAAATATAAGAGGAGTAATTGAGAGAGGAGGGGTAAATCAATTTCCACTAAAATAAATCCCAGATCCCTTAGATGTCAGTGCAAAACATAAACTCTACAAAAATATTGTAGCTTGGCAAACACACAGGCACTCAGTTAATATTGATAATATGATGTAACTCGGTAACCATTGAAATAAAAATTGTAACTTGGAAAATCCTTAACATGAAAATCTTAGGATATTAAGATTATGATTAACCTTAATAACTCAGTTGCATACACATGAAAGAAATAACATGAACACAAGTGACACCAAGATTTAACATGGAAACCCAATTTGGGAAAAACCATATATTGCAACTAGTTACTATTTTTCTCTCTTCTAAAGTGAGCCCTATTAGGAGCCATCCATGTTAAAGGATATAAAACACACTATTAGGTGTGACCCTAGGATTTAATCACCCTATTAGGAATGGCCTTGTTAGAGGTCTTTAAACACTTCAATCTAGAAATGCCACCTTGTTAGAGGATTTACAAATAGTTGTTAAGCCAACTCTGTTAAGAGATTTAGATTACTGCCACAATGGTTAGAGAGTAACAATGAGATGACCTAATTTTTGATGCATCGATAGTGCTGATTTTAGATCTCACTTCTGGCTCAAATACTTGATCCTTCCTGATCGAATGTAACTTTGCAACTCCTCAAGGATCTTTTTCTTATCCTTCTAATTCACTTCCTCTAAGAATGTTCTATTCTTCTATGCACTTACACACTTTCAATCCTCAACTAGACCTTATACTTATATCATACACATTGTCAAGTTGACTTGAATACATCTTAGAATAATTAATATTCATCTCCTTAGCCAGATAGAACCAACAAACAAATCCAATAAACTCAATATGGAAAAACAATAAAATCCTTTGTTAGCTAACCATGCTCAGTAGACACTAACTCAAATGACTTTTCCTATGTTAACCAAGTGAACTTGGTTAACACTGCATCTTCACAAACTTTCCTTGGTAACCGAGTGAGCTTGGTTAACACTCAATCTATCCAACTTTCCTTTGTTACTCGAGTGAGCTCGATTAACACTCAACTTCTGTGAACTTCTCTTCGACACTCGAGTGAACTTGGTAGACACTATCTTTTGAACTTGGCAAACACTAGAATTCTTGGCAGACACAAGAAACTATCTTCATTTCTCAAGTGAGCTCGGCATATACTGATTGGTAAAGATATGACATTTTGTGTATCATCAAAGACAATACACAATTAACCAATTATTTTAAACAATCTCCCTCTCTGGCATTGATGGCAATACAACATGTCATAATACAATGAAATTTTAGAGAAAAATAAAGTAATGAAAATATCCTTGATTTCATTTTGATTTTCATCCATGAGAACTTCCTCTATCTGTGTAAACTCCCTTTGACTTTAGTTTCTCCCTCTATCAACAAACTTTGTCTTCAACATCTTCTTCTGATAGAAAAAATCTCCCTCTTTGATATCAGCTCTAAATATTTCAGACCAAGTTCTTCCTCTTTGACATCTCTACAAATTCTCCCTCATCACAAAACTCTCCCTCTTTATAAAATTTGTGTGAATATGACAACAAACTATCCCTCTTTGACATCTTATGCCAAAGACAATATTCAATGAATATCAATGTACCTCATGTATTCATATATATTTTTTCCTTTGATTACTGCATCAAATTGGTTGATCTTCAACATGCTCTAGTTGATACATCACTAAACTTCATTTAGTGAGCTTCTTATAGGGGAATAACCCTTAACTTACCTTTTAGATACAAAAATGCATCCTTAGGTAATGGCTTAGTGAATATGTCTACAATTTGTTCTTTAGCATTCAAATATTTCAATCTTACCTCTTTATCTTGCACCAATTCTCTTAGAAAATGATATCTTATTGCAATGTGCTTGGTCTTATATGCATCACAAGATTTTTTGATATATTAATTGTACTGGTGTTATCACAGAAGATAACCACTGGATCCTTGATATCTACCTTCATACCTACCAACAATTGCTTAAACCAAACAATATTGGAACAATTAACTGTTGTTGCAACATACCCTACTTCTGCTATAGACTAAGAGATACAATTTTGCTTCTTGCTTGTCCAAGACACTAGTCTTTTACCAAGAAAGAATGCTCCTCCACTAGTGCTCTTCTTGTCATCAATACTTACTGCCCAATCAACTTCAAATCTCATGGGCCTCCTTTCTTGTACCATAATCCATAGTCTTCAGATACCTCATGATTCCTTTTATTTCCATCATATGGTTTTCTTTAGGTTATTTTAGAAGGTTGCCACCATACCAATTGCTAATGCAATATTAGGCCTTCTATGCACTACATATTGCAGTTTCTCAATCATTGATCTGTATGTAGTTTGATCTACTTCCTTGGAATCATAATTCTTGGAAAGCTTATGTCTAGTAGACATAGGTGTTCCAACTAGTCTTGAATCCTCCATTCCAAATTTCTTTATCATCTCTTTGATATATTTGGATTGAGTAATTTAGATATCATATTTCTTATGTTGAATCTACAAACCAACAAAGAATTTTATCTCTCCAAACATGGACATCTCAAATTCCTTATTCATTTCCTCTGAAAAAGTTTTGCACAAGTCATCATTTCTAGTAAACAATGTGTCATCCACAAAGATTTTTGCCAACACAATCTTCTTGTCTGTTCCTTCTTTAATATAAAGGTTTTTGTTATCATTTGTCCTTTGAAAACCAATCTTGATTAACTAGTTATGAAGTCTTTCATATCAAGCTCCAGGAGGTTTCTTGAGACCATACAATGTTTTGTGTAGTTTACAAACCATATCCCTTTTGCTAGGATCTACAAAACCTTCATGTTGTTGATGTAAACTTCCTCTTCAAGAATGCAAATTTCACATCCATTTGATAAACTTTAAATCTTTTAAATACAACATAACAAGTAAAGTCCTAACACCTAATCTTGCAACAAGAGAAATTTTTTCACCATAATCAATACCTTCTTCTTGCGAATAACCTTTTCATATTAACCTTTCTTTGTTTCTAGAAACTTCTCCATCTACATTCAACTTATTTTTGAAAACCCACTTTGTGCCAATTACATTTTTATCCTTAGGTCTAGGAACAAGAGTCCAAGTCTTATTCATTTCTATTTGTTCTATCTCTTCATTCATTTCTTCAATCTAGCTTTCATTATCCAAAGCATCTTTAACTGATCTAAGTTCAAATTTAGTAAGTAAACGTGTACCTTTCAATTTGTATCTTATCATTGTACCATCTGACAAACTGATCCCACAATAATGGGTTCCACTTTTTGACCAATTTTGACACTGAAATCAATATTTTGCAACAAACGTCACATTCAAGTCACTATATCTTGAAAACTATAAATAATTTCAAGATGACATGAACTAATGATTTTGAGTACTCTGTTCATACTTTGTAACCATATTTTTTAATCTAAAAAAAAATTATTTATGTCAATTTTTTCATCTCCTTCGAAAAGTGGTACATAATAAAATTCAATATTTTAAAAGAGTGACAGTCTGTTTGACACACATAACTTTCTTTTTCTAAAAATGATAATGAAGTAATTCTTTCGGTGTTAGATTTTATAACATCAATATCTAGAGGATGCATTTGGTTTGATTCATTTTGGTTGAATATTGTATAGTTTATGAAGTGACACGAATTGTAATTCAAACATACGTTCCGTTTGACATAGATAATTTTAAGTCAATTTATCAAAAACCTTTTTTTTTTTAATAGAAAGGTATCTCAATAAGCTAGTTCCTACATATTTTTAAAATTGTTTTTGACCTAATTTACTAATTTTCTCGAGGTGTCGAAGTCGGTTGATGTTCAATTAGTAATGAACCTATGATGAGTTAAACTCATATTTGAAAGCTTTAATGATTAAAATATGTATTACAATTATAGTCATTAGAAAGCTTGCTCCAAGCAACACATTTTGGAATTTTTTATTTTATAGTAGGAGATCATTTATCTACAATAATGGGTGTCGAAAGAGCAAAAAAAAAATTAAAGAAAAAAGCGCCCAAAAAAATGTAATTTTGTATGTTTGCGCGAACATTATGTTCGACCAAACATATAAAATATGTTTGCGTGAACATACATATCATGTTTGCACGAACATATTTATTATGTATGTTCGTGCGAACATACGAAATATGTTTGTGTGAACATATGGTAAACTCAATTTCCCATTTTGCAATTTTTTTTATTTTTGTTCGTCCCACTAAAGTGGAACCCATTATTGTGGGTTAGTTTGTCTCCAATGATCTGATCAGGTGCATGGTACCTTCTGACATATCTTGCTAACACATGTACTTTGGATTTAGAGCTTGTTCCAGTAGCCTCACCATGATCTTCTATATTAAGCCTTGGTCCTATTGTCTATGACTTGGGTCATTCAAACTTGGTTTACTCTGGCTACAACTCGATAGCTTCTGGCTACGATTTGGGTCCTTCCAACTGTGACTCGAGTTGCACTAGATGCAACTTAGGTGCTTCTAGAAATTTTTGGGACTTAAGAGGTGAAATCTGCTGACTTCCAATTAGATTTGACAATGTATCAGGTTCAAAGTAAATAAACTTTTTTGTAATCCTCAGGTTCTGTGTTGCTCTCTTTTTCACTCTTTTATGCAAACTCATCAATCCTCACATGTGAACTTTCTATGATCTTATGAGTAGACAAATTCAAACATTTATATGTTTTACTTTTGTTGGAGTATCCTAGGAATATGTCTTCATCACCTTTGACATCAAATTCACTTTTCCTAGTCTCTTTCAGAATATAACATTTGCCACCAAATACTTTCAAGTAACTCACATTAGGTTTGTAGTCATACCATAGTTCATAAGGATTTTGATTTGAGTCTTTCTTCAATTGTACTTTGTTCAAGTTATGCACTATAGTACTGATTGCTTCCTTCTAGTATTTGATTGCATAATTCTTTTCTATCATCAAGGTTCTTGCACAATCCTTGATTGATCTATTGGACTTGTTTCATTTATACCATTATGTTCTGGTGTACTAGGGGCTAGTAGTTGTCTGTTGATTCCTATTTAGTGTAGAATTCATTGAATTCATTGGAAATTCATTCACCACCTCTATCTAATCTCAAACACTTCAACTTCTTTCTTGTTTCCTTCTCTACTCTTGCCAGATACCATTTAAACTTTTGAAACACTTCAAATTTATCTTTTATATACATTACAATCATCATTTTAGAATAATCATCAACAAAAAGAATAAAGTTCTTATCTCCATTGTAGCTCTCAATTCCAATAGGTCCACATAAGTCAATATGAACTAGCTCCAAGATTTCTTCAGAATGATAGTTCTTTCTTTTAAAACTTATCTTACCATCATACCAATTTGAAATTTTTTGCAGAGGCCCATATTAGGTTTCCTCAAACTAGGAATGCCTCTCACTATTTTGTTTTTTCTTATCTTGATCAAATTATCAAAGTTCACATGACACGACCTCTTATGCCATAACCATGTTTCTTCTACTTAAGCAATGAAACATGAACTTTCACTAAGATCTAGGTAGAATAAGTTACCTTTTGTTTGGTTACTAGACCCAACTAGATTTATTTTTCCATCTAGTAGCTTGGCTTTCACATTCATGAATTCTACCTTGAATCCAATGTATTCAACTATGCCACACTCAGTAGATTATGCTTTAGTCCTTCAACCCAAAAAGCATTATCACATCTAAGTTCATTGGTTAGTGAGATACAACATTTTCCCTTTATGCAACATGGTTCATTATTTCCAAACTTTACACTTCCATCATCATAATGTTCCAATTGTTCAAAATTTGTCTTATCACCATTCATATGATGTGAGTAACCATTATCAATAATCCATGTATCATTTTTTCTAACATGAGAGATAAGTGTCATTTTATCTTCTTCATCATTAGATTCATCTTTTACAACAATATAGAGCATTTCATCATCATCACTACTATTTGAATCTTTAGCCATTAAACATGACTTCTTACCTCTTTCTTTGTAATCCTTGAAATTTGTGAAATCCTTCTTGCCTTTGTACTTGTGCTTCTTTTCATCTTTGTCTTCTCTATTTGTACACCTTGTAGCAATGTGACCAACTTCTTCACAAGAAAAATGGATTAGAGGAATTTTACCTTTATACTTTCCTTTGCCTTTGGGATACCTTGTTGCAAGCGATGATTTAATGTCTTCAAGATCACTGTCAAAACTATCTTCCTCATCACTTTTAGATTGTTTTCATTTAAATTTTTTAGCTTTCTTCTTGAGTGATAACTTGGCTTCAAATGTAGACTCAAGATTGCTAGAACTAAGAGTATAATTATCATAGTTATCTAGCTCAAATGCAATCAATCTTCCAACTAGAGCATGCAAATTTATCTTTTTATTTGGATCACATCTCATCTCTTGAATAGTAGATACTCTAATTGCATAGATAGGAAGAAGGGTTGTACTATTAAATCTTCAATTGTCCCTCTAGAGGCTTTGATTGCACTAACACTAGCTTTGATTCTCTCAACATGTCTTGCAATGTTTTCATCCTCTCTCATCTTCATCTGATCAAACTAATCTCTCAAGCTTTCTACTTTAGCTCTTTTCACATTATCATCACCTCCATAGATATCCTTCAATTTGGTCTACATGTCATGAGAAGTAGCACATCCAGTGACCTCATCAAATTTAGCATAGTTAAGAGTTGATGCAATGTCAATCATCATAATGTTATGATCTTTCTTTTTGGAAATCTCCTCCATAGTCAATGTTCTAGTAGGAGCCTTGTAAACATTTTCCAAATATTTGAAACCTGAATCACTATTAGGTATGACCCTGTTAGAGGATTTAATCACCCTATTAGGAGTTACCTCATTAGAGGTCTTTAGACACTTCAATCTATAAATGCCACCTTGTTAGAGGATTTGCAAATAGCTGTTAAGCCAACTTTGTTAAGAGATTTAGATTACTGCTACAATAGTTAGAGAGTAACAATGAGATGATCTCATTTTTTATGCAACTATATTGCTGATTTCAGATCTCACTTCTGGCTCAAATACTTGATCCTTCTTGATCGAATGTATCCTTGTAGCTCCTCAAGGATATTCTTCTTATCCTTCTAGTTTTCTTCCTCTAAGCATCTTCTATTCTTCCATACTTACAAACTGTTGATCCTTAACTTGATCTTATAATTATATCATACACATTGTCAAGTTAGCTTGCATACATCTTAGGATAATTAATATTCATCTCTTCAGTTGACCAAAACCAACAAACAAATCCAGTAAAATCAATATGCCAAAACAAAAAAATCCTTCGTTAGCTAACCCTGCTTGGTAGACACTAACTCACAAATGATTTTCTTGTGTTAACCAAGTGAACTTGGTTAACATTGCATCTTCACAAACTTTCCCTGGTAATTGAGTGAGCTCAATTAACACTAGTTCCATCCAACTTTTCTTTGTTACCTAAGTGAGCTCGCTTAACACTCAACTTCTGTGAACTTCTCTTCAACACTCAAGTTCACTTGAGTGAACTCGGTAGACATGGTCTTCTAAACTTGGCAAACACTGGAATTCTCAGCAGACACAAGAAACTTTCTTTATTGCTCGAGTGAGCTCAACATACACTGATTGGTAAGATATGACATTTTTTGTAACATCAAAGACAATACAAAATTAACTAATTGTTCACAATTAACTAATTCTGAAGGTACATTCTAATTTCTTGTTACATTTTGGTATTAATTTGTATATATTATACACCTTTGGCATTTATGTCAAAAAGGGGGAGAAGTAAATATGCAAAGGGGGAGAAATAAATATGTTAAGATTATCTATATATAGGGAGAATAATATAATTTAGATATATGTGTATAGGAGAGATATATGTATGGGGGAGTAGTATAGTATTATGCAGATACATGTACAAATAAGAAATTAATATCTTTACAAAAGTAATTTTGAAAATTTGAAAAAAGAGTATGTTACTGAGCTACAACATCAAGAAGTGAAAATTGAGTTGAAGACATAGTATGGTGATATAGAAATTTTTGACTTGTAATTTTGAGTATTTAGATTTTTGGTTTGATAAGTGTTTTGTCACTAATGCCAAAGGGGGAGATTGTTGACATTAAGGTCAATTTTTCTATCAGTGACTCAACACTTAGTCAAATGGTTACATTGCTACTGAGCTCTACAGTTGCTACTAAGCTTATCATTCATCTAGTAGTGTCAACCAAGTGTTTCAGTTGCTATCGAGCTAAATAGACAGTTTACAGTTCATGCTGAGCTACACAATATCTACCAAACATTAGAGACATTTTACAATATAGCTCAAGCATAGCAATGTCTACTGAGCTATCTAGTGGAAGTGATGGAGACTCTAGTGTTAATCGAGCTTTGTAGTGTTAACCAACCTCTACAGTGTCTTCCAAGATTCCAATGTTAACTCAATAAATCTAGTGTTGACCAAGTCATGTAGTGTTAACCAAGTGGTTTAGTAGCTACTAAGTTTCTTAGTATTCACCAAGTCACACATTGTTGATCAAGCTCGAGCTACTTAAAGAGTGATTAGTATGGGCTGAGCTTCAACTTCAACTGAGTGCCATATTTATTGAGCATTCATAGTGTTTTTTGTGTATTAGAACACCACCAAGTTTGTCTTTAGAAATCGAGTTACAATAGTTGGGCCAACTTTATGAATTATGATAAAATTGGTATTGTATCCAACTCTAGAAGGTAATGAATTGGATTGATATATATGTAACTCATTTGTATCATATCCAAGTATATCAATGAGAAGTGGATATGTGTGGATTAAGGAAGGCTACAAGCAGTATAAGTGACATTAGAGATTTATCTATCACAGCCAGGTGATCATTGCAATATAAGGAATCTCATTCGGGAAATCAGAGTTGAAAATTAGAGATTATCCAATGATTCATCCTAACAAGTGCTTTAGTCAAATCCTTTAACAGGGTAGAATTAACTATCTTTTGCAAAATCTCTTAACCAAGTGCATACTTCATTGTATGTTTGTAAATCCTTTAACAAGATGGACCTCATTGACCTTATTGCATCATCCCTTCAATCATTTATTTGATGAAATTAATCTATTTTTAGGTAGTTGCTTCATTAATTGGGTCTAATTAGACTTATTAGGCCTTTGAAAAACTGACTATACTTTTACATAGACATAACACAATTATGTTATGTCCAGTAAAGTCATACTAGACATAACGCGATTGTGTTATGTCTAGTATGATAGTTTACTCATACGAAGAATAACACGATTGCATTTTGTTATCAAAAAAGTGTGATCATGTTTATGCTTGTTAATAGACCTGTTCAACTACCCAAAGGCTTGGGTTGATGTCTCCCCTCCATTTTTTGTTGGTTTAGACATTTTTTCAACTTCTAAGATCAATTATCGTCTTTGACTTCATGAGGTTTGCAAATGGTGAAGTGGGTATCTCTAAAATTGCCACCATAATCTCACACGTTTTCTTACCTTTCTAACCATATTTAAATATTTGGACAAGATTAGCATTGTGAAGTTGATTTTTCTATATCAGTGTCTTGAAAATCCTCTTAGATAAATGTCTACCATTTCATTAATAACTTTTGATCTACTTAACCAAATGGAAAATAAATTACATATTGTTGTTCTACACTTGATTCTATACACTTTTTTAGAAGTGTTGATTTAGATTATTTTGATGCAAGTTATGCCCAACGCACCAACAGGTGCCAAAATTTTAAGATGGAGTGACTTCAAAAGTTCTTAGGAAAAAAATTGCTTGTTAGAAAATTATGAAAAAAATACACAACTTCTAGATCTCACTCTTACCTATCATCCTACCAAAGGGTTCAAGTAAAAATACTAAATATAACTATATGTTTTGTTGAGCACACAGAAATAACTATGTTATGTTTTTCAGCAAACAATAGGACCATTTTTTCATGCGCGCAGGGTTTGACCCTCTCAATCTTATCTATTTTTTAAAAACCTTAATAGTTTAGAAACTAGATTTAGAGTTCTACATTTTTTGTGTTTTATACATTTTCTCATTTTAAGTGCATGAACCTCAATTAGGTTTTCCAAGATTGTCTTTACCTAATTTTAGAAAAAAGGTGTCCATGTATACCCCACTTTTTGCACACCATCTTGGTGCACACACCCCAAGATATCATATTCTTTCCATTACAACTGATGCATACATAGATAGCAGGTTTGAAAATGGTTGTAGCAAGGATTGAACTCAATATATCTTTTCTGCCGATTCTTTTAAATGTCACAAAGGTTATCAGTGATGACCTTTTAAAAGAACCTATTTAAAATTATTTGGCTCTCAAATGTTATATTACTTCCTCTTGTGCTACTTTTGGACGATCACTAATAACATGATCAATTTTGGAAGTTGAAGGCATTAGAGGATGGATAGTTTCTACCATCTCAAGCTAGCTTCTCGCTTTCAGATGGTGCTTGACTGAGAAATATTTTTATCTTTCCTTTTGTGCTTTCCTTTTTCCTTTTTTGTTATTGATGATAACTTTTTAGAACACATGTATTGTGTAGGTTATGATTTGGAGATTGATTTAAGGTTTGGTAAAAACCTCAAGTATGGATGGTTACCTAGAGAGTTCACGAGAAAACGATAAAAATGATCATCCTTTCCAAGTCTAGAGATAATGTGGAGGATTTTTCTCTAGTATAATTTGTGTATGCTTCAAGAGAGTTTAGGACTAAGAGATCATCTCTGAGTTTAGTGTCATGAGGCAATTTAAAGGAGTTCCATTTGATTCTAGATTTTTTTAAAGGAAATGTTTTCCCAAAGACATATATGCATTCATAGAATCAATATTGTTTTTGCGGGTGAGCCTTAAATGTGGTACATAGGGCAAGGTGAATTTGATGTTTTCAAGATCAATGTAATAAGGGAGGGATTTTGGCATAACTATCAATTGATTTATATTATTTTCTGTAACTATTCACTAGTTTGGTTTCTCATTGTTTTTCAATTAACTCACATTTATTTCTCAACTATTTGTCCCCTCCTCACTATATAAATCTCCACGTGATACAAATGATAATACATCGTGTATTCACCTCTACTTTGGCACTCTAAAAGAGTATTAGGTTTTTCCATTTGATAATACATTTCACTTGTTCCTTGTCATTGCCCCCTCTTCATTAGGACTTCAAAAAAATTCATCGTATCATGCATTTTAGAACCTAAATTCACTTATTCCCAAGCTTTTTCTAAAGAGTTTGGCTTCCTTTCATTGCTATACTTCGTCTTAGAGCCTTGGTCCCAAAATTGTGGTATGAATCTTGTAGTATCCCCAACACCCAAATCTATTGACTCTATTACCTTTTTTTATTATTCACCTCAACAATCTCCACACATGAAACAAAGTTCCATTAGTTAAGAGAATTAATGCCACAACTTTTGAAAAGGGTTACCATTTACCCAAAAATATTTTTTTACTTTTTGGAGCTTGATTGGTGTGTAATTTCTCAAAACAATGACCTTTATAGTTGTCAATTTATAGGGGTTAGGGCTATGTAGACCTACATAATTATTGTCAAGAACATTTACAAGTTGTAGAAATCCCTTCCCCATCTCTAGTTTCAAGTACAACCTAGAAAATGTACATACAATTTTGAACGCAATGCAAAGAAAAGTGGGTCACTGAACAATCAAAATTTAGGACAAAAACCTTTAGTTTTAATAAAGATTAGAGATATAGAGAAACCAATATGAACCCTTGTGATTTAACAATCAAATTTAAGGATGAAAGCATATAATTTGATAGAAATTTCAATATATATAAAGGGAAGCTTTTTCTAAAGAGTTTGGCTTCCTCTCATTGCTATACTTCATCTTAGAGCCTTGGTTCCAAAATTGTGGTATGAATCTTGTAGTATCCCAACACCCAAATGTATTTACTCTATTACCTTTTTTATTATTCACCTCAACAACCTCCACACATGAAACAAAGTGCCATTAGTTAAGAGAATTAATGCCACAACTTTTGAAAAGTGTTACCATTTACCCCCAAAAAATTTACTTGTTGGAGCTAGATTGATGTGTAATTTCTCAAAACAATGACCTTTATAGTTATCAATTTATAGGGGTTGGGGTGATGTAGACCTACATAATTATTTTCGAGAACATTTGCAAGTTGTAGAAAGCCCTTCCCCATCTCTAGTTTCGAGTACAACCTAGCAAATGTACATACAATTTTGAACATAGTCCAAAGAAAAGTGAGTCACTAAATGATCAAATTTCAGGACAAAAACCTTTAGTTTTAATAAATATTAGAGATAAAGAGAAACCAATATGAACCCTTGTGATTTAATGATCAAATTTAAGGATGAAAACGTATAATTTGATAGAAATTTCAAACCTATATATAAAGGGATGGACCCTCTGCATTGAAACGAAAGTCTTAATCAACAAGAGCTCTTGGTAAGTTGGAGTCTCTACCTTCTAAAAAAATGAGAGGAGGGATTCAATTGAGAAGCAGAAACTAAATTAACTAAATTGAACCTAAAATAGAGGCTTAAGGACATAAATCAAATACTATATTATATGGAAGGAAGCAAGTACAAGGCATTTGCATATTTAATATAGTATAAAAAAAGGGACTATAGGTCAAACTGAAATCGTTTCTCTTATATTAAGCAATTCAGTAATATGTCCATGTTCTTTGAGTAGAAGTTGAATTCAATAATACAAAATTGTAAACTTGTTTTAATACTATGATTTAATCTAGTATTCGCTTCTATAGACACTGTGCAAGTACACAAGTTTATGTAGTAGTCATGTGTTATCATGTCTTTGTAGATTATTGGTATATTGCATTTTATGCAATTAACAAAGTTAGTTCTCTAAATTAAGATAGCCTTTCACTCAATAAATTTATAAAATATTTTTTTAATCAAATTGCTAAAATTTTATTATATATTGAAAAATTAAAGTCGACAACTACATTATGCTAAGATTGTTTGTTGCTATATTATCTTAGAAACAAATTGAATAAGCTTTCAATAATTTATTGATCTTTTATAGTTTAGGAGGTAACATAACTTTTAAAGATAAATTTTTAATTTATTTCTATTATTAATTTTATAAATAAAAATTACATTTTTTCCTATAAATTAAGTTAAAAATATAAACTTAAATAGGTGAATTTACATAAATAAATATTCTTAAATTTTAAATTATTTTTAAAAATATATATGATTCACAACTAGAAATTTTTTATTAAAAAATAAATTATTTTGATCTAAAAGAATATGATTGAAGAAGTTTAGACATTTTTTTAAATAGAATTATGAATTCAACAAAGTCTCATCTAGTGCTACTAAAATACTTTTAAAAAAATGAATACGAATTCATCTTCTTTAATATGATTTATTGAAAAATATTATTTAACATACATATAATTATTGTGGTTTTCTTTTATGAAAATTAATATCTAATGGTACTAACCAGAAAATTTTATCTTTTAAGAAAATTAATATTGAATTGTGCAACCAAAAACATAAATTCTCTCCCTCATAAGACAGAGACTTACAATTACTTTATAAATTTTGTTGGAATGGTAAATTGTCATAAGTGTGTATTTGTGTCTCTAATTTATTATTATAGATTTCAATGTAATACATATTTATAATATCTTTTATATAAATCTAAAAATAAAAAAATACTAAAGAATGTTTAGATCTACATAATATAGAAATTTACTATGGAGGATTTAATTTTTTCTGAATAGACCATAATTTGTTCATCTAGCCTTCCATGGGAATCGAACCCATGACCACGTGGTTAAAAGCCACGCGCTTAACTGAAATAGTTTATTAATTATTACTACATTTAATCATAAATTATCATACACTATTCTTGATATAGATAATCTTCTATTTCAATTAAAAAGTACTTTGGCTTTATACTCTTGAAATAAAAACAATTAATTTTATCTGATTGATTTATGTACTATTACTATTTCAGTTTCACAGATTTGAAGATTGAATTATACTTAGAAGTATGGTTGAAGTTTAAATAGTTAGTAAAATTATATTTTTAAAAAATCTAATAAAAAAAATGTTGAGACATGTAAATTAAAAAAATAATTACTATTTTTAATAATAAATGTTTAATTTTTTTCAATAGAAATATATAAAAGAATTTTTTTTAAAAATTGAAACAATTTAATAAAAAAATTATTGACCTTATCATCATCACCTTCAGTTAAACATGATAGTTGATTTGTTTATTTTGGTTTGCTGATATATTGTCTTAATTTATGATATGATGGTTTATTAACATATATCAAATTTATTATTCAAAATAAATAAATTTAAATAAATTATCAAGAATTTAATATAAAAATAAATTTTTTTAATATCATATTAATGAATCATATAATATTTTTATTTTTTATTAAAAAATTCTTGGGAAGTTTCTCATCGATATATCCATAAGATTAGGTGTCATAACTAAATTATTTTAACTAATCAAATTTTCATTAAATATTTATTTTTCAATTTAAAAACTTTAAGATTGTCATCCTTAAGTACGAATAATTACCAATCATACCCACTTCATTTATTTAGAAGTCATTTTAGAAGTCCTTTATTTTATTTTTTTATTTCTTTTATTTTATTTTTGTTTTTGCAAAAATCTTTGAAATACCCTTTATTTATTTACATTACTTATTGTTCAATTAATAATAATTAGTTTAAATTAGCTTAAGGTTCATAAAAAATCCCTACCCTTAACATTATAGAGAAACGTAATCTAATATTTTCCTAGGGAGAAGTTGTTTGGCATCTCTACTTGTGTTGCTTTGGCTTGAACACTACTCCTATCTCACATATAAGACATGCCTTATAGTCCCACTTGTGTTATTTGTACTCCTCTAGCTTGAAACTCATCCTCCTTATTCATTGATTGGCTCATTCCCCTTGTGCCACCTAATTCAATCACATACTCTATCAATTAAAGCAACAATTTATCTTCATGATACCTATTCTCCTAGCTAGGTCTATTGCCACACTCCCTATCTCCTCTTATAGGTTATCCTCCTTATAATGCACCATTTCATTTTATTATGTTGCACACAAACCTATTACATACTCTATAAATTAAAGCAGGAGTATTACTTCAACACATCATTTTAGTACTAAGATGTCCTTTTGGAGATTTGGACCTTGATCTCCAACATAAGAAGTGTGTGATTCTACCACTTGACTATAATCTAGTTGTCAATTATATTAAGATTTAGGGGCCCGTTTGGTAACAGGAATACAAGTGGAATAGGCATATGTATATTCTTAAAATTTTGAATTATTTGTTTGGATGCACCAAATCAGAATTGGAATAGAAATAAAATTGGAATATGTATTCCAATTTTGGCCCAAAAATGAGCATTTTCTATTCCACCTAAATAGGTCGAATTGGAATGCGTATTCCTATTCCAATTGTTTTAATTTTAGAAAATAAATTTTTTTGAGTCCATGAATTCCACATCAAATTCTAGGTGAATCAAACAAGAATAGGAATATGTAACCCCATTTTCTATTTGAGAATAAGTATTCCAAAATAAGTATTCCTATTCCCATTTTTATATTCCTACAGCCAAATAGGCCCTAGATGTCATCGATGGGTAAATTCTTGTATTATTTTATCCCTTATTTTTAGTGTTAGTGAACATTTTTTCCCTTCAAAAATATTAATGGATTCTTGACTCCATTCCCAAATTTAAGAAAAACGCAAACACTAACAAATGAGTTCTTTTGATTGTGAATGCTCTGAATTTAATAGGTACAAATTCTTGACTAAAAATATTTTGCAAATTGAATCTTTTTAAAAAAGAATATTTCTGCAATGACATTTAACCTAAAAGTATAAGGCATAACACTTAGTTCATCGTAATGAAAAGAATATGTAAATTAAAGAGTAGTTCAAATCTCACAATAATGATTAGCTACATGGTTGATTGTTGAAATGATTCTGCAACAAGAAAAAGAATAGATGAAGGTCACTCTTCTATTTTAGATATAAGAAAAACACAATGCAAGAAATGAACTAGCTTCACATAACATTCATTCTGATATGATAATGAACAATATGCTTTAATAAATCATACACTTTAACAACCAAGATTCATATATAAAACCATAAAAATTCCATATATTGTTACATCAAATATAAAGTATCATGGATCAAAAAGATAATCAAAACCAAGTTTCAATATCTAGAGAGATGACTCTCTCAAAAGCATTAAAACCAACATATATAGTTGTATAGGGCTTGAAATTTAATTTTAAAACTAACTCCCCATGGAATTACTAAAATACCAAAGTTTATCAAAATGGCTAGAATAGCTAACTAACAAAAGGAAACATTAGATTGGCCTATGGCCCCTAAGCTCTATCAAATTGCAAACTATGTTACTATAGTCTATATTGTGCTCTTGGCTTGTAGGCAGGTCTCCACCTACATATTCCACTGGTTATGAGTTCCATAAATCAATCAACTCCTTTTGTTGAGGTACACCTAGCTGCTCCATTCTAAACCTCCACATGGTCATTATCCTATGAACATGCTCCATCTTCCTCTTTTGGGCTTCCACATGATTTCTATAGATGATCATCATGGAGTCTTCTTGAGCTATGGTGGTGAAGTCTTTGACTAAGAGTTCCTTAATCTCCTTCATGATTTTCATCTTATCTTGAAAATTAGACACCACCTCCTTCAATTCCTTATTTGGTCAGTCTTTGTTTTCCATGATTCTAATATCAATACACTTAATATCATTGCTCAAAATCTTAGTAAGACATTCTAACTTCTTTAGAAGTTCAAAACATTCCTCTAGACTCTGATCAATCACCACATTCTACCACTCCAAATTCACCCTAGATACAAATAGGAAGTCAGTATCTATGCCAACATCATGTTTTTTAGCCAAAAATTTGTCCACCCCATAAGGTTGAACCTTCCTAATGTGGATGATGATGTTGACATTAAGGTCAATTTTTCTATTAGTGACTCAACACTTAGTCAGTTGGTTACCTTGCTACCAAGCTCTGTAGTTGCTACTAAGCTTATCATTCATCTAGTAGTGTTAACCAAGTGTTTTAGTTGCTACCAAGCTAAATAGTCAAATTGTAGTATATCGAGCTACATAGTGCTTACTGAGTAGTTGAGACAGTTTATAGTATAGCTCAAGCGTAGCAGTGTCTACCAAGCTATCCAGTAGAAGTGCTGAAGATCTTAGTGTTAACCAAGCTTTGTAGTGTTAACCAAGTTCTACAATGTTTATCGATCTCACAGTGTTAACAAAGTAAATCTAGTGTTGACCAAGTCATGCAATGTCAATCGAGTGATTATGTATCTACCAAGTTTCTCAGTGTTCACCAAGTCACATAGTGCTGACCAAGTTTGAGCTACTCGAAGTGATCAATATGGACTAAGCTTCAACTTTAACCAAGTGCTAGATCTTTTTGAGCATTGACAGTTTTTGCCAAGTGTCAGAACATCATCAAGTTTGTCTTCTAAACCAAAGTTACAGTAGTTGGGCCGGCTTTGTGAATTATGATGAATTTGGTATTGTAGCCGACTCCAGTAAGTTATTATTTGGATTGATATATTTAACTTTTTGTATCATATCCAAGTGTGTCAATGAGAAGTAATATGAAGTGTATGAGTGCAAATTGAAGAAGGCTACAAGAAGTATAAGGGACAACATAGATTTATCTATCACAACAAGGTGATCACTAAAACTCAAGGAATCTCATTCAACAAATCAAAGATGTAGATTAGTGATCAACAACTGATTCATTCTACCAGGTACATTAGTTAAATCCTTTAATCAAGTGGACTTAACAATCTTTTGCTAAATCTCCTAACAAGTGCATACTTAGTTGTATGTTTGTAAATCCTATAACAAGGTGCACCTCACAGTTCTTATTGCTTCTAATAGGGAAGATCACTAGAAGTGGTCAATTGTAAGCCTTAATAGGTCAACTTTATATTGTAGTACTAAAGCTTGTGGGTATTATCCCCACCCTAGTTTTACTTTCTAATTGAAAGGTTTCTAGGTCACCATATGTCATGAATGTTTTATTTCTTTCATTCTTTCATGCATGCAATTAGATTAGAATAATATATGAAGGATTAATTGGTGAAATAAGTTAAAGTTTTATTGGTTCTTGATTCACCCCTCCCCTCTCAGTAACCTAGCCTACCTTATATTTCCAATAATTGGTATCAAAGTTGTTGGTTCTTACATCAAAAGTTTAACAACTTGAGATAAGATCAAAGGCAGTGGAGATATATAGGCAAGAAAAGGCTATTGAGAATGAAAATATGTATCTTGCATTAGCTATTGGACAACTCAAGTTAGCAGAGGAGCAACTCTTTCAATCATTACTAGGAAGGAAAGATCTTGTAGTACAAATGGATGAGAATCTCTACATTGAAGAAAGAATTGAAGACTTATGTATAGAAATAAATTCTTATGAAACTGATGCATCAATCAAAGACCTATTAGATAAGAATTCCAATCTTCAAGAAGAAGTTAGAAAGCTGAAAAGAGAGCAAGAAATGAAATCAATCAAATTATGTGAAGTCGTGGAAGAAAAATATAAAACCAAAGAAGTGATAGAAGAAAGGGACAATGAAATTCAACAACTATCTCTTCAGCAAGTAGACTTTATTAATCAACTCAATGATGCAAATCAAGAGCTTATCAATCTAGGGAAAGATAATGAAAGGCTGCAAAATGATCTCAGTATTGAAAAGAAAACCAATGAGAGAATAATGAAATCTCAAGAAAGCATGAATCATTTGAATGAGAAAACTCAATATAGACACAAAGGTCAATCTAGATTAGGATATATAGAAGAAGGTGAATCATCTCAGCAAGGAGCTCAAAAGAACAAAAGACCTACTTCAAATCCTTGTGGTAAGATAGGTCATATGTCAAATAAGTGTTGGAGAAATGGTAAAGAAAAACTTAATGGAAAGTGTTACAATTGAAATAAAAATGGTCATAGAGAAAGTGAATGAATGGATAAACCTAAGTTTGAAGGAAAGTGACACAATTGCAACAAACAAGGAAACAAATCCTCAAAGTGTAAGACCAAGAAGTGGAACCCAACAGAGAAAATGGTGGGAGAAATATTTGGATGGGATTACAACACATGGTGTATATGTCACTATTGTGGTGAGTTTGGGCACATTGGAGCAAACTATGTGAGAAAACACATGAGGCAAAGAGACACTACAAAGAGATGTTTTGTTTATACAAAACTTGGACACCTTGCCAAAAATTGTATGAACACATGTAGAAAAGAAGATGAAAAGAAAGCCAAAGATGACAATATTAGAAAACAAATAAGGCAACAATGGGTGCATAAATCTCCAGAGAATTCAAGACAAAGTCCTGAAGTTGTTGACACCCAAGTTAGTGAGTTGGGTGGCCCAACCATTTCAACTTAGTTCCCTATGAAGATCACTAAAATTGTAATTTAGAAGAAACCATCTAACATTAGTTCCAACTAGCAAGAAAAAATATCCATATCAACACTCAAGATGTATGAGGATCATTGAGTGATGATGGAAATTCAAGACCTTATCGAGCAAGGCCAGGTCGCAAGACCTTATCGAGAAAGGTCAGGTCATAAGACCTTACCAAGCAAGATAAGGTTGCATATCTTTTTCACGATGCAGATGTTGAGTTGATAGTTCCTACCAAGTCAGGAGACCTTACCAATTTCAAGGTGTCTTTTGAGCACTAAAGACCAAATTGAGTGGTGAACAACCTATCATTGAGTGAATATGTGTATAAAGCATTAATGGTAATCATAAAGACTAAAATTCATTAATAGGAGGAAATTAATTGTATTATTTCACCTGGAATTTTCAAAGCAAAGAGTTAAGAGAGAATTCAAAGCCTCTAAGTGATTTTAGCAATTTTTGTTGAAGATTTCTCCATTTTTGAAACCCTGTTGTGTGATGGAATCTTCAAGCAACAAGGTTAAGAAAGGTTTTAAAATGTTGGTTCATGGAGTTGATTGCAAGGATCCTACATTCAAATTGAGTTTGGTAATTGTAGAGGCACTTGACCCTGTTGGAGCACAATCTTAGATTCTACCCAATGTACTTCTTGTCCATGATATCTGTCATTTTATCACTGTTCTATTCAGGATCTTGTAACCCTAGAAATAAATGAAGCATACAATGAACTATGTGTGGATGGTAGTCTGAAACCTGAGCACAAACATTTGGAGACAAAGGGTTTCACACATATCTTACATATGCCAAGGGATTTTCAAGTGAAGTGGATCAGACTCATCCTAAGTCATGTTCATAACATGCAATTATGGTTAGATCACCTTATTTTGATAAAAAAGAAGATGATACACAAGATTAGTAGATTTCCCATGTTAAATAAGATAAAGACCACTAAGACCTTGGGTCAGTTTGAACTAACAAAGCAGACTCTTTCCAAATGGGATGGAAGAGGCATGAAGCTTAGTGGTGTGACTAACATGGAATTGAAGTTTGGAATTTATGTGATAGCTCACAAAATCTACATCTTGAGCTAATTAAATAGTGTGTCATGTGAAGTGGTTAACCTGGAATACAAGGTGGTGAACAATAACTTATCCTTCGACCTTGCTGAGTTATTGTTGAATCAATCAAGCAAGAATATAGAGAGCATTTGAGTATCAAAGAAAAATCTATGTAAGTTTGGTTCTCTCTTGACATTTTTATTTTTCTATGTTCAAATTTTTTTTCCTTTTAAAGGTACAATAGTATGGAAGAAAGATACTCCAATATGGAAGAAAGATACTCCAATATTATACCAAATAAATGAATTCATAGCAAAGATGTGAGAAAACTTTGATAGTATCATGGACAATTATTTTGAAACATTTAAGGAGAAAATGCAGAATAAATTTAGGATTCCCAAAAAACTAGTAGAAGATTATGAGCAGGACATACATTTTATGGTTGACTGTGACAAGGTTTACATTGAGGCAGCAAGACCTAGAGTGGCATGGGTTAAGCCTCTAGAATATGAGGTTAACATTGATGACACTGAAGATATTGTTGAAGCTTTATTGAATGAGCATGTGGATCCTAAAGCTACATATTTTGGTAATTATGAAGAGGCTAAGGCTAGAATTGGGCTTGAGATCAAGTTACCTCAAGTAGTGAATAGAGGAAGGAAGAGGATAGAGAAAATAATCAAGAATTCTAAGTCATCAAGTTCTCTCATGATTAATAAGGTTAAAGGAGATGGTATAGAAGATGAAGATGTAGAGGATGATGTAGAGGATGATGTACCTATGGGAGAGGAGCCTCCAAGAAGAAAGGGAAGGTTATAATAAACAAACTTGCCAAGTCTTCCCCTACTATGTTTACAAAAATAATAGCTAAATCCAAGCCAAAAATGAAGTTAGGTGAGGAAGATGAAGCTAAATAGATTATCTTTCAGAGGTCTACACCTACCCTTCAAGAAAGATTAAAGAAAATAGAACAAGGAACAAGTATGGCATTTTTTAAGTCTCTTAAGTATGAGACCAAGAATGAAGAAGAGAAAAAGAAAATTGAGGATACCCTTGTGAAAAATTTGGGTAAGTGGAAGTATTCACCTAATGAGCTTTTACAACAAGTTACTGATATGCTTTTGAAATTAGTTAAACCTCAATGGAATAGTGCAATGAAAATTGCTACAGACATCAATGAACAAAATTTGAGACAACTTATGCCGAGTCTAGCTCAGAAAGAGATGAAGGAATAATTTATAACTAATGAGAAGAAGCTCACACTCAAATTCAATATATGTCTGATACTACTTAAGGACATTGAATCTATGGTGAATTCTACTACTACCACATGGAAAAATATCTATGGGTTGCACAAGCCTAGTGACTTTTTTGTGGATGTTGATGACAAAGATGGTGAAGAAGAAGAAGAAGTAGAAATCAAAGATGATGAGCTAGATGATGTCAATCTTGATGATGAAGAGGAAGAACGAGAAGCCACTAAAGGAAGTCTTCTAGAAATATAGAGCATTGAAGAATCTAATGTAGAAATAATTATAGAATTAGTTATTATTTCCTTTCCTCACTCTCCAAGTAAAGCCTTAGCACAATCAGGCTTAGAGAAGGCTTCTACTGAGTTGTTTGACGTCAAATCTGCTACACCAAGCGCACAACCAATCTCTAGAATTTCTCTGTCGAGTATTTCAATGACTAAAGTACCTAGCACTTCATCAATCATGCAACAAGTCTTCCCAGCATCATGATTTACTGATCAATAACAAGGTATTCATGTTGTTAGTGTTATTTCTACTATTAGTACTATTGGTGCTATTCCTACTTTTTCAACTATCATTTCCACCATGGCTAGTGCAATGATAGTTGAGAATTAGTCTCAACTGAGCATTGAAGTCTTGAATAAGGGAAAAGAAATTGTTCATTATACCATTCCAAAGATTAAGGGTAAAGAAGAGGAAGAAATTGATCTGGATGAGGACATTGTTATTCCAAATTGGGATACCTCTAACCTCACTAAAGAAGAGATGGATACCATTGGTGAACTTTGGAAGAAAAGAGCTAAGAAAATGAAGCTTAGAGAAGAGAGGGATAAGATTAATCAAGTCCTTGAGGACATAAA
Organism: Cupressus sempervirens; assembly: GCA_028749045.1. Classification (NCBI taxonomy): domain Eukaryota; kingdom Viridiplantae; phylum Streptophyta; class Pinopsida; order Cupressales; family Cupressaceae; genus Cupressus; species Cupressus sempervirens. The sequence goes on from CM053786.1 coordinate 748,516,614, forward strand.
GAGCATATTTGTTGATTCTCTAAATATTAAGGTTGATGGTAAACAACCTATTTTGGATCAGTTAGCTGAAATTGTCCACAAGTACAATGAAGAATTAAATGGACAAGAAAAAATGATGCAAAGAGCTTAGAGAATATTTGAAAATAAAGTGTTGGATCAAGTAACAAAGAATACTGATATAGATCAAGTAGAACTGTCTACTATTCTTACTTCATTGGAAACATCTATTAGTAATGTTGTTTCTTTATTTATCAAATTGGGTGACGCATCTATCTTCACAAAGGAGATCAAGGTAAATTATCCAAGATAGATCATATGAAGGCAAGTGCACACTAGCTATCACTTGATCCAAGTTATAGTTCTACACACTTCACAAATATCAGATATCTAACAAATATTCAAGCAGAATTATTGAGGAAAGAATCCATAATTAGGGCCACACTTGCAAAAATTTGTGACATGATTCTTCCAAACATGGATGCACTACAAAATCACATTGCACATGCAAAGACTCCCATCCATGATAATAACTTCTCCATAGCTGACCACATCATAGAACTGTCAGCAGAGGTACATATAGCCTTGCATGCAAGTAAGGCATTGCAAGAGAATTGGGACAAGACTATGGTACTAATCTTAAAGGTACATTCTAATTTCTTGTCACATTTTGGTATTAACTTGTAGATATTATACATTTTTGGCATTTATGTCAAAAATGGGGAGAAGTAAATATTCTTAGGAGAGAAGATATGTATATTATTAATAAAGGGAAAGAAGAAGATTATCTGTATAAAGTATGGGAGAAGTAAATGTATATATCTGGAGACATATATGTCTAGGGGAGTAATAATATGTAGAAATAAGCAGTAAATATGTTTACAAAAGAAATTTTAAAAAATTAGAAAAATAGAGTAATTTACCGAGCTACAATAGCAAGAAGTCAAAACCAAGTTGAAGACATAGAAAGTTGATAAAGGAAGTTTTGACTTGTAATTTTGAGAATTCAGATTTTTCGGTTTGAGAAGTGTTTTTGTCACTAATGCCAAATGGGGAGATTGTTGACATTAAGGTCAATTTGTCCATTAGTGACTCAACACTTAGTCATTTGGTTACATTACTACTAAGCTCTATAGTTGCTACTGAGCGTATCATTCATCTAGTAGTTTTAACCAAGTGTTTCAAGTGCTACTAAGCTAGACAATTAGATTGCAGTTCATACCAAGCTACATAGTGTTTATCGAGCAGTTGATATAGTTTATAGTATAGCCCAAGTGTAGTAGTGTCTACTGAGCTATCCAATCGAAGTGATGTAGATCTTGGTGTTAACCAAGATTTGTAGTGCTAAGCAAGTTCTATAGTGTTTACAAAGCTTGTAGTGTTAACAAAGTAAATCTAGTGTTGACCAAGTCATGTAGTGTCAACTAAGTGATTATGTATCTACCGATTTTTTTAGTGTTCACTGAGTCACAGAGTGCTGACCGAGTTCAAGCTACTCGAAGTGATCAATATGGACTGAGCTTCAACTTCAAATGAGTGCCAAATTTTTTTAGTGTTGATAGTGTTTGCCAAGTTTCAGAATAGCACCGAGTTTGTCTTTTGAACCCAAGTTACAATAGTTGGGCTAACTTTGTGAGTTATGATGAATTTGGTATTGTAGTCGACTCCAGTAAGTTATTATTTGGATTGATATATATGTAACTCATTTTATCATATCCAAATGTGTCAATGAGAAGTAATATGAAGTGTATGAGTGAAAATTGAAGAAGGCTACAAGCAGTATAAGGGACAATAGAGATTTATCTATCATAGCAAGGTGATCATTGCAATTCAAGGAATCTCATTCAAAAAATCAAAGTCACATATTAGAGATCAACCACTGATTCATTCTAATAGGTGCATTAGTTAAATCCCTTAACTAGGTGAATGTAATAATGTTTTGCTAAATCTCCTAACCAAGTGCATACTTAGCTGTATGTTTGTAAATCCTTTAACAAGGTGGACCTCACAATTCTTATTGCTCCTAATAGGGAAGATCACCAAAATGTGGTCAATTGTAAGCCTTAACAGGTCAACTTTATACTATAGTACTAAAGCTTGTGGATATTATCCCCACCCCAATTTTACTTTCTAATTGAAAGGTTTATGGGCCACCATATCTTGTGTCAAAGTGTTATGAATGTTTTATTTCTTTTATTATTTCATGCATGCAATTAGATCAGAATAATATATGAAGGATTAATTGGTGAAATAAGTTAAAGTTTTATCGGTTCCTAATTCACCCCTTCCCTCTTAATAACCTAGCCTACCTTATATTTCCAACAAATGAACTCATCCCATTTTACCTTCTTTACTTCCCAGGTGTTCAGCTCTGATTGGAGCTCAACTATGAATTTATCTGCTCTTTTTTTTTATCTCAGTGAAGTTGGAGATATAATTTACCCCATTAGAAACCATTGAATCAATACATTCATTGAAAACATGAGCTACTATCCTATCCCTTTTAATTTGATCCAGAAATATTTGGTTTACTAGAGAAGTGACATCAACTATAGAAGTGACATTAGGAAAAGCTATGGCATCAGGGTTCTATAGAGAATGAATGTACTCCACCATCAACCATAGGGACTACTTCAAATCTCTTTTATCCTTCCAATCCTTCAAAATTCTATTAACGATCCTTGAATTGCTAGCTTGGAAGACCTTCATGTGTATTGATGCATGTCCTACGTCAATCCTTTCGACAATGTAATATTGTGGCATTATATCATCACAAATCTCATCCTCTACAGGATTATATGTGTTAGCAAACCAACACCCTATTTTCTCATCTAAAGAATAGTTTTCACCTTGGACTTCTTACTTCTAGATGTTTTTCCTAGGAATTTACTTACCATGTCTCCCATAGGTACAATCATTGCAACTATGCTCCTCTTCTTACTAACCAACAAATCAAACAAATTGGGTATAGAAGAGATACCTTTAGATAGTGGATTTTGAAAAGATGGGGGGGGGGGCCTCCAACAATCAATGAATTTAGGAAATTAACCCCATCAACCAATTACTAAGTGTTTTGGTCCATGACCTTGATTGGTCTTTCAATGATGGACTCCACTACATGTTCACTTTCACTTTCCTCCTTGTCTAGGCCAACAAAAACTTATTTTTAGGCCTTTTTCCTTTAGCTACCTGAGGGAGTGATCCTAGGTGTAGGATAAACTTGAACTAATCAGTGAATAGGAGATATAGATTTTATGTTAGTTGCAAGGTGACATGTAACAATTTGATTAGTATGAGAAAGAGGAGGAGTTGAATTAGAAATAGTGGAGCTTCTTTTATGACTCTGTTGAGTTGGCCCTAATTTTAATTTCTTCTTCTCAATGATCCATTTCTTAGTCTTATTAATAATGCAAAGGGTTCTAGCCTACAATTCATCCTACTCTAGCTTGGTCTAGTCCAACTTAGGTATGTGGAGGGCTTCAACTTTTTCAATAAATAATGGATCAATCACCTCCTCATTTTTGTCTTCTTTAACACCGGTAACATCTATTTGCAATTTGAATTCTTGGATCTACTTCAAAGTGAACCTAGATCAGCATCTCTTCCTCACTTCATAATCATCTTCACAGTCTGCCCAAAAATCTTCTATTTGTGGCACATGAGTAAAGGAGAGGTGTAGTTCAAACTGGGATTGTGCAAAACCTTTGTTATCAAAATTTGGTCAAGCAATATAAGGGGTTAGGTTCATATTTTTTAGTTCATCTTCTAGATTGAAAGCATCACAAATATTCTTCTAGTGGGAGTGGATGAGTCCAATTGGGAAAGTAAAGTTGGAACCTCTCCTTGTCTTGGAATTTTTTTCTACCTCTTCCACTTGTCTACAAACTTCAATTAACACATAGTGATCTAAGTAATACCTGGGTAGTTTTAGGGGTTCATCCTTGTAACCTCTAACTCCTAGATATGTAAATTTAGGGAACTAGATGAAGAAGCTATCATACATTGTAACAAGTTGAGGCACTTCTTCTAATAAACTTTTTTTTTTTCACTAGAATTTAAAAACCAATTTTGCTAAGATGTTGTCCTGAACCCTCCTGAAATCTTTAGGATTCTTCTTCTACAACAAGGGGTAATAGTCATAGATTTTCATATTACTAGTCTATTAATGATGAGGCAGACCTTCCCACTCCCTACAACATGCAAAATTTAGAACAAGTAGGAGGACACATAAAAATTGATAGTTCCTAGCCCTTGGAAAGCTCCTCATGTAGCCTATTTGCTATTATTTTCACCCAATCGATATACTTACCCTCATCTAGGATAGTTTGAATGAAAAAGTACATCCAATTCTCCCAAACAAAGGCATGTTATTTCCTTTTATCCTATTGAGAAAAATGATAATGTCTCAGATCTTGTGAATCATGTGTTCATGTGTCAAGGTTTGAGGCAGATGCCAACCACTTTTCTCTAGTTTAGCCAGCCAATTCTTAGTGATAACTTTGTTGAAGTTGTTGGTGTTGGTAGTGAACTAAGAGTAGGATAGGCTAATAGTCCAATCTAATTCATATATTTCTTAGGGTGGAATTCTCAAGGAACCCATTACTGTAACCTAATTGACATAGACTAAAGCCTCTCCATTGTCTATCTTGATACACCTTTCTATAGCATCATACTTGTAGCTACATTACAAAACTATTTCTAGACAAAGGATTGCCTCAGGGAAACCTCCAACCTGCACTAATATGGTCAAGAATTTTTTTTTTAGAAATTGGCCCAGGTTCATCTTTGTCAAACTTTGATACTACTCTCTTAATCTCCTCATTTACAAGGGTGGTATCTCCTAATTTTGTCAAGAAACTAGTTAAGGGTGATGGTTTCTTTCCTTTGGGTAATTTGAGACATGGTGCATCCATATAATAACTATAGGCCTTCAAGCATGCAATTAAAAGAGGATTTCAAAAAGAAACTAGACAAGTTTTCTTAACTGCTAAAGGAAAGGAAAATAGAAGTTTTTTAAGGAGTAAAGAGAGACTCATCATGCAGAATGTACGAAAATTCCCTGCAAGGGACACTAAATTGTTATCTACTTTTATCTCTATAAGAAACAAATCTCTTACCTTAAACAATCATGGCAAAATAACCAAAAAGTTATTTTATGAAAGTTAAAACCTAGAGAATATGTTGTGAAATGATAGGAAAAGTATATTTATGATAGGGCATTTTTTACTCATTAATGAGTACCTTTATCCTCACATGTACCAAATCTTACTCTGTCATCATTCCTAACATGATCATTAACTGCGTGTATTTTCCCCACTTTCAAAAAATTTAGAAGTGTCTATATCACCACGTATCTCTGGCAACCAAATTTTAAGCTTATAAACTTTGAAATTTTGAACCATGGATAATTGATTCAAAGTTCAAGTTCGGCCTATTGTGAATATATTGGGACATGATGCTCATAGACTGATTCAAAATTAATAACAACATTTTTTCATGGAACTTTGAACTTAAACCAACATGGCAAACTATTCAAGGTTTAATTTTAAATAGACCATCATAGTCCATTGTATATCAAAGATCATATCATGCATAGGTAAATGGGCAAGGTCAACCCTAGAACCTTGAAACTTTGAACAAAATGGTTCAAGGTTCAAGTTCAAGATTTAGGTTTGACAATTTTCTATATGCAACCCAAGTGCGTCAACATGAGGGGAGGTCAACTTGAACCTTTTAAACATTGAACCTATTGCTTCAAGTTCAAGTTCTAGACAATTTTCAATGGTAAGAAAAGTTTAAAAATTAAGTCCAAAAAGGGGGTAACATTTAGCAAGTAGGATGAAACTGGCATTTAGCATATATATCACATATATGCATCCCAACCTCCATCACACATGTAGGGCCTCTAGAAAATGTCACCCTCTTCCAAGTCACCTATCGTCCAACACAAATTGATCATACCCCATAACTTCATATAATGGAGTCTTCTCCTCTAACTAAACATCATGGACTCATTTGTAAATCTCTCCCTCCTAAGTCCTACTAGATGTGTCATGTAATATGTTCTCATGCATACATATAAATCAATGTGATATTAGTTAGTTTCTATTGATTTTTGTAAAATATTAGCTACATGTCTTGATAAAATGTGTAAGTGTAGACATTACCCCATGCCAACTACTTACTCTAAGTAACCATCTCTAATATACAAACTCCCAACCCTATGCTTGAGTGTCATCTTCTCCTATCTAGTAGTAGTATCCCACTTAATAATGCATATATGCAAATAGTCATGCCCAAGGTTATCAAAAGTGCCCTTTCTAGGTCTAGTTGATTGCAAATGATGGGGAAAAATACCTATACAATAAATACTCCAAAATAGCCACTATTGCTCCTTTACCAATTTATACACAATACACCTAATAGGAATACAAAAAATATGGCATATGTTCCCTAGAGTCATTTCAATCTCCCCTATTGGTAGATTAATTGTGGTGTCCCATCTCCTCCACCTCCTTTCTATCACATTGAACATGGATTAAGCATCCCTCAATAGTGGCATCCATCCAATATATGTTATGTCACATGCCTATAATTATTCACACCCATCATCCTTAAATAATCAGGTTAGTCCCAACACCATCAACCTTATCTCATTTTTCATCAAGGCACCTATCCTAGTATACATATCATCACAACACCATGTTAAAAACCTTTTCTATTTTTACCTAAGATGATTTTCTTTTATCTCTCTTCCCCCTTTTTCTATTCCAATGATTTTTCCCTTCCACAAGGCATATCAGCATGTCTCTTCTCAAATATTCCTATCTAGTATTACTCTTCTTAGAAAAACCAACCTTCCCATGATTGAATTCACCCCTTTTCCTATAGATCTAGAAAAATTATACAAAGTTAAAAATTATATAAAGTTATCCCTTATTTTCCCAAAACTTTCCCTTTCTACATAAATATGCCTCTTTTCCTATGTATTCACCTATTTAGAGGGTAATTTTCTCCTCTTTTTAAAGAATTCCTTTGTTAAGTGAATCTACCCCTATTTCAACAATTTTGCCTCTATGGAAGTGAATTCACCCATCATTTTGTTGATTTTTTCCCTACGAGATAAATATCACCTACTACTTATCTTTTGTGGTTCTTCTTAAAAAGATGTGCATTTTCCCTAACTTGAATGAATCTCCCTCCTTTCCTTATAATTATAAACTCTATCTTCTAGGGAACTAAATGAATTTTTTAGAAATAGTTTTAGAACATAATATTCTATCCAAGTGCCCTAATCATCATGTTGCTTTCATGATGCTTTCCTGATGCAATGAATGTGGTACATTAGCATCTTGTCTCTAGTGTAGATTTTCTATATCCAGTTGTCATTAATATATCTTTATCTCATCAATCCAAGGGTAACCTATAGAACCAAGAAACCTCTTTCATATATGGGATACATTTTATAGTCAACCTAAGGTCAAAAATTTGAAATGGATTAGCATATTCACCACATGGAATTACTTATACTACTATTTATCTACTCAAAGGAAACTTGTCATAAAGAAACTATTTATTCTTATAAAAAAACTATACCCTATCTTTAACAGCTATTTTTATGTAGTTTATTTTATAAAATAATTGTTATTATGAAGAATATGAATAATATTTAAGATAGCTTTTATTGATTATGCTAAAAGAAGACATAATTTGTTGATCATGACCTGGCATATCTCTCACTAACTCATTTACAATGAAAGTGTCATCAACTTGTGATGTCCAGGTATCAGTGATAACTTTAAGAAACCCCTCCCGAAAAAAATACCTAAACTGTTGGTGAATCTAACATTTTGTGGGCAAGAGAATTTTAATGTTGAGGGTGATTTTTTGGTTCCATATAGGGAAATAAAATATTATATGCTAGTGATTTTTTTTCTTGCCCTAGCAAAAATCATTTTAAATGTGGTGAATTAATGTTTTTTCTTGCTGACATATAAATAAATGATGGCTATTTTTTCCCTTGCCAAAAATAAATTAATAATGTTAGAGGTGAATTACTTGTTTTGTAGAAAAATGAATAACATTTGACTTGGCTAATCTTTAGTGGTAAACTAAAAAATTGTTTAATTTGAAAGCGAATTAGTAGTCACTTCAAGTTTCAACTTGTGTACTATCTTAGGTCTATTATTAATAATGCCATAACATTGTTACATCTGTGTCACTATTACCAAGTCAGCTACTATCACTTTCAAGTTTCATATTATTAATACAATAGTTTTATAGACCATCAATTAATTAGAGATCAATGACAAAAGATGCATTTCGAGGCCACTCACTTGAATAGAACTGGACTCGTATGCAATTCTCTAGAATGGAGACATGTGGGCATGGAAACCATTAAAGCATTAACTAGAATGTACTCAATGTCAGATACTTTTGACTGTCTAACATTAATGCGAGTACATTTTGGCATTTTGCACACTTGAAAATTAATAAGAATATGAAAAAATAAGATATGAAAGATCCTGAACACCAAAAAAATTAATCCAGTTGCTATTAAATAGTTGTTTCAATTCCTCTTTCATTATCATTTCTCAAATTCTTCAATCTAAATTTGGTTTACAAAGTTTCTTGAACTTTAGTCATGGATACACCAATTTTCCTGAAATGCACTATAATGGCTCTACAAAAGCCCTTTTTGGGAAGGATTCCTAATGATGTCCTTGCCATGGTTTGCAAGCCAGATGCCCAAAGTCCTTTTATCTACCATGCTATATTCATGGTCCTCAGCCATGAGTTCTTAAGAAATGATAATAGGTACCGTGTGTCCACAGATATTACCTCTCACTTCCTCGTGTCTCTTCTTGACCTTGGAGGCAGTCAAATAGACATTATGATGCTTCTACGTAACATTTTTAAGGAAAAAATTTTAGAAGATGATGTCAAACTTTTTGTATTGGTCAAGCAGGTATTGGGGCCGAGCATTGGCATCCCTTTTGCAGACGTAGCAGACAAGTGTTGGGAGCAAGGCATAGGGAGAATTATATAGAAGTATCCCTTCCTACTCAGCATGAATGAATGATAATTGACTTGTCATCAAAAGTGGGCACAACACGGAAGAGATTTTGTACAGAAGTGGCTATTTTTAGATGACATTAGCGAGACTTACTTTACATGGCTAGATGAGTTCAATGACATCATCTTCTCCAACAAATTCCTTGTGGAGGGACTTGAAGACCTTTTTGATTGAAGGCTTCAAGCCCTTGGCCCCTCAACCCATTGATGCTTCTAGCCTCCATGTTCCCTATTTCCTAAATCATGTTTCCTTAACCCTTGCCCTTTGGGCAAAAAAATGTTTTTAAGATATTTGTTTTTTCTTTGGATTGGGACTTGCCCTTTAATGTACATTGTAAATTATAAAATAGTAAAACCAGGTTGATTTATTCAACTATTTTGAATATCTATGTTATGAATCAGTATTATGTACATTGTACACTCTAAAATATTATCAATGAAAGCAATAGTTTTTGGCTTCTTAAATCATTGTTCCTGTTAGTCTATGACTTTGTTTTTGGCATCTCAATGCACTGTTGAAATGTTAGTCTATGACTTTGTTATAAAAAATTAACTGTTCATAGTTATAAAATTAGAACTTAGAAACAAAAAAAGGGTTTCAACAATCCTTTTATGGTTTTATATTTGATTAATGATTTATAGTTTTAAAAAAATATTCAATTGAAAATCATCCAATTAAAAGTTTTGTAATTTCTGAAACTATTTTTCTTCAATTTGATTGGTTAAAACAAATGGAGCGATAAGAGTGGATTTTAAGGAAAACTAAAGATTATAACATCAACAAAGTTAAATAAATTTTTGATTATTTTTGTGTCAATTTTTTATTTCATACCTATCTTGTCACCTAACTTTTTTTCATTATGAAATAATTTTAATGATGAAGAATAGTTTATAAACAATTATCACAATTTATAATATATGTTAATAATTTATAGATAATTAAACTATATTATATTTTAATTTTGAAACTAAATATAGCATTTGTAATTATATTTATAAATTTTAATTATTTTATTTAAATTAAACTATTGTCATTATTATTTCATATCTTGCACCAATTTTATTTTATAAAATTTAATATATCTTCATTGAATTTTTCATATCATCTTTACAATAAAAAGTTTATGCTAGAAAAAAAATCCTTTATTTATATTATATTAAAACTATTATGATAATAATAATAATAATAATAATTATTATTATTATTATTATATATATATATATATATCTAACATAAATAATTAAATTAACATCATGATTTTGACATGTTCAAACTTAAAAATAAAATAATAATAATTAATAACAATTTCTTTAACAATATTTATTTCAATATTTTTCTCTATATTAATTAATATGCTATTTGAATTCTTTTCATGGTAATATTTTTTTAAATCAATTATTTACTAATTTTATCATTTTTTTTGCCACAAACTTAGTTGCTATGGAACCTTGTTTAAATAATTAATATTAGTTATTTGAAAGGTTTAAGTTTTGATGATCGCAATTCTATTTTAAACCAAATTTTAAAATATTGAAGCTAAATTCTTTTTCTACCCAAAATTGGGACATGTGTACTTGAAGATTCTACCCAAAATCCTGATTGTTGACTAAAAAAAAGATCGACGGTCCAAGATGAATTTCGGGCCGATTTGGAGAATGGTTTCCCATGTGCCTAGATTCATCTAGAATCGTAACACATGTCCAATCATTGCAAAGCTCAATTAAGTGTCAAGACTCAGTTAATGTTAATAATAATTATGTTTATAAACAATTATCACAATTTTCAATATATGTTAATAATTTATAGATAATTAAACTGTATTACATTTTAATTTTGAAACTAAATAATAAATATGAATAAAAATATAACATTTGTAATTATATTTTTAAATTTTAATTATTTTATTTAAATTAAACTATTGTCATTATCATTTCATATCTTGCACCAATTTTATTTTATAAAATTTAATATATCTTTATTGAATTTTTCATATCATATTTACAATATAAATTTTGTAATAGAAAAGAAAATTATTTCTATAATAGAAAAGAAAATCCTTTACTTATATTATATTATAACTATTATAATAATTATTATAAATTATATATATATATGTATATGTATATGTATATGTATATGTATATGTATATGTATATATGTATATGTATGTATATATGTATGTATGTATACATACATATATATACATACATACATACATATATATATATATGTATGTATGTATGTATGTATGTATGTATGTATACATACATACATACATACATACATACATACATATATATATGTATGTATGTATACATACATACATACATACATACATACATACATACATACATACATACATATATATATATATATATATATATATATATATATATATATATATATATATATATGTATATATATACATACATATACATATATGTATATGTGTGTGTGTGTATATATATATATATATATATATATTATAAATAATTAAATTAACATCATAGTTTTGACATGTTCAAACTTAAAAATAAAATAATAATATTTAATAACAATTTTTTAAACAATATTTATTTCAATATTTTCTCTATATTAATTAATATGTTATTTAAATTCTTTCCATGCTAATATTTTTTTAAATCAATTTTTTTTGCCACAAACTTAGTTGCTATGGAACCTTGTTTAATATTAGTTATTCAAAAGGTTTAAGTTTTAATGATTCATGATTTGATCTGGACCATTCAATAATATAGATCGACAACTACAGCTCTATTTCGGGCCAAATTTTAAAAGATTGAAGTTAAATTCTATTTCTACCTGAAATTGAGACACTGTACTCAAAGATTCTACCCAAAATCCTGACCGTTGACTAAAAGAAAGATCGATGGCCCGAGATGAATTTTGGGCTGATTTGGGGAATGGTTTCCCATGTGCCTAGATTCATCTAGAATCGTGATACTTGTTCAACTCAATTAAGTGTCAAGACTCAGTTAATATCATTAATAATTATGTTTAGTCTTTTTAAAAAAATTATTACTTAATCCTGACTCGATGATGCTACAATTGTTAAGTAAATGGCATATCAATGCCAACAGAAATAGCTTGGGATGAATTTCGGGTAGATTTTGGATCCTCTATTATTGTTGTCAAGAAACATCTAGAATCATGACCTGTGTCCTTAACAAGTGCCACATTTTCGGATGACTCTTGACAATAGCAATAGAAATCCAAAAATTGACTTGAAAATTATATCGATAATTAAGTTCAATTTTTATTAATTAATTAATTTAAAATGTACAAATTTCAAAATTCAAATGTATATTAATGTAATAAATTTTTACTTTTTATTATTATAGTTATGTATATTACTATGTTATTGAGTCTTTATGTTGTTTACATGTACATTATACATACTATTAGTAAAGTACCTAAAACCATTAATTACTTAATACTTTCATTTTAACTTTTAACTATTTACCTTCTATGTTTTTAGAGTATGAAGTTGAAAGTTCTCCAAGTCAAGAGTCTAATACAATAGGGTTTCAAACTTTAACTTTTCAAAGACTGACTGAATTCTAGTTTGTGTTCTAAAAACTGAAACTGTGAAACTTGAGTATCACAGGACAACACCAATTATTGAATCTCGATTTTGGGTATTTAAATTTTTTTTTTAAAAATTCTTTGTGATTTGCAACAATAGAAATCTTGATTTTTATTGAATGAGGTTTACATTTTACAATTTTTTTAAATAGGGCTTGAAGAAGAATTTTGTGTAATAACCAGTAGCAGGCATGGGCAAAACAAAGTCAAAAACTTCCAATATGAGTGCAAGCATAAAGGGAAAGAAAGACATTATAGAACTCAGGCAAGTGCTACAAACCCCAGGTTTCACCGATGAATGTCATGATATTTTTTATCTTGTTATCCATGGAGATTTTGGAATCATGAGAATCAGATATTCATTGTTTAATAAGTGGAAAGATACACAAATGGGGAGAAATTATTACAAATATAAGAACAGTATTATGGACATACAAATAAACTAGTTGCTTTGGTTATAGGATTAGCAAACCTCATTGTATCCAAAGTATTCCCTTGCCTTGAAATTGTAATGCTATGCGCTCAAAATTATGATGAAAATAGAAAGACAAGTGTAAAAAAAACACTCAAGATGAAATTTTATCCATAACTGCGAGTGAATTTTTCACTCTATTAGACCTAGGGCTAGGGTTTAAAACATAAAGCTTTAACAAGTGCATTGACTTAGATAAACTAGCACAAGCTTACAACAAAATGGAAAGAGTTTTTCAAGATTCATATATTAAGGGTTTGATAAACTCAGAGTCATCTACTAGTATTACATTGGACATAGACCATAAGCCTCCTTATCAGTATGATATTTTTTGTGCCTTGGGTTCATAATACTATTTCTTTGTTATCATTTTGTCTAGGATTGGATAATAACAAGGAAGTGGGGGCTAGTGTTCTTGAAATGATTTATAATATCCATTGTTGAGGTCAGTTAGTTGAGAAGGTAGATGTAAGATATAATTTTGTTCAGCAAATTGTTGAATCTATGCAATAATAATTACTAATGATTAAAAAAAGTACAACTATAGGCAAGATGAAGACATTTAGGTTCACAAGTTACTTGTGCTACCTTCTTTTAGCAAATCATCATCTAATATTTGAGATAGAGAACAATAAGCTTGATATTGAGGTCTATAAGTTTGATGAGAAAACCCAAAAGAAATTAGAGACTCCAAGTCCAATATATGAGTGGACACATAAGATGAGGATGACTACTAAAAATATTAATGACAACCATTTTGTAGACTTCTTTTTGGAATCTATTTACCAAAAAATCATAAGCACTTTGATTCCTAGATTGCCTGTCTTGTAAAGATTGCATTCAACTAGTAAGTCAAATTCAATTAGCTGACTGATTCTTCATGGAAGAGTACGTGGTCTTAAAGTTTTACGGTTCAATGGTTGAACCATGCAAACTTCCAATGCATGTTACAAAAAAGGTTTTTGCACTAGAATATATATGGAAGATAGAGAGCATAGATAAACTTTTCAATGGACAACAAAAGAAAATGATATTTCCTTCCTTGTCTTTCACAATTGGAGGCCTCACATTTGAGAGAAAAGCTTTCAAAGTGGGAAATGAATTGGTAACTTTTTTTGGCTTTCATTTTGTTAGTCACTAGAACTATGATCCGCTAAACATAATAGAAACAAAACTTATTGCCAATGAGAACTTTGTGAGAAAATATCAACATCAGGAGATTCCATTGATAGAAAAGTTAAAAATTAAGGATTTGTGGGATGAGGTTAAGAAGAGATAGAGAATAATATTTCAATGCAAGAATTGTCATCCCAAATTACAGCATTGCACATATTAGAGTCACACAAATCAGAGCCTCTAACATATTTAAATTTCTACAAGAAAGCATCTCAACCTTCTAAGAGGTCTATGCCAAAAGCAATTAAAGAGGCATGCGTAGCTAAATTGTGGTGTCAAGCCATGATGACTAATTTTTGAAAAATGAGGCAAAAGTTGGGTGAACCAAAGACATCAGCAAGTTTTGAGGAAATTGACGAGGATGAATTTTTCAACAATTAATGGAATACAGAGCATCCAACTATACTATATGATTTTGCCAGTTGTAGTGACAATGATATTTAAAGATAGAAGGACCTCAAGTCTAATGTCGACATTCAAGGTATTCAGGACTTTGGGTCAACTAGGGGTAGACATGTTGTTAATCTTCAAATGAGTGATTCTAGTAAACAAATGTATAGTAAAGGGGCAACTATAATACAAAAAATGGGTTATGTAGATATAGGGCCCATTGGTGCAAGTGGTGAAGGGATTTGGAATCTAGTTCCAGTACCAGACCCACCCAAATGAGGAAGTATACTAATAATTGGACTTCTTGATGAGATTGAAGATAATTCATCTAGAAAGGGAAAAAAACATTATAGTAAACTAGTTCTGAAGGTCATCCCACCACATTATTTGTTAAATCTTCAAATCTAGTTTTAGTTGATCCCACTAACACTGGTATTGGCACTAGCATGGATGAACCTTGTGCAAAAAAGCAAAAAGTTATGACAATTACACCACAAGCAATGTCAATGGTTACTTCACCAATGTACACACCAATAGCTTCTGTAAAAAATCCTGAAAAAAGTCCTAAAATGCCAGGATTTGGAATGGGCCAGCTTTAGTATGTTGGCAATCCTCAAAATACAATTGTAGGTGGAGTAACTTTAACTGGAATTGGAGAAGCATACAAAAATACAATTGATAATTCACCTTTCAAACACTCAATTGTGTCAGCAAACTTATATTTTAGTTTAAACAAGTTTGTATCAAAGTTAGATAAGACAAGCAAAAGAAATAGGCAAATTATGAAGACTTTGAAAAGTGATGCAGTTGTTGAATGTCAGGGATCTTCTAATAGAATATTTCCAACATATGATCCAAACAATGAAATGATGAACTTCATGGCTATCATGCCCCTAGCTATAGATAATAATCCACCAAAAAATGTAATAAATTGTAATGATGTACAAATTACCAGTCTTCAAATGAATTTGTCAAAAGTGAATTTTTTTGACAAAATCAATATATCAAAAGAGAGCAACAAAATGGTCTACTCTACACTTCTAAAGGCAGAGAGGGGAAAAAAAAGGCTTACAAAGAAAATAAAAAAGTTACAAGTAGACCTCAATAATGTAAAGGCCAAGGAGAAAGCAGCAAACAATAGGTTCAAAGAATTGTAAAATGGGATGAAGAATTCATCTCCTACAGAGGAAATTGTCAGCCAAGAAAAGCTGAATGAACAAGTGCAAAATTTGACTAAAGAATTGGATGAGTGCAAAGAAAAAATTCAACATGAAAAAGCCTCTACTACATAGTTGTTCAAGTTTGTAGAGAGTAGTGCACACATCAACAATAAATTGAAAACTGACCTGGATTTTTCTGCCAAGGAAAATAATAATTTGAAGATTGAATTGGAGAATGAAAAGAAAAAAGAGGAGTCTAAGGCAAGGATAATTGATAATTTGCTAAAGGAATTGGGGAATGAGAAGAAAAAAGAGGAGTCTAGTGCAAACACAATCCATAATTTGAAGAAGCAATTGGAGAATGTGAAGAAAAAAGATGAGTCAACTGCAAAAAAAATCTTTGATTTGAAGAAGGAATTGGAGAATGTCAAGAAAATAGAGTCTAGTGCTACTGCAAATAGTAACACAATCCACCATATGAAGAATGAATTGGAGAATGCAAAGAACAAAGAGGAGTCAATTGCAAAGAAAATCCTAGATTTGAAAAAGAAATTGGAGAACGTGAAGAAAGAGGAGTCTACTCAAATACTCCATGATTTGAAGAAGGACTTAGACAATGCAAAGAAATAGGAGGAGTCCATTGAGAAGACAATCCATGATTTGAAAAGGGAACTTGAGGATGAGAAGAAGAAAGAGGTAACTACTACAAAGACAATCTAGGATTTGAAGAAGAAATTGGAGGATGAGAGGAAGAGAGTAACTAATTGGCAAAGGCAACTAGAGGAAATACAAAAAAAGAGTGAAATAGAGTGTTTGAAATGAAGAAAAATATGGAGAATGTAATTGCACGAAACAAAATGACATCTTTTGAAGACCATCATGTCAAGGATACTATAATAGACACAATTAAGCTTATCAAACAAGAAAATTGGGACAAAATAATGAAGAACAGTGATAGTTTGTTTGAATAGTTTGAATTAAATAGTAATCTTAGACTTGTCTTTGAAAATGTAAACAAAGATATTGTGGGTGAAAGATGAATCTTCACCAATTCTTTAAAAAATCTTGCTAAACAAATTTTGAATAAAGTACAGAGATCTAGTGACAAGGATTTGGCAAATCATGGAATAAACAATTGTTTGGATTTCTCTATAATGACCTTTATTGTCTGTCACAATTGTGAAGAAGTAGTGGAAATAGATGAAGCTCTCAAATCTACGTCCAAAGACTTGATGAAGGTGAATCATAGCATATTGAACTTGCTAAATGTTGGATTACCAAATCTAGCTTACTGAGACGACAATTCATTGGAAAAGAAGATTACATGCAAAAGTTGCAGAACACCATGAATTTTGATTTAGGCAACTTGCTTGAGGAAACCACTCCAAAAAGAAATGCAAGTTGCATCAAACCACTATCAACAATGAATGTAGTTATAGATAAATTCCTTGATTCATATAAAACTATCTCTATGATACAACTATTTAGCGACAACCTCAAACAACTATAGCTTCCAAATGATGTAGTATGGAGCACTCTAAAGAACTTCATTGGAGCTGGGTCATCTTCTCGAACTGTTACTATTGCTATTAGTGGTAGTCATAGTTGATAGCACTAAGAAGTAACAACTTAGTAAGTGATAATACTATAACTGTATTGTTATTTGTTGCTCTTTAATTTCAAATTTTGTATTTTATTTCAACTTTGTTTAATGTTAATTGTTACAAGAATCAAGAGTCAGCATATCAGGATAGTTGGACAGCCAAGAATTGGCATACTATTACTACATAGAGCAAATAGAAAAAATTTCCCTACTCCTACTTGAAAAAATTGTACAAGTGGCAATGTGATTGTACACACATAATGTATTATGTAGTAATAATATGATTATATATACAATTAAAAACTGACCTACAACTATTATTGCTCCCTTGTATCTACAAAAGGGAATTCAAGGTCATTTCAATTTGACATTGAGTCATTTGCAAAGGGTTGTAATTGTTAAATGTATTATATTATAGCCTCATTTATAATTATAAATTATAATAAAAAAATTTAAAAATAGATTTTATTCTGTTAAATGCATTATGTTAATATTCCTTAAAGAAACTAGAATCAATGAAAATCTAAAAATAAAAATGTCTAAAAACTAGAATGAATGAAAATCTCAAGTTCAACATGTACTATTGCATTAAAACTAGTCAATGAAAATCTCAACATGTTTAGAAAATACAATCAATGAAAATCTCAACATGTGTAGACTCTAAAAGTAAAAACTAGTTTCAATGAAAATCTCAATATGTAAGTTTGTAACATCAACATGTTTAAAAACAAATTTAAGCATCTATAAAAGGATAGTGAATGAAGGCTATAAATTAACTTCTACAAATATAATTAATTTGTAGATGGAGTCTTAGATCAAAGCCACTAGCCTACTACTTGACTCACACAGATGCTAAAACTTGAAGTTGAGAAGCTGCTATAGTTGCCACTCGACCTAGACTGGCTCAACATCACTATCATCAGAATTCTACTCAATTTTTGTATATAACATTTCATTGTTCATTGTTTTTTCTTCAGATTCATTGTTAGTGTTACTATGCATGCCAAAGTCAACATCATCTTCATTGCTTCCAATATTAGGACATGAACCACTGCCATCGTCATTGCCACAACCACCGCCACTGCCACTACCACCACCACTGCTACTGCCATTTGGGTTTGAAATGTTGGCCATCCCTCTTCTTTGACATTAGTTTCTCCAAATGTTGAGAGCCTTGTCATAAGAGAAACTATCTACCTCATATCTAGAATTATAGAGCCTCAAACAATTATCCAAATTTTTGTCTAATTTTTTTCTAACCTTTGACTTCAAGAAGCCCAAAGTATTGAAAACTCTCTCATCCTCTACTGAACCCAATATCATTGTCAAACATAAATCAGTAAGCTTGAAATATTCTAGTATTGATTCTCTTAACTGATTTCTCTGACCAAGGTTTTTCCAAAGCTTTGTTATCGCTCCCTCTTCATTTGGATTCTCCATAAGAACATATTGTTCCCTCATTATGTTTGCAAAAGAATATGATTGATCTCTTAGTCAAGATTCATCTAAAATTTCATTTATAGTTACTTCATTGATTACTTTAGGTTTGCAAAAATGTCAATTCAAAGTTGTCATCCTTCTTCAAAAATCATTCAAACAATTTAGAGACCAATATTGAGGAAAAACAATTGACATTGCTTCGAGTAGTTTCTTTGGAGGGAATCTAATTCTAATTTCTGATGAAAGATTGTAGCAAACTCGCTTGACAGAGTCAAGCACAAAGTCTTTGATCTTCTTGAAGTCTTCACTTGTAAAATGTGAAAGTACCTTCTCTGGTTTTGATTCTACTTCACTTCTTGCTTTGTTGGGGTTGGAGTCAAGGTTGATGCAAGCATAGTACTGCATTGGTATGTCGACTCCATGTACCCTGGCACATACCTCATCATTTGCACCAATATGTAAAAAGTTTCTAGGATTGTTCAAATCTGTGATTTCTATCCACTTTGCAAACTTTAATTCATCAAATGGTAGTAATTGATACAGAGTATCCGGGCTATTACATATGTTTTATGCAACTTATTATATTTTACAATGTACATAGCTCTTTGTTGAACCTTTTTTTATAATATTTCTCATGTCCTATGGCATGGGGAGAATAGCTGCTAAAGTTGAGAGTATCTTAACATTAGTTAGACTTATATATAGCTGAGGGAATCTATCTTGCACAAAGTGGATTAGTCCAAGAAATGATGGATATTCAGATAATACTCAATGTGCTAGTCCATCCAAAGAGATCCATCTAGTATCATTGTCTTTAAGAAGCTTCCTTCCAATAGTAAGTCCTTGACCAAAGTGTTGAAATTCTCAGAATTGTTTTGGATTTCGAAAAAAGTATTGGTAAATCTCTTATTAGAGATTCCACTTTACTTACACAACCAAAATTGTTGACAATTCCAAAAGCTATATTCATTTGATGGGCCATGCAATGAATGGGAATAGTGTAGGGTGCCAAATCATTCTTGATCTTTTTGCAAAGACTGCCTTTATGACCTTGCATAACCAAAACTCCATCCGCTCCAACGCACACCAAATTTTTGGCAATATCCATGTTATCCAAACCTCCTATTCAATTAGAGTACTCTTTAATAAATCATATAAATTTTTAGTTGTCATGCTACAATTCAATTTAGCAATAGATAGTAGAAAAGGTTGATGACAAAGATTGTTTACAATATAAACATGCATGCACACCTAGGAAGTATTATCAATCGTTGTAACTTCATCTAGAGACAATACAATAAAATTTATGTGTTTTATTTTTTCCTTCATATCTCCTTTTTCAACCTATGTAAGACATCTATCCCATTCCCACCTGCTACTTACTAACCAATGATTGTTCGAATAGTTTCAAATTTTGAAAAAGCACAATAAGATAGTAATTGAAGGGTAGTTTTTCATAGGACATCCTCTACTCAAAATATAAAAGACAACACTCAATTAAACTACTTTTCCCATATTTTTCACTTTCATTGCTTTCCCAATGGAACCTTTTACTATAGAATGCTTCTCTCATAATTGCTGGTGTAACTTGTATATTTTGGCATTCCTAATATGCAAACAATTATCTTTTTTTTCCAAGTTAGCACAGATTTTTCAACTCCATCTATAGTTTCCTTTTTGTAAACTTTACCAACATGCTTTTCTATGGTATCAAGTTTAAGCTACAACCTCTTCTCCTTCTTTGTTATCTCTGTGCAAATCTTACATCTACATTCTAGAAGAGGCTCACCATCAATTGGATTGACCACTAGTTCAATGAATCAGTACTTTTCCATCCATTCTAATTGAAAATTCCTTTTGGATAGATCCTAGCAAGATAGATCTCTTTTTTTTTCCATTTTTTTTTTCTCCTTTTGTGCATGAACATGATTTATGGAATCAATTTTGGTTTTCTCACCCAATTGGTCTGGAACCAACTCCAACTCTATAATATTAGTTTGTGACTCCCTACTTAGGGTAAGTGCATCCACATCATGTTCAAGTTCATCCTCAACTAAGATAGCAGGTTCACCAACTTGAACTTCTTCAATAAGGTCTGAGTCTCTACCTTGTGATGAATCTCCTTTTTCAATAAGCACTAGAGATCTAACTTGTGAATCTTGTAGGTTGCCAACATTTCCGCCACCAAAATATGTTGATATGGTTTTACATTTTGGTAATGGTGGCCTCTCTTGGCTTTTAGGGATCCTACCAGAACCCCTGTTACCCTTCTTTTTTGACATTGCAAGCCGATAAAGGTTGCAAAAAATAAATCGACTTAGTTGTTAAACAAAATACTCAAATAGTGATGAATCAAAGACTGTGAACAATGACAATAGAATACTTAGACTACATATAATAACAATAATATGATTCATTATCAAAAAAGGATACTACTACTATGTACTATAGTCTACAATACTACCCAATATAATTTGCAAACCTATAGGCTATCTTAGCACGTGAGATGTCCAGTCATGGTGTCACCGGTGGAAAATAGATAGTAAAACTAAAAAGATAACCAATACCACTATCGACATAAAAAATAAATTAAAAATCACTTGCCTTTTACAAAAACCATGGTCCACAAGTTAATGGGCAATGCACGTAGCACTCTGAAACTTTGACAAAAATAAGAAATGCCAGTCTCTAGACCAAAAAAGAGTGAATTGTGAAGAGTAATAATATCTTATAGTCTAATCTAGGTTAGTGAATTATGTAGGATTAACAAGTGGGAATGTCAAATATAGGAAAAATGCACCTTCCTATGCAAGCTTACAATAGGAAATAGTTGGCTAAATGGGGCTAGTGATCAAACATGTCGAGAAAATGGTAGGCAATGCCCAACCCAAGGAAAAATTATTTTGTTGTAGTAATGGAAAAAGAACATGGGCCAATAAGAAACAACATGAAAAAGATGGAAAAATTTTTAAAATAAATGTATCCAAAATGTATATTGCATGGGCGATTGGACCGATATTTTTGACCAATCATGTGATAACTAATGGGCGACTACCACAGGTGTTGGACCCAAATTTGATAAATATTTGGCAATGTAGTTGACCTACGTTGCATGCACTATTTTCCAAATGATGATCGACCCATGAGACAAGATCGCCAAATGGAAAAGATTGGTTGCTAAAGTAATCTCTAGTCCCTATACTATCCTATGCCTATAGTTGGTCAATGTTATAGATCATCTTCCATATAGCTATTGACTCATTCTCCACTTCATATTCTCTATTGCCAAATAATCTAGCAGTTCTATTACCTATTTTAAATATTTTCTTGTATTTCTCAATTGCTTCATCAAATTCCTCAATTGTCAATAGTAGCATAGTATACATAAGAGTCCTCTAGCTTATTTTAGTTTTATTTTTGGATGCAGACTCTCATCTCACATTTATTTCCTCAAGTAATTCAACTATTATGTGACCTTTAAGTTCTCTAGGAAATCTACCAAATTTGTAAAACTAAAACAATTGCATCTTCAATTATCTTTTTATCTTCATTAGAAAGTATTGCAAACTTAAATTTTATTATGTTTCCAACAAGTTCGTGTTCTCTTATTGCCTCTACAACTGTAGTACCACTCTTTATTATAGTGACCTTATCCTTACCAAATTTCCCTATTTAAGTTATTTCCTTCTCAAATATATCCTTTTACCATCAACATATGCTTTCTTTTTCTTCTTTATTTGTGATTTCTTAGTTTGAATCCTTGTTCTCCTATTTTAATAGGTCTTTGTTTGTTGTTTTTTTTCAACTTCAACATTCTTCTCAATACTAGATTGACCTTCTTAACTATCTCTAACTTCTACTTCATCTATGGTTAGTAGGGAAATGAGTTTGGTTTGTTTTAAAAATTTCTTCCCTTTCCTCGTAGTATAAGCATCAAGAATAGCTTTATTTTTCTCACTCATGAAACTACTTCCTTTACCATTTCCATATTTCTTTTCCAATTTTTCAATTCTTTTTCTTTTTCTGCTCTATCCTAGGTTTCTTAAGGTCTAAAGTTATTCTAGCATATGCTTCCTCAAATGTACCAAACCTTTTAGCCTTCTTATCAATAGGTACCTCTGATAGATCATCAATTTTTATTGTTAACAATCTTTCATCAATCTCATAAACCATAGAAAGTATCCATGATGTTCTAGGTTTTACCTCTTAGATCTTTCATGTATAAGTATCAACTAAGAAACAAATAGTATCTTCTTATTTCTCAACTATGTGAGGTTGAATCCTATACCTCTTGAGTATTCTCTCCTAAAACTCCTTACATATCCCCACATAACCATGTTCAAATTCTCTTCCAACTCACATATGTATTCATTCATTTGATACAATGCATGCCCATCAGTTTTCTATGTTACTTTTCCTTTACTAGGAAAGAAGTTCTCAACATAGAAAAACATACACACTAATTATGAGCCATACTTCAATTATTACTTCTTTTCTAGTTGAATTCTCTTCAGATTTACTATCAACTATGATCTTACCTTGTTTGTTTGTTTATAATGCTTCCCTTCCTTCAAATTTTGATATGTTGCATGTATTTCTCCACATGGTTATATCCAACCGACTTAATTGGTAAACCTTATATCCAATTATCATGGATGAAAACTATACATCTTGATCTTCAATTTCATTCACAATTATTTCATTATAATCTTGTTTCAATTTAGTGAGCTCCTTAACCAAGTCTTGAGATATCAACCTTAGGATACATTTCTCTTTGTCTGTTGAGAGACATGTGATAAAGTGAGTCAACTCCTTGGTTATCTTGATAGGTTTCTCATTTTTCATCCATATGAACTAATCATGGAATCAACTCAACACATAATGAATAAATTCTTCCTTCAATATCTTTGGTAGGTCAAGAAAATGGGTTAAACCCTTTGTCTCCAAATGTTTGAATTCTTCTACTCCATCTTCACACATTATCATATATTCCTCTTGAATTTTTGGTATCTCCTAATTATATAGTTTTGTAGTTATAAAGATCCTAATATCCTTAATTAATAAGACACAAGGTGGAATTAGTAATAGGGCACCTGTGTTATAACCTTTCACAACATTAAACATATATAATTTGTATTCAAGTTATGACTCGTCGGTGATTTCAATCAACTTAGGTGTATCAATCTTCAATGTGATGATGATTCCATAAGTTCTCTTTCATTAAATTTCAATATAACTTCAAAATTCACCACTTAACTTGAACCATACAATTAGATTTTTCAAACTAATAGTTTGATCTTCTGCAAACACTTAACTCTCAACAATTTTCTTGATCAACCACACTTAGTACTCACACTTAGCTCTTGTAATAGAGCTTCGAAATGTAAGGTGAACAATGAATATCTTGACCTTCTATTTATTTTCCCAAAAATTTCTCTAGTGGAAAGCTAGTGTAAGTCATTAATGTAATTCACTAATAACATACTTTATACCGATATAATACTTTTATCGATATGTATCTCCGCTGGTTCACACTAATCGATGACACTTGTACATAACTTTTTCAAATGATAAATTAGTGAGACTAGGTAATTTAAAATTCATGTGATATACTAATATCTTCAATGCATCTTACCATGCTAGTAGGTGTTACCACTTACTAATATAAGGGATCAGTTAGATATAACAATGAAATTTTAGTTCTTAAGTGAAACTTACTTGCTTAGTTAGAAGATAACTCCCCTTATCTAGAGAATTGTGGGTTGGTTAGAAGATAAATCCCCTTATCTAGAGAATCGTGGGTTAGTTATAGATGTATTTATTTCCTCTGTCTTCACCCATACCTTCTTCATTTAATTATTAGCTTCTTCATTATTTAACATTGTTTTTCCCTTCCTATATTCATTGCTAGGTGACTTGTCCCTAACTTATTTTTCAAGACATCTAACCTTATGGCAGATAAAATAAGTCATAAATGTTTCCTTCTAGGGTCCAACATTTCCTCTAGGATTTCTTAATTTACACTTTATTACCACATGTCCATAATTCCCACAAATAATGCATATGATATTTACATTGTGTTATCTTGTTAGAATACTCAATGATTTGTTAGATATCCTTGATGATGGCATCCTTGATCTACAATTCTTCTTTATGTTAATAATGTTTGCATGTGTAATAGTAGCTAGAAAAAATTACTCCAGATGACCTTCTACTTGGTCTATATATTTAATCATTAGATTGATGATCATATTTATTCCAATCATAACAATGACCATTACCATGCCTGGTTCTTGGAACACTATCCAGTATACTCCTACAAACATTTGTTTTGTGTCCAAGTCTTCCACAATTATAAAAATTTAGTTTAGTAGGATTCTTACCTTGTGTCATAGTTTCATCCTTAGTAATTTTTTTTTGTTTCTCATCACATAACTTGGATGATTCTCATACCTCAAATTTGTTGTCACTAGTATATCCTAGACCAAAAGTAACTCTAGGTTGCCTTTTATTCTTCAATTGTTCATAAAAATTTTGCATGCTTTTCTCATACCTCTGGATTTTTTTTATTTATGTCTCTCTCAACCTTCAAATCATTCTTCATTTTGTTATTCTTATGTCTCTGTGTTTCATTCTCAAATACCAATTGCATGTTCTCATCACTTGTGTTACTCAACTGTACATTTAATACATGATTCTCCTATGTGAGCCTCTATAGTATAGCATTTTTATCTCTGATAAGTTTTTCAAAATTCCTCTTTTCAATTTCCAAGGTTCCTTTTTCACTTTAGATGCTCTCATACCTTTGAGTAGTTCACAAATCCTTAGGGATTGACTTTCTTGTTCTCTTTTAATCTTGGTTACCTCTTCATTTAGGATATTTTCTTTTTTCCATTAGATCTTCTATTGTTGTTGTTTCTTCTTCTTATTTAACACTTCCTTCATATAGTTCATCAATACTAATCGGGCTTTCCTTTAGTTTATATGATAGTCCCTTCCTCTTTTCAAATGAATCTCTTAGCTTATCTATCAATTTGTTACCCAAGTTTTAGTCATATCATTTTGCTTTAGGGTTTATAGCTAAGTCAATATCAACGTATTGAATCTAAGTATAGATTGCCCATATGATTCCCTTTTTTCTCATCCTCCCTTCGAGATAACTTGGTGCAAGAATCATATGAGATATACATTAATTCTTGGCTAGGTGATTAGGTTTTGGAAGGGTTTGTTATGTATTTTCCTGGTGAGAAGAAGGTCTAGATGTTTCTTATAATTCATAATTCCTTGATCCTAATCATGTCTAAGACAAAGATTCATGTTGAGAAGCATTTTTCATCTCTAAAAATTTCTAACTCCATGGTCAAAGATCTATATCTAGAGAAGGATACATTTTCATAGATATATACAGAGAAAATGTAGAAGAGAACATTGAAGACTTAAGTTGAAGATTGATATACAGATTGTGAGAAAAGTTTAGAATCAAGTTTAGTTGAATTCAATACAGAAAGAATGCTTTAAAATGTAAAAATAGTGGAGGAAACAAGTCAAAGGTGGTATAAATATTTTTGAAGTGAAATTGACAGTTAAAATTTAATCCGTGCATATATGTTACAAAGTTGAAAAGTTAATTGAATGAAAGAATACTTGCTATTGGCCAGTTGTGCTTACCTGTCAAATCGAGTCCCTTTTAAATATTATAAGAAAGTTAGATGCCTTCAGTCATCAAATCAAAAAAGATCTATGGAGGTTTTAATTTCGCTATGTAAAGATTCTCATTTGATAATTTATGTGACAAAGTGATGTGAGAATACATGTTTGGATGGGCTCATAATAGTTATGAGGTACCACAAAAGACTATGTCAGATCTTCCAAGCAATAAAGTACTACCATCTATTTGCCACAATGTCATTACTTGGAAATAGGGACTTGCGCCACAAATCAAAAAGACTTAACATCATTTTATTATCACCGTCAGATTAAAGGAAGATCTACATATATCGCCATCTCACTATAAAAAGTTGTTAGGAGAATTGTCATAGCGAGAAAGAAATAAAAAGAAACATGTACTTGATGGAACTATGGTGGAAACTATAAAGGAAAGTCTCAACATTTCAATCATGATCATTGATTTAAAATCAACAGTCATTTGACTTCTACAGGGTTTTCTAAGATCTCAAGAAGCTAAAAGATCATTGAGAATTTTCATAAATATCTCCGATCCATAATAGTTGATGGAGAAGATGCCACTTGGTCATATTATTGGATAACACCATATTTTATCCTCATTTTATTTTCTATTTGTGATTGTTGCTTTGGTAGAATTAAGAAATGATAGAGAACTATAAATGTGATCTCATTGGAAATTAAAAAGGTCAGCAAACTTGAGAGTGAATAGTTTTGTAATTCCATTTACAATACTTTCTTTTCATGTTTTATGGTCCATGCATTATATAGTTTTTCACTTAGAGCTGAAAGACAATTATGTATCATCCTATAAATAATCAAGTGAATTCCACTTCATTTTGATATTTGCAATACAGTAGTTCCATTTGTTGTTTCATATATAATTATGTTTCTTCTCTTGATAGTTTCATACATGTTAGATAAACTATTAGAAATTGAAGGATATTGTATGTGAATCTATTAGATACTTGTTGAATTCCATTTCATTCAAGGCTAGTAGAAAAAGTGTAGTGCCTCTCCCATTTGACTTTTGTTAGTCATCCTAATGGATGCAACCTTGCTGATCTTTGAGATTATGATGTGATTCTTGGTTTACTGAGGTTTGTGCCAGTGATTACCAAGATCAATGTGGTATAATGAGGATGTTCTGTGATTACCCTGAGATGTGTGTAGAGATTGCACTATGTACTATTACCATGCTACATGGGACTAGGTTCCTGTAGCAGTGGTTAGTCATATTTTTTACTATGTTCGCTTATGTGTTTTAAGTGCCTTATTAAATGCTTAAGTTATTAGAATGGATTGTTCATGTGGAATTATTTGGTTATGTGCTACAGACATTTACCTTGTTATATTTTTTATTAGAGAGATATTTGTTACTCATGTTATGTTTTCATTTGAGAGGACCCAAGGGTCAGATGTTACACTTTGATTCTAGTATCATAGATTTTAGATTACTATGTTGTTCAATTAATCATATTGCATGATGATGCCATTTTGAGATGATAGTGTGTTTTATGATGATATCTGGTTATCTGGTATTTGGACATACCTCTGATTTTGTTATGTGATGGATTTAATGCTATGGTTATTTAGTTCATTCCTGCGTTGTTATGCTTTATGCAAACATGAGTGATGTAAATAGATTATTTTAATATAATTAAATAAATGGTTAAATTAGGTGATTTAATGCATTTATTACTTCGGCTATGTTATTATATGCAATTGCACTTGATCGTGTTGTTTAGTATGCAAGATTTATCCCTGGCAGTGGCACATGGAGTTAGTGATTCAGTCATTCATATTTTACCAATGTCGTCCTAGTATGGTCAACATATCCTTAATTAAAGTGTTTAAATTAAACCTTTCGATGATTATTAAATCCGAACTCATTTGCATTATGTGATTAGACCAGTGAGTGTGTCTGTGCATTTAGAGGTTCACATTGTCGCGAAAGTTATTAAGGAGATTTATGTGTTTTTAGGTTTTTGGGATTTTAAATTGTTTTATTTTAATTTTTGGCAGCTTTTCCATAGATGAATTTCTATTTATAGGAATAGCCTATTTTCATTTGGGTCTATTCGGGGTTTAACTAGATTGGCTGGTTAAATGCCCTAATCGATTATTCACCCAAAAAGTGAATAAGTATCCAAAAAGGAATTTAATTCCTCACTTCTCACTTTCAAATTAGAAAGTTGGAGAGTAAAACCCAAAATCCTCTTCATGAGGATTTATTGTTTTGTTCATTGTGGGAGCTACGGGCATGGGATCATCGCAAGGTTGGGCTCATTGGATCTAGCTTGGAGAAACTTGGGATTGCCGCGATTTTCAGCTACTTCTGTGGGATATTTATTTTATGGTTCAGATTCTCATTTTGCCCTTTTGGCTGTGAGGTAGGGCTTTCTTGTTTTATTGTTTCTGCTTCATTTCTACTTCTATTTTTGGTAGCCGTTTGTTTGGAGGCTGAGAACTAGTGTTTCCCTCCATTTCTGTATGCTAGTTCTACCCGATTGGGCGGGTATGAACATTTCTCTATTTTTTAGGATGAGGGTTTGGAATTTTATGCCATTATACTAGCCACTTTTGCATACGGCATCTGATTTCATTTATTTTTGAATTTTAGGAGTTTTCATGCCCAAAGGTCAAATGGGTTTTAATTTTGGAATTTTTCTAAAATTTGGAGTTTTACCTCGTTTTACGTACTGCCCTATTTTCTTGGGTTTTCTTGGCACAATGTGGGTCGTGGACTTGGATGATTCATTTGGATATCAGTCAGATCACTTCTGCACTTTTATGTTGCATTGGGATACGTGTCACACCTGTACTCTCATCTTTGTGTTCGGTTGAGTGATTTGTTACCTGTTGTTATGGTATTTGTTGGACCTTGCTTTTGTTTCGTGAACGCTTGGATTCTTGTAGAATCCATACTCTCGAATTGAAGCCAGTTGAGTGAGTTCATGATGTTTGGTCTTGTTGCATCATTGGGATTCGTGTAGAATCCATATTCTTAGATTGAGGCTGGTTGAGTGATTTTATGATGTAGGGTTTTATTAGCTTTGGGATTCATGTAGAATCCATCCTCTTGAGTTGCTTTCGGTTGGGTATTTTCTTTGCATTGTGTTCTCATTCCCATCCTTGTGTTATGATCTTCATGATAGTGGTGCACCACAAACGAGTACATGCGCATACATTTGTTGGGTGACTTGCGAGGCTCGATCTTTCGTGGATTTTTCGATGGGAGTATGCATGCCCACAGGCACTTGTCATAGGATGAGCATGGGTAGGGTAGGGTAGCATATGGAGGGGACTTCTATCTCATAGCCTGACGATCATGGCATCATGGGTTGGCAGAGGAAGCTTTATATAAGTGATAATTAAATAAAATGTGTGAATTATAATAAAACTTAAGATAATAGAAAAAGTTTGGAGTGCTAGAGCCTTTTCATTGAGGGATGTTGAATCTACACAAGTCCTAGCTTGGGCTTTTTGATGCCAAGCAACTCTCCATGATGTTAGTCCCTACATAGTAGCTTATTGAGTGTTTAACTAGGACCTTTACTCCTTGCATTGTTTTAGGTTCTTGGTTTAGCTATCATACTGTCTAGCGTGAGTGTTAGCCATGGATGTTGTGATTTTTGTGTGTTTTTGGTTGGATCTTTATCTCCATTAGAACGACGGGTGTGGATCTATGGGTTCCACATGGTTGGGAGGCGTAGCTACCTTCACCACTGCTAAGGATCGATGTACACAGATGATCTTTGTCCTAGTGCGACCGTTGCTAGATGTCTTCCCTTGGTACTTCGAGTTCCAGAGTATGCTTCCTTGTGATTTATGCTTTCATTGGGATGCTTGTATATCGTGTTTAGATGATGTTATTTTATTTGATGCACTCCCTTATTATGATGTTTAGCATATGATTAGATGCTGTGAATTGTTGTATTAGCATATCTGTTGCTTATTGTTGTTTAGCATGTGATAGGTGATGTTATCTTCTGTAGAATTATCTTATGCTTTTCTACTAGCATGTTATATTTCCTTATGCTTATATTGTTGCATGTTTTTATTAGTAACGTCCTTGTTATGATAGTACCGACGATTTGGTCGATGGCTTGGGATGCTACGCGCAGGGGATGGCTAGGACCCATGATGGTCTTATGATGCTATTAACAGTTGGGAGGAACCGAGCACTTAGTTTGGTTGTTTAGTTCACTGCAATGTTTATTTCAATGTGTTCTTTGCTGCTATAGTTTAGATGGATAGATGTTCTTCCTTCTGTGTTGTTCTTGCACTTGAGTGTTCATTCCTCAATTTGTGTGGATCTGGTACTCCCTGGTGTGGAGGTTCTTTGCTCTATTTTGGTCCTTTTTGCTTCTGGGAGTGTTTTTGTTTTCTATGGGCGACATTTGTTCAGCATGGTGCAACACTTTAAAAAGTATCGCATGTCCATGCAAACTATGTCGTACAACACTGTAAAGTATCGCACGCCTTCTTGAGAAATTTTGTACGACACTAGAAAAGTGTCACATGCCCTCTTGAGAAATGTCGTACGATGCTGAAAAGTGTCGCATGCCTTCTTGAGATATGTCATACGACACTGGAAGAGTGTCGCACGCCCTAAGGAGAAGTGTCGCCCTCCCTTAGTAAAAAGTGTCGCATAGTTTTTGTGAAAAACCTACGCGTGCCAGCAGCGGGCACTTTTCTTTGTGATCTGATCCTTTTGAGAGTTGATTTGGATACCCTTTTGGGCATTCTTTAACCCTATTTTGTTGCATTTTGAATTCTGGTGGTTTTTGTTAATGCAATTTTTTCATGTTCTGTTGTTGTCTCTTAGGGTTTAAAATATATCATTTAAGTATAAGTTGATGCAAATGCGATGAATCTTTTGAGATAGGTTTCAAACCTCTCGAAGATAAGTTATAGATTCTAGGAAATTTCAGGGCTTCAGAAATCCAGACTTAGCCAATTTTCAGGGCTTCAGGATTTCAAGCTTAGCCAAATTTCAGGATTCTGCATTTTACCCCAGCTTGGTGTTTTGTTGATGAGTGGTCATTTCTTGTGCCCTCATCTTGTTTGTGGTGGTTGTTGGATTTGTTTGGGTGTATCATTTTGGTAGTGGCATTTGGAGATTCGTTGGTTGCTGAGATTGTGTTGAAGTCTTCCATTGCGATCTTTGTGATCCCCCGTATGATGTTGTCTTATGCATTCATACTTGTAAAAAAAAAATTCTTGGCTTGATTTGAATCCTTGTTTCCAAGGATCTCCGGGCGGGGCATTACACAAAGCAATTCCAATTGCCTTCATGTGTATAATTCTTTCTTTCCAACTCCTGCATATAGATGGGTAAATGCATTTAGAAATAAATTAGAAGTTAGAGAATATCAAGATAATCTACTGCAATCATTCCATTGAGTGTGATAGGTTATTCATATACATCTTGCATAAATTTTTTATGCTTACAAACAGTTTGGTTATCCTTTACTACTCTCAAGTTAAGAGCTTATAATATCAAGAATTTCTAATCACATAAAAAACATATTCATTGCATATCTTTGCAAGAATCATAGGGAGTTGTACCTATCAATTTATCTTGAGTAGTTATAGATTACATAGACTAACCCATTTGTTGGTAAACATCCTTTTTTTTCTCCAAATATTGTGTATCAAAGAGTCAAGATTATAAAATCTAATAGGAGAAAAAACTATTAACCAATAATTTTTGGCAACTATGTTGGGAAAATTTAGATGAAAGTTCTGAAGAATTTTCTTTCATTTTAATTTGCAATATATTTGAGTTGCAAGAAATGACTTGTGGTATTTAGGTGTTTGCCATAAAAGCATGATACCAATTTATAGACTCAACCTATTGAAGAAAGAAGCAAATCCAAAGTTGAAGACTGGTAAGATAAATTTGAAAAATACTATTTATCTAAAAATTTGATACACTCTGGATTACAAATATACTAGGAGTGCCAAGGAGAAAGGAAAGATTGGCCCAATATACAAAGAGCTCAAGAAGACTAACTTTCCTATCCTAGAAGAGCTTTGCAAAAGAGGAAGAACACATGCAAGGGAATCTATAACGAAACAACTTCAAGATACTTTTTTGTTTGTAGTTATTCCTCCAAACAGAACATAGAGAAGTCAATCTTCTGCTCCTCTTGTTATCATAAATTCTATTCCTTCTATTTTTGATGCTTTCTTGTTGATTGGTACTGCTCTTCTTATTTCTATTACTTTTCAAACAAATCAAATCACTGTACTAGTAGTTATGGCACAACCATGGGGAAATGTTATTGGTCCTCTTGTCCATGGGGCTAATAATGATCTTCCAAGAGCATCAAGGAGGAACTTTCCAAGATTTAATGGAGATGGTTGTACCTCTACAAAACAACACCTTGGTGCTTTCCATAAGGCTTGTGGTGTAGTAAATCCTCAACATGAGCATGTGGTAGTTAGAATGTTTGTAGATACACTGGTGGATAAAGTTGTTTATTGGTTTCAAGACCTACCTACAAGATGCATCACAAATTGGAAAACCATGAAACAAAGGTTTGAGTAAAGATACAAAAGCACATAAGATGCACAAACCTTGTTATTACAATTGGCACAAATAAAGAAAGAAACCTCAGTTTCTTTGAGATATTTCAATTCAAAATTCAATAAACTTCTCAAAAGAATTCTTTTTGCAAGGCACCTATTGATGATAATAATAAAACTTTCTACATTAGCTCCATGCCACCTAATCTAGGATAATTGATTAGAAGATCAAATGTAGCCAACTTGCAAGCTTCTCAAACACTAGTTGTGGAGATGAAAGATGAAATGATAGCCTCTGGTAAGTGGAAAAGAGAGTTTCAATATGGAACTATGAGCAATACAACTAGTACTTCCAATACTACAGAAACCATGCTTCAAAAATTGTCTAATGAGCTGATTTCACTAAAGAAATAAATGAATAGGCCTGCTAATTCTTTTCATCAACCTCATCAAGATAGTTATAGAAATCCTAATGGAGGTAAAGCTTTACAAATAGCATCTATTCTAGAGAGATTAGCAATTGAACCTACTCCAAAAAGACAAAATTTGCGTGCTTTTTACTTAAGAGCAGATCATGATGGAGATACATGTGTTGATATGATTAGATATAGACAAATGGTGGATAACCAAGAACAAAAGACTAAATATCTTGAAAGTGAGGATGATCATGCTCTTTGTGGTGACTCAAAAAATTATTTCTTAGAGTATGAATCAGATTCAAAAATAGGAGCTGATTGTTTTGCTACTCTAGAAGGACCTCAATTAACAGTAATGACCCAAGGTCAAAAGAATAGAAATTAGAACAAATCAATTTCTCTCAAGAATAATGCACCATCAAATAAAGTTGATAAACATAGTGGCATAGCACAATATTGTGAAGAAACAAGAATTCAAATATCTCCGTTGGATAATTTGAAATCTAATCCTGATCAATTGAAAATATTAGTTGAGAATTGCAATAGTAAAGAGATAGATCATGCTAATATTAATGCAAATATTGAACATCATAATAAGGCTAGCACTAGTGGAGTTCTTTTAATAATGAATATTTTTCAATTCCTAGACTGTTTCAGGAAGAAGAATCTACTTTTTTAGCTACTTGCCCAAATTAAAAGCTAGATCCTTTTTATATTTCTTTATTCATCATTGGAAATAGGTTGAGTAATTGCATCATAGATTCAAGATCCTTTGATAATGTGATGCCTGCTTCTATTGCAAAGGCTTTAGGACTCACATTGACTAAAAATTTTGGTAGATGCTACTCAATGGATGCAAAACAAGTGCCATTACTAGGATAGATTAAAGATGCTTAGGTTTCCCTTGTTGCTCACCCCTCTAAGATATTGAAACTTACCATTCTAGTAATAGACATCCCTACAAACTATGGAATTCTCTTGAGTATATTTTTTTGCAAAGACATTGGAGGGGGGGGGGAGTAAAATTAGATTGGTCTAGTGCCAATATACAAGTTGGAGACAAAAATGTGAAGCTAGAACCTAAATAGAAAGAAAAATTCACTGTTTTGAAATAAGATGATCCTAGATCTCAAATCATGTATCATGGAATGTAGTTTGTCAATTATATGTTGTTATCTAGTACCCCTAAGATCTTAAAACAATCAAAATAAATTAAAGGTGATCAATTGTGGACCCTGGAATTTGATGGCAATTGTGCAAATGTTGGTTCAGGTGCAGGTGTGGTGTTGATATCACCCAAGGGAGAAATGACTTGGTTTTCTTATAAGTTGGATTTCAAAAACACTAATAATACTACAAAATATGAAGCTCTCCTTCTTGGTATAATCGCAGCAAAAAAAGGAGAGTTAGGATTCTTAAAGCACAAGGAGATGTAGAGTTAGTAGTAAGACAAGTTAGAAATCAATATGCAGTGAAGAATTCAATATTTAGAAACTACCATAGTAAGGTATGGGATGAAATTGAGGGTTTTGATGCCTTCTCAATTACATAAGTAATTAGAGAATTCAATTCAAGAGTTGTTTCTTTGGTAGTCTGTACATCATTTCTCTTACCACACCCTAATTTCAAAGATAAAACCTATAAAATAGAAGTTTTATTCAGGCCTAATGTCCCTGATAATGAGGAGTCATGGTAGGTATTTGAAAATGATAAATACATATTAAAATTCATTGAAGGGGAAGATCCTTTTGAATATTTGTATTTTGGAGGAAGCACTAATACAAATGATGATGATTCAATGGTAGGAGATAAAAAGAAGATAGGATCTGACATGGTTTAGTTGAAAGGTAATAATATTCCACCCCACCTAATCTCTTTAGAATTTTTCTTGGATAGGCATGATGCATACATAAAGAGAGAAA
Source organism: Cupressus sempervirens (assembly GCA_028749045.1). Lineage (NCBI taxonomy): Eukaryota > Viridiplantae > Streptophyta > Pinopsida > Cupressales > Cupressaceae > Cupressus > Cupressus sempervirens. Next base: position 748,552,089 of record CM053786.1, read on the forward strand.
GAGATAAGAAAGAAAAGACCTATGGTGAATATGATGGAATCAACATGGGGATAAAAGTGCAACCAAAATGATAAACATAGGCAAGTGTTACACATCGAAGGAGAGAGTAGAAATCAAGAAATTACTTGTTGAATTTCAAGATGTATTTTCGTGGAGTTATGAAGACCTAAATAATTTCATGGGTGGAAAGTTTAATCACGAGATCCCTCTCAAACCACGTGTAACACCATTCAAGAAAAAGCAGAGAAACTATAACACTATAGGTTAAGGGGCAATGTTCAAGGAGATTGAAAAAATATTGCAGGCCAAGATTATATACCCTATTCATCATTCCACATGGGTTACTAATATTGTGTCAGTAAGGAAGAATAATGGAGAGATAAGGATTTTTTTATCATAAATCTAAATCAAGCCTCACTCAAAGATAATTTTTCCCTCCCTAATATGGATCATCTTTTACAAATTTTTGCAAGATTAGAAATGATGTCCATGTTAGATGGTTTTTTAGGATATAATCAAATTTAGGTGAATGAAGCAGATTAGTACAAGACTACATTTACCACACCATGGAGTACTTTTGCCTACAATAGAATTCCTTTTGGTTTAATCAATGAAAGTGCAACATTTTAGCATGGTATGAACTTAGCCTTTCAAGGTTTGAAAGATAGAATTATTGTTATATACCTTGATGATTTGATAGTCTTTTCCAAGAAGATAAAAGATCATATAGAGATATAGAAGAGGTGTTGCAAAGATGAAAAGATCATGGTATCTCCCTAAAACCAAAGAAGTCAGTATTTTTTGTTATAGAAGCCAAGTTTCTTGATCATATTGTATCTCAAGAAGGAGTGAAGATTGATCTAGACAGTGTTCAAGCTATTCAACAATTAAGTCTTCCATTGAGTAAAACTAGAGTGAAGCCCTTCTTTGGCCAAGTAAATTTCTTGAGAAGATTTGTTCCTAATTTCTTTGAAATAGTGAAATGTATAGTTGATATGATGAAAGGCAATAAAACTTTCAAATGGAGTGGTGATGGGAAAAAGGCTTTTGAAGACATCAAGGGTGTCATTGCCAGAGCCCATGTGCTTGTTCATCTTGAATACACTAAAGAGTTCATCATTTAATATTATACCTTAGAACATACTATGTCATCTATATTGATGCAAGAAAATAAGGAGAAAATACAAATCCCAATATCTTTCATGAGTATACCATTGAAAAAATAGAAAAACATGCATATGCAGTAGTGAGAGCCCTAAAGAATTTTAGATTTTATGTATTGCATTCTCATTCAATAATATATGTGCTAGATCCTACAGTGAAAAGTATTTTGACACAACAAGATGTTGGTTGCAATAATAAAGGAGTCTGGATAGCCAAAGTCCAAGAATATGATATAGAACTTAAGGCAACTAAACTTGTAAGAGGTAATGCACTCTGTAAAGCCTTGGAAAAGGATCAACAATTCAAAGAAGAAGATACTTAAAAAGTTCTTATGGTAAGTGTTTAGGATTCTTGGTTCTCAAAAATTTCTTATTTTTTGACATATGGTAAATGCCTTGATGGATTGACCACTAAGAAAAGGAGAGATCTAAAAACTAAAGCCTAGAAATATGTAATTCATGATGTTGTCTTGTATAAGAGAGATATTGATGGAACGTTTATGAGATGTGTGGATAAGGAACAACCGATGAAATTATTAAGATCTTTTCATGATGAAGCATGTGGAGGACATTTTTCTAGCACTATCACTACATTCAAACTCTTGAGACAATGTTATTATTGGCTTGGTATTTTTAAAGATGCATATAAATGGGTGGCTAATTGTGAGAAACGCAAGATGTTTATTGGAAAACCTTAGCTTGCTACCTTACCTCTTAGGCCAGTAGTAATTGAAGCTCCTTTCCATCAATGGGGTTTAGATTTTATAGGCCCAATTAATCCTCCCTCTGGTCAAGGACATTCATACATACTGCCATAGACTATTTCAGCAAATGGTTAGAGGCAAAGCCAATGAAGAAGACTTCCTCACAAGTAGTATGCGAATTTATCAAAAAAATTATTCTAGTCAAGTTTGGAGTCTCTATAAAATTAATAATGGATAATGCATATTATTTTTCCTCCTCAAAAATCATTGAATTTTTCTATGATAATGGTATTCAATTTGGTCATTCTTATAATTATATCCCTCAAGAAAATGGGTAGGCTAAATCCAGTAACAAAAATCTTATTAGTATTTTGAAGAAATTGGTCTTAGACAATCAAAACGTTGGCATAAGAAAATTCATGATGCTTTATGGGCTAATAGGATGACACCTAAAAGGGCTATTGGGATCTCACCTTTTGAATTGGTATATGGAGTAGAAGCTGATTTGCCATTTCCATTAGAACTTGCTTCCTGTAAATTGAAAACTACAACTAAAGATGATATTTTAAAAAATGGGTTAGAGAAGAGGATCATATATCTCACCAAGTTGCAAGAAGAAAGAGAAGAGATGGTGGATAAGATTACTGAATGTTAGGGAAGGATAGAGAAATTTTTTGATAGAAGAGCAAGACCCTAGAAAATTTATGGAAGGTGACTTGGTGTTGTTATGGGATAAGAGACATGAGCCAAGGGGTGTGCATTCTAAGTTCCAATCTTTGTGGAAAGGACCTTTTCAGATCACACAAGAAAATCAAAATAATTCTTTCAAATTGGCATATACCACTAGAAAAATATTGCCATGTTCTTATAATGGACAGGACTTGAAGTTGTATCAAATGAAAAATTGAGAAGCAAGTAGCCCTTGCATAGTATTTAGCTAGGTAGGTTTTCCTTTTCATGTGTCTACTTATTTAGTTTCTTGTTTTCCTTAGGTAGTTCCTTGTTGCTTTCTTAGTTTATCCTATTCATTTTGTTTCCAAGTTATCACCCTTTGTATGGAACTAGAGATTGTTTAGACTCTTCCCAGCATTATCATGCTTAAATCCCTAGATAGAGCTAGTTGTTGCCTAAGTTTCAGTCATATCATTTTTCTTTAGGGTTTGAAGGTAAGTCAAGTGTCAATTTGTTGAGTCTAAGTATAGATTTCCCATAGGATGGCCTTTCTTCTCATTTTCCCTTTGAGATAACCTGGTGCATGAATCATATGAGCTATATATTAATTCTTGGCTAGGTGATTAGGTTTTGGAAGGGTTTTCTATGCATTTTCCTACTGAGAAGAAGGTTTGAATATTTCTAATAATTCATAATTCCTTGTTCCTAATCATGTCTAAGACAAAGATTCATGTTGAGAAGCATTTCTTCATCTCTGAAAGTTTTTAACTCCATGGTCAAAGATCTATATCTAGAGAAGGATATATTTTCATAGATATATCAAAGAAAATGCATAGGAGAAAATTGAAGACTAAAGTTGAAGATTCATATACAGATCATGAGGAAAGTTCAAAATCAAGTTTAGTTGAATTCAATATAGAATGAATGCTTTAAAACATAAAAATGGAAAAGGAAACAAGTCAAAGGTGGTATGACTCTTTTTGAAGTGAAATCAATGGTTAAAATTTAATCCGTATGTATACATTGTAGAGTTGAAAAGTCAATTGAATGAAAGAATGCTTTCAATTAGCCAGCTATGGTTACCTATCAGATTGGGTTTCTTTTAAATATTATAAGAAAGTTAGATGCCTTCAGCCATTAGATCAAAAAAGATCTATGGAGGTCATAATTTCTCTATGTAAAGATGCTCATTTGATAATTTATGTGACAAAGTGATGTGACAACACATGTCTTGATGGGCCCATAATAGTCACAAGGTACCAAGAAAGACTATGTCAAAACTTCCAACCAATAAAGTATTTCCATCTGTCTGCCATGATGTGCTTAGTTGGAAAGAGGGACTCATGCCACAAATCAAAATACTTAACATCATTTTATTATTGTCATCAGATTAAAGGAAGATCTGCATTCGTCACCATCTCACTATAAAAAGTTGTCAGGAGAATTTTCATAGTGAGAAAGTGACAAAAAGACATGTTTACTTGGTGCACCCACAATGGAAACTATAAAGAAAAGTCTCAAAATTTAAATCATGACCATTGATTTAACATCAACAGTTAGAATTTGAAAATGCAGTGACCATTGGAATATGAAATAAGCAGTTTTGCATGAAACAACAAAAAATAAAAGAAACTATGATTTTCCATAGGGTTTTTTGAGATCTCAAGAAGCTAAAAGGTCATCAAGTGTTTTCAAAAATATCTCTGATCTAGAATAATCAATGGAGAAGATGCTACTTGGTCATATTATTGGATAACGTCATATTTTATTCTCATTTTTTTTTTCTATTTGTGACTATTGCTCTACAAGAATTAAGAAATGATAAAGAACTATAAATGTAATCTCATTGGACATAAAAAAAGGTCAGCAAACCTTAGAGTGAATGGTTTTGTAATTCCATTTACAGTTTTTGATTTTCATGTTTTGTGGTCCATCCATTAGATAGTTTTGCACTTAGAGCTGAAAGACAATTATGTATGATCCTATAAATAATCAAGCGAATTCCACTTCATTTTGATATTTGTAGTATGGTAGTTATGTAAGGAAACTCAGGTATAGAAACAACTTCCTACACTTATCCCTTAAGGAAAGTATTGTGCAAATTCCTATTAAATCCTTACAATTTCAAATTCAATATTATGTAAACAATAATATTGTAATCAACCATGAATGCAGAAAATAGATAAAGAAATAATAACACATAAACACAAAGATATGCTAGTGGGGAAAAACCCTTTGCTAAAACAACCCCACCCCTCCAAAACTTGCACAATGTATTATCTTCAACTCAAAGGTTACAACACACTTATAGTGCAAGCTCTTTCAGGACATGGAAGACTTATCCAATAGAAATCAACAATACACTACTCACTCTCACACTATCTACAGTCCTCAAAGTACTTATGTAATGCACTTTCCATTTTTAGGGCATCTTCCAAAGATAGCTCTTATGAGTCATAGGAATCCATCATAACCGTTTTAGTTATGATTTCCTTACACAGTTAAATCTTCCAAAGATAGCTCTTACACATCATAGGAATCCATCATAACCATTTTTGTCATGATCTCCTTACACACAATTAAATATTCCAAAGAAGCTCTTTGCATCATAAGAATCTGTCATAACTATTTCAATCATAATTTCCTTACACGCAATTCAAGATGCCAACACATGCAAGTGGAGTGATACATCAACATGTCAACTAAACATGTACACTCACACTTAATTACATTATTTACAAAAAATACATTTACAAAACAAATAATAAGAATAGGAATTATCCAAGGTTGAGACACCTTATTCCTAACATTCTCCCACTTGTCAAACACCTTGTAAGAGCAATAGGAACATAACAAGAACTAACCACTATAAGCTAAAAGGCACATAGACTCTAAACACCATCTAAACTTTTCTATGCCCACTAGTTTCATCAATGCATCTGTATTCTTTATAGTATCTACCTTCTCCAAATTTACCTTTCCATCTTCCATCATATCTCTCACAAAGTGAAACTACACATCAATTTGCTTTTTTTTGGCATGGAAAGTTGGATTCTTTACAAGGAAAATAGCACTCTGATTGTTGTAACAATTAGTAATATATCCTACATCAATACCAATATCAAAACACAATCTCCTAAGCCAAATGGCCTCCTTACAAGCATGAGTAGCAGCCATGTACTCAACTTCTATAGTGGACAAAGAAACCATAGGTTGTTGCTTACTCATCCAATCAATGGCACCACCAAACATAGTGAACATATAAGTACTGGTAGATCTCCTACTATCAATATCACCTACCCAATCTAAATCCACAAACCCATGAATACAAACTGAATGCAAAGCTTCAAAAGAGTTACCATGATAACAAATGGAGTAATATGATGTTCCCCTCAAATATCTAAATACTTTCTTAACTACATCCCAATGTACCTATATAGGATTAGCGATAAACTGGCTCAAAACTCCCACTTCTTGGGCAATTTCTAGTCTACTACAGACCATAGCATACATAAGAATGCCAACTACACTAGCATAAGGTACTCTACTCATGTCCTCCACCTCACTAGGAGATTTTGGACAATCATCTAGATATAACTTTATTCCCATAGAAATAAGAACACAAAATGATCTACAATCTACCATGCTAAACCTTTCCAACACAAACTTTACATACTTACTCTGACTCAACCAAAGTTTTCTGTTAGACCTATCTCTACTGATTTCCATACTCAAGATGTACCTTGCTGCCCCAAGATATTTCATCTCAAACTGTGCTTGCAACTAAGATTTAAAATTAGAAATCATACCCTTACCCTTCCCAAACAACAACATATCATCAACATATAATGAAACAATAAGAAGCTGATCATTTTCAACTTTGAAGTAAACACAATGATCTGATTTTTATCTTACAAATCCAATTGTTAACACAAAGTCATAAAACTTAAGGTACCACATCCTAGTAGATTGTTTCAAACCATACAGAGACTTCTTTAATCTGCAAACCAAAGATTCTTTACCTTTAACAATATAGTGCTTAGGCTATGACATATAAATCTCTTCCTCCAAATCACCATGAAGGAAAGTTGTCTTCACATCCATTTGTTCTATCTCTAAATCATATGATGCAGCAAGAGATAATAGAAATCTAATGGATGTCAACTTTGCAACAGGAGAGAATATTTCACCATAATCTATTCCCTCTACCTGTGAATACCCCTTCATAACGAATCTTGCTTTGTACCTTTCAACACTGCCATCTACACAAAATTTCTTCTTGAACACCCATTTTTTACCAATAGGTTTTAATCCTTTAGGTGAAGGTACAAGGTCCCAAGTTTTGTTTTTATCCAATGAATCCATCTCATCATCCATGGCCTCAATCTAGGAACCTGCATCTTCCATATCCAAAGTCTATTTCACAGATCTAGGCTCATCAGTGTTAGTAATCAAAGAAAAGGCACAATTGGAATCCAATATAGAAAAACCAAACCTTTCTAGCTACTTCCTTACTCTCGTGGATCTCCTCAAGATTTGAGGTTGAGGTTTTTCTTCCTCTTCTTCTAAACTGTTAGAGCTACTAGAGCTCTCCTCATCACTAGACCCAACATGGTCTTTTTGTTCATTCTTCTCAAGGGTAGGAGGCAACTAAACAATATCTTCCTTCTTTTCTTTTTCATTTGGTTGTAACACAATAGGAGAAGATATTAGCTCTCTAAAAATAAAATTTCTACTATACAACACCTTACTAGTCACAGGGTCCCAAAGCTTGTATCCTTTCATACCAACACCATATCCAACAAAAATACATTTGATAGCTTTGTTATCCAACTTAGTTCTTTTCTCCTTTGGAACATGTGCATAAGCTTCACAACAGATGTCTAATTGAAGGCTTCTTATTAGACCACACCTCCATGGGTGTCTTACCAACAAGAGCTAATGTAGGAGATCTATTAACCAGATAGCAAGAAATGGCCATAGATTCATCCCAAAACTATTGTTCAAGACTAGCTCCACTAAGTATAATCCTAGCCTTCTCCATCAGTGTCATGTTCATTCTTTTTGCAACTCCATTTTGTTGTGCGGTACAAGAAGTTGTCTTATGCCTCTCGATACCTTGTTCTTTATAGAACTGTTCAAACTCTACTGAGAAAAACTCACCACCATTGTCAATTCTCACACGCTTAATCTTGTTACTAGTCTGATTCTTTATAAGGGCTTTAAATTCCTTGAACTGACTAAAGACTTATGTCTTACTTTTTAGGAAATAAATCCATGTCCTTCTACTGTAATCATCTATGAAACATACAAAAAATATAGACTTGGAGATTGAAGGAACTTTTATAGGACCAAACACACCGGAATGAATAAGATCCAAAACATCAAAAGATTTGTGAGAACTAGAGTAAAATTGAACATGGTTTTGTTTCCCATAGACACAATGTTCACAAAAGTTGAACTCAAGATTACAATCATTTAACCCCTTAATGATGTTCTTGTTCTTCAGGGTTCTGAGACCCTTCTAACCAATGTGACCAAATCTCATATGCCACAACATTGTCTTTTCTACAGGAAGCTTTACTTCCAATGTGTTTGCACCCTTAGGTACACATGTTGTACTTCTATCACAACCAATAACCACAGTCTTCTTTACTACTTTTTCAGATGGTGGGGATGAAATGATAGTTACTCTCTTCTTTGAAATAGAAGAACTATTGCACTAAGAAATGCATGCAGCAAGCTGAAACAAAGTACCTCTACTAGTAACCTTAGAAAGCACCATATCTCCTCTCATCATCTTACATCCATCTTTAGAAAAAACAACTTGCACACCTACATCATTTAGCATACTTACAGATAGCAGGTTTTGTGCCAAACTAGGGATGTGCATTACCTCATTGATCCCCTTTACTCTTCCATCAGGGAATCTAATAGTGACCCATCCTTATCCAACTATCTTTAGGTGAGGATCATCACCCAAGTACACTTTCCACCATCAAAAAATTCATACTTTGATAACTAGCTTCGATGAGAGGTCATGTGGAAAGAAGCTCCTGATTCTATTAACCACACATCATTAGATGCATGCACTACCAAGGCTGCAATGAAAGCATCACCATCTTCTTGAGATTTTTCTAAACCTGAATCTGAGGCCTTCTTCTTCTTCTTTGGCTCTTTATAGTCTTCACAGAAGCGCCCAGTCTTATCATGGTTCCAACATTTTTCCTTGGACTTTGTAGGAGTCTTTGGTTTTCCACGGGATTTGGATCTACCCTTTCTAGACTTGTCATTTTTCTTCCCTCTGTTGTTGGATCTACCACGAACATCAAGAGCTTCCTTAGTCAAATTTGATGACTTTCTCCTCATCTCCTTAGATAATAGTGAAGACACCACATCATCCATTTTAAAAGTGACTAAAATACTTCTAAGAGCCATCACAAGATGGTCCCATGAATCCAACAAGGAACATAACAGGGTCATGCATTGATCCTCCTCCTCTATCATGACACTAGATGATTTCAGTTGTGCAATCAAAAAATTAAAAACATTTAGATGATCTATAATAGATCCTCCTTCCTCCATCCTTTGAGAATACAACTTCTTCCTTAGGAACAACTTGTTCACCAGAGATTTAGCCTGATACACAGACCCAAGCCATGTCCACAAACTATTTGTGGTCTTCTCATCAAGAACATTTAGGAGAATTGGATCAACTAGACAGAGTCTAATGAGACCCTTAGCTTTCTGATCCTTGAGATCCCAATCTTCTTGAGATATTGTTGTGGGTCTCACATCAAGTGAAGTCACTTCCCATAGATCATGATCTTCAAGAAAGTCTTCCATCTTGAATTTCCACAACTCAAAATTACTACCATTAAATTTCTCCACCTCCATTTTTCTATATGATGAACTAGCCATCTCAATCTACAAATAAGATTTAGAATTCTCTACTCAAAACTTCCACTCAACTTGAGATTAGCTCAAAAAACCCTACCCAACAACTAGGATCAAAATTTGATCAAGCTCAGATACCACTTGTAAGGAAACTTAGGTGCGAAAATAGCTTCCTACACTAATCCCTTAAGGAAAGTATTGTGCAAATTCCTTACAATTTCATATTCAATATTATGTAAACAATAATATTGTAGTCAACCATGAATACAAAAAATAGATAGAGAAATAATAACACATAAACACAAAGATATGTCGGTGGGAAAAACCTTTTGGTAAAACAACCCTACCCCTCCAAAACCTGCATAATGTATTATCATCAACTTAAAGGTCATGTATTATCTTTAACTCAAAGGTTATAATGCACTTAGAGTGCAAGCTCTTTCAGGACATGGAAGACTTATCTAGTAGCAATCAACAATACACTACTCACTCTCACACTATCTATAGCCTTCAAAGTGCTTATGTAATGTGCTTTCCATTTTTAGAGCATCTTCCAAAGATATCTCTTATGCATCATAGGAATCCATCATAATTGTTTCAGTCATGATTTCCTTATGCAAAATTAAATCTTCCAAAGATAGATCTTACACATCATAGGAATCTGTCATAACCATTTTTTTCATGATCTCCTTACACACAATTAAATATTACAAAGATAGCTCTTACATGTCATAGGAATCTGTCATAACCATTTTAGTCATGATTTCCTTACACATAATTCAAGATGCCAACACATGCAAGTGGAGTGACACATCAACATGCCAACTAGACATGTACACTCACACTTAATTACATTATTTGTAAAAAATACATTTACAAAACAAATAATAACAATAGCAATTATCCAAGGTTGACACACCTTATTCCTAACAAGTTCCATTTGTTGTTTCATATATAATTCGATTTCTTCTCTTGATAGTTTCATACATGTTAAATAATATATTGGAAATTGAAGGATAATGTATGTGAGTCTATTAGATACTTTTTGAATTCCATTTCATTCAAGGCTAATAGACAAAGCAATTCCACTTGCCTTCATAATTATAATTATTTCTTTCCAACTTCTACATATAGATAGGTAAATGCATTTAGAATAAAATTAGAAGTTAGAGAATATCAAGATAATCTACTATAACCATTCCATTGAGTGTGATAGGTTATTCATTACATCTTGCCTAAATTTTTTGTGCTTACAAACAATTTGGTTGTCCTTTACTGCTCTTAGGTTAAGAGTTTATAACGTCAAGAATTTCTTATCACATAAAAAAACATATTCATTGCATATCCTTGCAAGAATCATAGAGAGCTGTACATAGCAATTCAGAGGGCAATGATAGATTACATACATTGACCCATTTGTTGATAAACATTCTTTTGTTTGTCCAAACATTGGGTGTAAAAGAGTCACAATTATAAAATCTAATAGGAGAACAAACTATTAACCAACACAATTCCTTAATTGTCTCATTAGTTATCTCTAAGGCTTCTTCCAATTGTCTCTCATGTCTATACATTTTCATCTCCTTGGATCTATTCTGAAGGTGTTAGACTTGCTCTCTAGAGAACAATTTTCTCTAATACCAATTGTTGGAAATAATAGCCTTTGAGGGGCGTGGGGTGGGTAAATTAATACTGTAACATAATTTACTACACATATCAATTTATTATTATTGTTCAATATTAATATAGGAATATCATGTGGTTTAACAATATTATTCAAAAAAATATAAGAAAAACTATAAACTAAATTATATTATTCCTATTTAACATAAAATAGAAAAAGGAAGAGTACCTCAAGTGGTCCCTATAAGTACACCCAAATAGAATAAATAAAAGAAACAAATTTTAAAAATACTCAATATATTCATGAATGCATTATAATAGATCACACAAATAGATGGATTCAACTATAGCATCAATAACTCCTAAAATAATATCCTTAGTTACAACATATGAACCTATTGGATATTTTTGGGATTGTTTCAAGAGGTTTCATTATATATTCTATAATTAATGTGCTTTCATTGATGTCAATATATTTATTCATGGATATAGAATAAATTGGGTATATAATGGTGTGGAGATAGAGATGGATTCATGGATGTTTGTAGATGACCATTGTTGGATCATTGATTTTGATGTTGTAATTTGAGTTAGATATAGGTATTTTATCATAAACTAGTTATTAACCTTTTCTGGTTAATCTGGTGAAGATAGTCTTGCAATATTGAATTAGTTATGCAATATTTCTTGTCATAGAATTATCACTCACCTTCATTAGATGTAGCTTGAATAAAGGTCAAGGTTTCTCAGTTATGTCAATTCAGATAGGAGTGTCTACTATTTCTACCATATTTCAATATGGATATGAGATTTGTGACCTTATCATTATTCACAAAAATGTATCAAGCTTCACCAGTTAGCATTCTTGTAAATGATTTCACCTTTCTATTTGTAATTCACATTGTGCATGATATTGATCACTATGTTCATATATGTTATTGTCACAAGTGCACCCAAGAAAGAAAAGTGACAAATAAACTTACTTTACCCTTATTTATTCTTAAAAATAGTTATTACACCTCTTCTAATGGTAAACAATATGTGCCATTGATTACTACTATTAGTTGTTATACCTTTTTTGCTTCATTGGTTAAAGTGCAAATATTTAAATGCTACCACTTCAAAATTATTCATTGCATTCACAAATCATTTGAATTTGATCCAAACATCAAATTACAACCACACATACTTTTAGGGGATCAATGGATTTTTTTCCTTTAAGTGCTCCCCTTAAGTCAAACATTGGCTTAGTTTGTTGAAGAATCCATCACACCTAAGTTTGATGGCTCATGATCTATTGTCTTGAATTATTTTATGTTTCCTTCTTTCTTTACCAATACCTTATTCATCTCACTTCTTACTACCTTTTAATTTAAAAAAATCTTTGATTTCTCATCCTTTGATAGGTTGGGATACTGATTATTGAACCTGAAGTCTCTTGCTAGATGTCCAATCTTGTGACAAATAAAATATGGCATGCCTATTGACTTCCAAGGACCAAAATTTCCTCCTCATCTACTCATTCTTCAATTGATATACAAGTATGTATAGTTTCCACATACTAAACATGTGACAATGTACTTCTATTCCCTTCCAAATATATTTACTAGCTTCACTAGGGACTATGAAACTTGAACTTTTGACTTAGAATCTTAAACTTTATTATCATACTTTTGCAATGCATAACAATGACTATGAAACCTACTTCTACTAGAAATAGTTATTATACTTGACCCACATCTAGAAGCCCAAATTTTCCACAATTACAAAAATGGTCATTGAATATTTGAGGCTTAGTAATCATTGATCTACTCCTACAAACATCAGCCATATGGCCAATATTACCACAATTCAAACATGTAGGTTTATTTGGTTTCTTACTAGTGTTTCTTGATTATACCTTTAGATCTTGTTGGGTTTCCTTAAAATTTGATGATTCTCTAGCTTTAAATGTGCCTTGTGCAATATAGCCATGGCCTATTATATCCATGTATCTCCTCCATTTATTTACTTGGTTGTCAATATTTTTTGAACTTTCACTGTATCTCTTCAATATTTCATTAGTTTCCTCATCAGTCTCTAGTTCATTCTTTAGCTTACCATTTTCTTCCCTCAAGTTTTCATTCTCACTCACAACTTGTTGATTTTCATCAATAATATCATGTATTTTCCTTTGTACCAATGCTAGCTCTTGTTTTATTTGTTGAGGTCTTCCTCTTTTTCCTTTATTACATGTACAACAACCACCAAAAATTGTAATTACATTTTTGTTTTCAGCGTCTCAAGGAAAACTGAGCTCAACATTTCTACTAGAGGAATAAGGTTTACAAAGTCAAAATTTACCATGGTTGGCAAAAGGATCAAAAGAGAGCCTTGGGCGGAAATGGAGAAATGGAAGGGGAAGGGGAAGGTTTGGCACAAGCTCGAAAAAGGGGGTATAACTAGATTCATGAAGAAGCTTCATGGCTTCGATGATGGGATTACCAAGGGGATGGTGGAAACATGGAACAATAAGAAAGTTAAAATAGATGGTGTCACCAACCAAATCACTGAGGGATTGATAGAAAAGGTGATGGAAATCCCTCAGGTTGGCATAAACTTCTTCAGGGATAAAAAGATGTCAGCCAATGTTGTTAGCAAATTTGTCAAGGACGATGCTAAGAGGAACAAACTTATCAAGATAGACACTTACTATGAGATGGAATCCATAAAAAAATTATGGAGGTATGTTCTTAGGATTCTCATTGAGTATATCACTCTTGACTCCAGGTTCGATAGGATAAGAATGCAACATTTTGTGTTTCTTAACCACTTTAGGCATGCTATTAAAATTTCCTTTCCTTTCTTTCTTTTCACCATGTCTAAGAATATTGAGGGTTTCAAGAGAAAACCCATCACTAATCCTACCCTCCACAAAGTCCTTCTCTTCTTGGTTTATGAGTTTCTAAAAGCTCAAACCAGGGGAAAAACCCTTGGTGACCCTGGGAATGCTTCGAAGGACACTTCCAATTTGGACTCTAAGGATGTTCAAGTTATTAAATTAGAGGATGGGGATTTTTCCACCAAATCCATCTCTACTGCCCTCAACCCCCACTTTCCTAGTAGAAAGAGCCTTAGAGGTCTCCCCCCCATTCTTCCCAAGCTCGAGCCCTATGAGGTGAAAGATGACAGTGAAGAAGAAGAGGAGACTGAGACTAAATTAGAGGATGAGGACAAGGTGAAGGGGTGGGGGAGAGACAGGGAGGAAACCCTCGATACCCTCATTTCTCCCCTGAATAACCCTAGAAAAAGAAAAGAAGAACAAGTCCTTCTTTAGGAAGACCCTATAGCCCTGACCTACGAGACCCCTAGTCTTATCTCACCCTCTTCCCTGCCTGAGGAGAAGACTGTGGAAAAAAGTGGGGAGGTGATAACAAAGGATAGGATGAGGTCTTGGAGGAATTTTAACATGGATATTGCTAGGTTGGGAATTGTCAGAGAGCTAATGAACATCTAGGTGATGGAGGACCTCGATAGTACAACCCATTATGATGAGCTCATCGACCTCGCTCTTATGGTCTTGTCTAACAACACACGAGAATTCGGCTTCAACCTTCTAAAAAACATAAAGAATGGCTTGATAGATAATTTTAAATCTATCAAATGGTTGTTTCTATAAATTGAGACTCTAAAGGAAAAGATTATCCAAGATAGCAACCAGAGCCCCCGCAGTGTCTAGGAGAATATCGAAAGGATGAACAACCAGGATGACAGCTAGAAGCACTACAGTGGCCAGGACTCTAGAAATGATTAGGAGGATAGATTTTCCTGGGTTGAATAGAAAGTCTAGAGGTTAGACAACATCATCCAAATTCTAACTAATCAAATTGTGGACACTCTACACACTTTGAACGAGAAAATTGTCAACCTGGGGGATACTCTTATGAGAATTAGCATCAGGGGGAACATGGGGAAGCTGACTATCTAGGACATTGGTAAGGAAGAAGCCAATTTGAAGGCAGGCAAGGACCAAGTGAATCATTTGGACCAGGAGGAAGCCTAGAACATCAACCAGGAAGGAGCGGACAACTAGAAGGATAATGAAGCTGTAGAAACTCTACAGGATCTGGATAAGGAGAACCATTAGGTTTGGTTTTCCTTTTTGGTTTGGTAGTTGTCTTTTGCCTCCTAGCCTCTGGCCTTTTGTATCTTTTTGGCTATTGGTTGCTATTTCGTGTTTTGCTAGATTTTTTTGTCTTATCTTTTATGTTGTAAAACTTTCGGGTTTTAGGCCCCTATAAATTTTTTTTTCCTTAATCAAAAACTTTCTTTGCATCTTCAACATATTTTCTTCTATCCTCTATAGCTATTTTATCTTCAAGACCTTCACACACATTTATTTCTTGTCCTTCATGTTCTCTCTTTATATTTTTGACCTTTTCTTTGAGATTCTTATTTTTATCCCTTAGTTTGCAATGGCTTCCCTAGATTCTTCAAACAAGACTCCTTCAAATATTTGGTCAATGTAGTCTTGAATTTCATTTAGTATTTTAATAAAATCTATTCTTATGCCAACAAATTTCCTTAACTTCTCTTACATTTATTGGATCCTTTTGGCTCGTTCTCAAGATTCTTCTCATACCTTAATCTTTCCATATTGATTTCAAGGATCTTTAACTCTAGGGGTTAATATTGTATCCTTGAGGACCTAGGTTATGATACCATTTTTTGGTATTAAGTGGTACTAGGGAGGCAAGGGGTGAATTAATACAATAGGTAAATGAAAATTTCAAATTACCAATCTAAATATTTTTAACTTCGTTCTAAAACACATATCAAATAACTACTACAATGAATTAGAAGTAAATAACATTGATTAATCATAGAAGAAACACTCATGAAATGCCTTTTTTTTTACATACAAATCCTCAATTAGAATGAGAAATCCATGGTGGAGATTACACCCACAAGCCTTCCACTTCACTAAAAATGTTTTCCTTGTGAAAAGCTACAACTACCCTTTCTAGGGGTTCACCTTGTTAGGAGTGATTTATATTTTGTTAGGATCAGTTTAAAAAAAATCTTCTAGGATCTACCTCGCTAGCCAATTTAGAACTCCTTATGAGATTCCTCCTTTTCAAAGGAGTTATAAAAAGAGATTGGTTAAGGTACACACAGTTAAGGGATTTCCCTCCCTAAAACTATTAGGAAATAATAAGTTGAATGATTTGTTAATAGAATTGATTGTATGTTAGATCTATTCTTCTCTATTTAATTTTTAGCTTCTCTTGGCTCAATCTATTCTTTACACCTTGATCACACCCTCTATAATTATAAGATCTCTCTTTGCAATCTTCTTAGTCTCTTGCAAACCTCTTCAAAAAGCAACATACAAATTCTTAGTCTTTTTTCTACTTAATATTTACCATCTATTTGAATTATATTCTTGTCACACTCACACCACATGTAATTTATGTATCCCTATGTACCTAACACATTTTCAATCATCTCCTTGATTGACATTAGGTATTCTTGAGAAATTTCCTAAGATATTTAAAATGTATTTGACCTTCTCAAACTTCTAAAATCCTCTCACCGTAGTTTCTTCAATTATAAGTTTCATCTCATCACTTCTCAAACTAAATAATATGTGCCATCATACCTTCTTATCTAACCATAACAATTGTATCGATCGCCAATTGAAAATCTATCATTTGTAGCATAAGAACATAAGCTACATATTCTGCAATCATCTTCTAAAATGTAGAAACTTGCTTACCTATCATTGTTATGTGATTGTACACTTAGTCTCTATAGACATCATAGAACTATGAATATTCCTCTTGACTTGTAGTGTGTCATGATCTCCACCAAAATATGCATTTAACTATTTCTCCTCTTACATATCAATTATGACAGTCATCTTCCTACTCATAAATCCCTTATCTTACCTTACTGGTCATTCATTTGTTATACTTAGAATGTGTTTACATCAATGAAATCCAGATGTGTCACTACATCTGAGTGCACCTCTCAACTAATCAATCTTCTCCTATAAATTCCAATAAATCTCATAACACCATGATTTATTCTTGAGGACTTGGCCAAGGAAAAACCCTAGTGGGGATGGTATCCACAACTATGTACTAATCTAAAAATACTCTATTAGGATTCATTACATACATTTACTATAATTAGTCCTTATTAGAGGAATTGACCTTGTTAGAGGCCTCGGTCCTTTTAGGAGTTGTATTACGATACTAGCATAATACTCAACAAGGATTCACTATCCAATCACATAAGCTAATAGTTACGATAACAAAAATGTCTCTTCTAACATCACAATGCCTGATTATTCCACGATATCTTAGATATACTCTGATCTATCATCAAGTCTCATTTATGAGGTCATAAAAATATCATCATAACATAATCACATAATATCATTAATGTATAGCATATCATAGTTTCATGAGAAATCTAACTTTTAATTATACCTTTCTCATTTATTTTTCTAATTGGCTCACTAAGACTGTCTTCACAAAACATTTAGCATAATATCCAAATATAATTATTAATCAATGATATCCAAAGGTTAAGATCTAGGATGTCATCCCTACTGTTGGCCCCTGATTTAACAGTTTTGAAATTAACCAAGAAACCAGACCAATGCATCTAAGGCTAGAAAATTCCTATGATGGATACACTCAACTACAATCTTGGGCCAACAATAAGGCATAACTCCTTCTTCACTTCAGGCTCTACAAGACCTAGGCAGGTTAACCTTGAGGTTCTGATGTATGGTACCAGTGTAATTAAACATAAACTTGAACCTAATAATAGAAAATGAAACCCCTTTTATCTTCTAATACTTATGCAATGACATAGGAATGAAATAGCTACAGATCATAACCTATGAAACCATAAGCTAAGTGAAGGTTAATTCCTTTCAGCCCACTACAAAACATGAAAAACTAAATTGATTTTATTAAAAGATTTGTGCAAATGCCCTTCATCTCAACTTGCATCTGATTTAGTGATCAGTGCCTTATCCATTGAAACATGGAGTCATTACTAGTAGGATGACCTAACTTTATTGCCTTACAATTAAGTTTGTCAACTGAAATTCCCAAATCCCATTCTTATGAAATATCCCCTTCATACACCCAAAAACCCCATCAAAACACTAAAGCATTGACCTAATTCCTTGAATCAAAAGCAAAAATAGATCCTACATACAACTCATCCAAGCTGTCTTAAATTGAATAAACCTTATTCATTCAATTACAAAGTCAATAGCATATGAAGAATTAGGAGACAAAATAAGAAAACTTAGATAATACATTGAAAATCGCCTTTATATTCATCCATGGAAAGACTATATGCGTAAATTGGTAACACCAAATGAAACTCAAGATACTTCACATAATCTAGCATCAATCTCCATTATCTTAGAAGCAACACATGAAAATGAAAAGAAAATCTGCACATAAACAGATGTGTGGCCTTCACTGCTAGAGCTCAACTCAATAGACAAGAAGAAAAACCAACAACAACCATGGTTTCACAGTAGAACATTGGAACCCTGATGGTATCACAGAGAAAACTACCAACCCCTACAATGGATGAAAGAAAGCAAGATATAGAAGAGGATGAATTCCCAGATCTGATCTATGCCTGACATGTGTCCACTTGAAATTCCATCTTATGCAACTAAATAACCTCTCTTCTTTCTACCCATTTGATTTGATATGGTTTTCATCATCATCCTGTAACTAATTTGAAAATATCTCTGCTGAAATGATGAAAACTTTCGTGTCACAAAAATTTGAACTGCATCATGAAATGTTGGTATAAACTTTGGGTTAATTGATTTGAATGTGACCAAATTTGACCCCAACTGCACTTTCAGTGTCTTTTACCAAAATTTAGGTCATTTCCATGCCAGAAATAAGTTTTGAACTTCAAAACTAGAATACAGTTGGAATCTGAGAGAAAACCTTGAATTACTTGAACAGACTGCTTCCTGTGTGAAAATAAACTTCATAATCAAAAAGTTCATTCTCTCTCGGTTTCGACGATATATAGTATTACTATATTTGCTTACCAAGAACCCCCTAAAAGTCTATTTGAAAATAACTCCCCTATTATAATTATCTGGTCTACACTACTTAATTTTCAAAAAAATTAAATTTTTTTTGAAGTTTGACTTTAGAAAATAATCCTTTTAAATTTAAAAAAATTTGAATGTGCATATGATGAAAAATAATTTTTAAAAATGAAAATTTAAAATTATTTATTTTTTTCCTCATCCTTTAATTTCAAGGTCAACCCTCCTTTGACCAGGTGCCACATGGCAGCCTCTGATTGGTCGACCTAATTGCTATGTGGTGCTCACCCACATTTCTTAACTACCTTGCAACTCTAGGAAGCAGGCATGCACCAGCCATCGGATCTTGCCACGTGGAAAAATCTAATAGCTCCATTTCAGGCTCCTGCAGATCACCACATGTCATCTTTGGATTCACCACTAGGTCCACCTCATTTCCTTGTCGCAGAGATGCCACGTCACTTCTGAGCAGGGCCTACTAACATGTGTCAACAAGGCGCATTCTCACATTCTTTAAACCTCATGCAACTCCATTTTGCAAAAATGCACCAACCACTCAATCTAGAAATGTGTCATGATTGTGTGACATTTCGCCACATCAACATATGAGCACCTTCATTCAAAATTTTCCTCCTTTCTCGTGCCAGCTGGGACCCACTCACATTAACTTTGCCTTATAAAATGCATTGTCTTGTTAGACACTATGTCTTTGAGTGTAGTTGTATTTAAAGATTTAAAAAGACCCTCCCATAATGAATATGGGATAAAGGCTTCTCTCTATTAAAAAATACAGACCTCTTCCTCAAACAGATCTACTCTAGTAGGTGAGTCTTCTGAACTTCAAACAAGTCCAGCTACTGAGATTTATTCGTGCCCCTCACCGATGACAATCCATGAGAGGTTAGCAAAGGAAATGCTCAATGCATTTTGTCATTTATTTCTTTACACCGTGGACCACTTCTTTCAAAGGCTCCACATATGGCACATTGAATTGGATATAGTTACCCTTAGCATGGAGCTCCTCTTATCTGCCACTATTTAAGCACTGAGACTGTCCTATTTTATCCATGTGTGTTTTGTCTTTTGCTTGCATGGGTTATTTCTTTTTGTGATCCTTCAAAATGGTGTAGCCTTTTATCTTCATTTTTATTTGGTGTGGGACTCTTGCGCTAACCAAAAACAAAGATAATATCCCTCTTTCCGATCCCCAGAATGTACTCTGATGAAATTAGTTGGGTCCGAAGTGGGTTCAACTGAAAAATAAAAATAAAAAAATTTCAAACAATTGGCATACCAAACTGATCCATTGATTGTCTGATATTGATTCAAAAAAAATTTGATTGCTACTTTGTCATTAAAACTCATTTTTTCATTTTCTTTACAAATTGTGATTTTAAGCTAACAAGGCCTGTCAGCTGGCTTTAAAAACTGATCCAAACACCTAATCGGGCTCTGAAATCAGACACACTGATTCTCTATTCTGCATACTTACACCATGTAGAATCTTGTGCCATGACGAATTTAGGATCAAAAGATATTAACTATTTAAGTTGCCTTTTCAGAATTACCTGCAAGTAAACATGTCAGAAAACCATAATTCACATTTGGAAATGACTTCAAAAATTGGGTAAACGGACACTTGGGAGCACGAAAATTGGGGCATTGGTTCACTATCATAAAGGGAGTATAAATCTGCGATTTGGGCTCATGACAAATAACTGGGCACAAATGGTGAGTGGTCAAAGTGAGCTACTCTAAATTTGAAGACTGGAAACACTGACATAAAATATTTTTTGCAAATGGAATGGATCTGGAAAAGTGTGCAGACGGATTCGTCAAAACTTGAAAATTGGTACACTTGGAGTATTTTTAGAGTAAAACACACTGGTACAATCCATTTTGATCTCACCTATCATAGATTAGGAGTTATAATGTCACGAACAAGGGTACTGACAAATTTGCATGTGTTGACACTAGTAAAAAGTTAGAAATTGCATTTGGAATCAGGTTTGAAAACTAACCAAATGGATTCATATCAAGCTCAAACTTGAAACATAACATATCTCTAACCTCTAAAGTGCAACACAAAAGGAATTTCATCATTTGGGCCAACTGTTCAAAAGTTATAACTCGTCAAACAGGGCCTCCCAGAATTCAGAATAAATTGCATCAACATGACATTGCTAAACAACCAACTTTGAGGGATTCAAAACCTAGTCGAACGGATTCAAAATGACTCAAAATCTAAAACATAGGCTCTTAGGTATGGACACTAGATACTCTCAAAGTAGAAATTCATGAAACACTACTATGTGCGAGATATTCAGTTGCAAACACAAGCTCCTATCGTTGTTTGACACTTAGGTGAAAATGCAAAATTGGCAATTACTCGAAATAGGACTTCATGAAATGGCTTAGAATGACTATTTAACTTCATGGAACAAGTATACGCACTGAATGAAAAGTGTTAGAAACATTAAACACCTCACGAGACTCAAAGGTATAGCCAAGTACATGTGCATTTAAAAGCTTTTTATAGGGCTTGATTTCTCAAAATTTTCAATATGTAACTAAAATTTGACCATGCAATTTTTAGTCCCAACACCTACAATTACATGTAATTGAATTGAAAAAAAAATCAATTCCTTAGGCCAATTTGCTTGATTACCGAAACTACTCCTGAACAACTATGATAGTTGCTAGACACCACGTTTTTTATCCAAAGAATGTGCCAAATACTATCTAATCATAAGTGAACACATTTAAATAATACATTTATCTTACAATACTACTTTCTAAAATGGTGGCCATTACTAATTACTATGCTATGCTTGCTAACAAAAACAATTGAACTATACACTATTTTACTTCATAATACTTAGGCATTCTGCATTTGGTAACATAACCAAATCTAATTATTAGATCAGGAGATCATACCAACCAACTTAGTTGACATCAATGAAAATATTTAATTCTTCACTATTGGTCTCTTGCCAATAATCTCCCCCTTTGGCATTGATGACGATACACAGTAAAAAATGATTAAGTGTCAATGCCAAATCAAAAACTTACTCACAAAGATTTGTCTATATAGTACTTCCCCTTAATATTATACTATTTGATTTCTCATTTTTCACTTCTACTACTCCCCCTTTAACATCAATGGAAAAGGAAATTATAAAAAATTCTATATACACATCGAATTGTCCAACCAAAACATACTAGATACTATGCAAACCTTACTATATTTACAAAAAAAATCTTGAGGGTTGTAAAATAAATATCCCAACATTTCTTTTGGATCTCTTCCACCTAAATCTAACAAAAAATTACATAAGTTTCTATCTCAGCTATTTGCAAATATGTAGGTCTAAATAAGGCATTAGACTATTTAGAAGACTCCAATAGATCTAACTCGTTTTGCATTATCTCCAATGTGGGTGTTTATAAACTTCACAAAATAGAAAATATTTAAATGGTTTTTCCCTTTCTCATAGTATTACACTTATCTTATCCAATTCCTTACTCACAACTTTATCAAAATCAATAATAGATTGTTTAGACTTTAAAAACTTGTGTAGTCTTTTCTAAGTTTTGTTCTTCCTCCTTAACACATTTAGCTACATCCTCTTTGTACTTAGGTAATTTTGCATAGATAATTTACAATTTTTTTCCTCCATACATCCAATCCTTTATGTCTTGTATATTCTCATCAAGTAACTTGACATCATTGGTTATTGAAGCACACACCTTAGTGAATTCTTTGCAATATAATCCTTATCCACTTTTGCCTTGGTAGATTTCTCCAATGAAGTAAAGTGTGCATTGTCAAAATCATTACGTGCTAAATATAAGTTCTCTATAATATCATTACCTTGGAAGGTTGACTGAAAAGGAAATTCTTTGTTTGAATTTTCCAATACTTTGCTAAGAACTATTTCTTTCTTCTCAATTTTCTTCTCAAAGCTCTCTTTTTTTATAAAATGACATAATTTTATCTTTGTTCATGTGTTCCCATTATATGATTCCAAATCATTATATTTTCCCATGTCACTTGCAAAAATTGACACCATCCTAGATGAGGTATGTGTCTTTGTTATATATTCTCACAAAGATATTAGAAACTTGTGTGGATGGTGTTTTGATGGAGTAATTGATGGAGCATCACTTTGCTCAATATTGTTAATTGCGATAAATGAGGGATAAATTTCATTGATCACCTTTTTTATTTCCTCTTTATTCATGTCATCCTATTTCTCTGTCATCTTCTCCTCTTTTGCACATTCCTCTTCTTCATTGATATCTTCTACTTCATTTGTGGCCTCAAGCATTGTATCTTGCATTTTTTCATTAGAGATCAAATTTTGCTTAAAATCCCACTTTTTCTTCTCTTTCTCTTCTTATAATGGATCTAAATTGATACGAATACCAGTAACAAAGACGTATGGTTACTATATAGTAGTCAAGAACTAATTTATGTCCTTTGATTCCTTAGGTGGATTAACTTCTTATTCTCTGATAGATGTCCCTACAAGTTTAGGTGTAGGAACATCCTTATAATATATTTCATCTAGTACCTTTGTAATAGATATTTCTATTTCATTAGATATCTCTTCTATAATCTCATCATTATCTTTACTATCCTCATTTTAATTCTCATTATACTTCTCACTTTGCCAAAAATATCCATCATCTCATCCACAGTAACTAAAGTGGATAAATTATGAAGAGTTGATTCCCTTATACTTTGATCTTCTTATAGAGATGATTTTCTCCTCACATCTTGATCATAACATGGTCAATGATATTCTAGAGGATATTGGCAAAAGTAAAAATGAGAAAATATCAAAATTTGAATTTTTGGTATTTTTCTATGTTCCAATAATTGGCATTTTTGAAGGTCTTTGAAGCATTTTTGGGCCCTGAAAGCCTCTAGAAAACTTGAAATTAATGATATATAATTCAATTATCTTTCCAATGGTGTAAGCGACATACATTTTTGAGCTATGTGCTGAAAGTTATGACTTCTACAAGTAGACATAAAATTTAAAATAGTCTTTTTAATAGTTTTTCATAGTTTTGATATTTTATTTTGTAATAAACATTATGTGGACTATTTATTTATTTTCAAAGGGATGTTGGTGGACCTTCATATTCATCATACTTTTTATAAACTTGAATTATGAATTAAATGAACCACTTTTTGGCTTGCATAATATGTTATCCAGAAATTGTTCTATTCGCATTGGAATTATAGTACCACATGTATCACACAACATGTTGTAATTTGCAATCATAATTTAGATTAGATCTATCTTGTCATATAAGTCATCACGTATGTTAAAATTAAGTTATAAAAAAAAATCTTGAAATTCAATAAACATCTTACGAAAAAATCTTCAAGTAACTTCTTATCAGTCTCCTCATATCTAGCATAATATTTGTCCTACTTGTTGATATATGATTGAAAAGGGTCATTTGAGTAGAAAGATTGTTATTATTGAAGAAGTGTTTTCAACCATTTTTTTCCCACTGATGTCAAACCTACTATATGTTGGTAAGACAATTTCTTATATGTCTCAAGCACTATCACTTAGTTGATTGATGAAGAGGATTTGATCAACAAGATATAACAAAAGTATTGTTGTGGTGTCCCCCCTACTTTTTTCAACTCCCGGACTCACAGTTCGAGAGTCTGGAGAAGAAAGTTTTGTTAATGTTAGAATTTTAGAGTCAATATTTGAAAAAAAATAAAATTTAAATTTAAGTAAATTAGAAAATTCAAAAGAACACAGAAAAAATTGAAAAAATATGGAACAAAAAAATTTTGAAAAAGTTTTTTAAAAAAAGAAGAAAAAGAAGAAGAAGAAGAGAGAGAGAGAGAGAGAGCACATGCCATAAAGGGGTTGCGCACACCGAAGTACCATGTGTTGCAGCCCCACAAAGGGTGATGTGCATGCACTGCAGCACCATAAAGGGCACTGCACGTGTCGCAGCACCACAAAGGGCTACACACACGTGCCAAAGGGTGCCACACATGTTGTGGCACCACAAAGGGCCACGCACGTACCAAAGGGCCATGTCCACACCTCACCACAGTGCACTTGGACATGCACGCACCACCTAGCTCATTTCGCATGTGTGTCGCCCCTCCCACTCACCTCCGATTTTGTTTGATGTTTTCAAGTAACTAGTTTTTGGGGTTTTTTGTTCCAGTGTCATAAGGGTGTGTCTTATTTAAGTATTTTTTATCTCTACAGACTAATATGTGCTTCATTATGTAGGTAAAAATGGCATCAACTTTTTAGGGTCATAACTTTTGACTCAAAGCTTTGAATTCATAATTGTTTACACTGTTGGAAAGAAGAACTGAAGATCTAATTTTAGTCCCTAAAATAGCAAGCCTTCAGTTGCCCAATTTTAGGGACCAACAAAGGTTTCAACTTGAATATTTGAGCAAAAGAGCTCCAAAAAAGCCATTTAAAAATGCCTAGAAAAACTTGCGAAAAAATATGAAAAGGTTTCAAACATTGGATAATCTGGATCAATTGGTTTCTCGTCGGGAAGGATAGGGCACAAGGAGAGAAGACAAAGGTCAAAGATACAGAGGTTGGACACATGGAGAGGAACAGGCTCCTCATCTTATGCAGCTATTAATGACTAGATTCAACACAAGTGCCTTGGGATTTTAGATTGAAGAAGCAGAAGGAGTTCAAGTTTATGAAAGTGATTGGCTATAAAGAGGGTATAAATCATCAAAAAGGGGCATGGAGCATATACAAAAAGTGATCTAAAACCCCATTTGAGAAAAACCTAGAAACCATTTTCAAAATTGAGAACTTTGATTTTTTGGCGAATTGAGCTTTCAAGGTCCGTAGCTCCACATTTTCATGCAACTCCACAAGTCCGCAACTCCACATTTTCATGTAGCTCTTCAGGTGTATAGCTTCATATTTTCATGTAGCTCCACAATTCAAAGGTGCGCCAACAGTTAACTACTAGTTCCAAAAATAGCACTTTCCATGCATCGGGAATGCATTCTGACGGTAGTTTAACTTCAACACATGCCTAGTGAAGGGCCAGCTTCTATTTTTGGTGTCTCCATGCACTTCCACTTTGACTAATGATTTCCTCCTACTTTCTCTTTTGTTTCTTCTTTGTTTATGCCATGTAAAGGGCTCATGCATCTAATTAATGAATAAAATATGGATGGAGTCCCTCTAAGCACCAGATTAATTATTAATCTGTATATATTTAGTTTTTCTTAATGTTTTAAGAGCATTTTATTATGTGAGGATATCTCTCACTCTCAACAAAAATTGAGGAGATGATTTCTTATAAATACCCCATTGTAAAATGTAACAAAGGTTGTCGTTATTATGCAATAAAATTATTCTTTTGGTGCTAGCATTCGGAGTGTAGTTATTCTTGCCTAAATGTGTCATATTTTTGTGAATTCTATTCATGAGATTGTGATTGAGCCAAAGGTTTATTGTGTTTTTTTTGGTTGTGCGATCTTTTAGTTCTAGTGTTTGCTACAGATATACAAATTTTGCTGACATAACGAGCTTGAGAAGAGATCACCCAATTATGTCTACATAGCTTTTTGTCTCGCATGAGTGCACTTTTCGCATGAGTGCACTTTTTATGGCCTTGCAATTTAATGAAGAATGAAACATCATTTGATTTATTAAAGATTCTCACTGACAATTGCATCAGCAGATTCTAAGAAGCACTGCTTCTATTTTCATTGGTTTCCTACCGATTTCTTCAAAGGTTTAACTCACAGCATGTTGTGTTCTGTAACTTATGTCCATTTAGAAATTTTGATTTCAAGTTATTTCAATTTCATGTTATTTTCTTTTAGTTTTTTAATTTTCTTTACTAACCCCCTGTTAGAATACGATCTCATAGTAGCTACATCGTTAGAGTTGCATTCATTGAAAAATAGAAAAATAGAAAAATATTGTTCTTTTGCTGTGATATTTTGAGATAGCACACGGATTTACTTCGATTCTGAGATAGAAGAGTTTTAGAACCAAAAAAGGCCTCCTTGTGAACACTTACATTTATCTTCTATTGAGAAGATTTTGGTACATCGCAAGACAAATATTGAACCTTGGAGTGGGTCCTTAAAAAGATTTTCTTTTCAAGAGAGGAATTACGCAATGGATTCCTACCGTTGACCTCGTGCAAAATGAATGCCCAACAAGTACCAAGAGGAAAGGTTGAGTTATGATTATGTATTGAAGTGCAAGAATTGGTTAAGAAAATCATAACATAATGTATTGATAATCTACTTGTGGTTACAAAATGATTGGCTAGACTTAGAAAGTTTAGAAGAAAAAGGTTGGACAAAGTTCATTTGCTAACATTGACCAAGTTGATAGAAGGTGCCGAGCAAAAAGTCAAATGAAGCTGAGTGAAAGAAATTTCTAATGGATGCCAAGAAAGTTAGTAGGTATCAACCAAGTTAGTAGATGCCAAGTAATTTTGAATAGATGTCGAGCACCAATAAAATTCAGTTGATGTTGAGTGATTTTTTAGTAGATGTTGAGTAACAGAGTATGGTTCGAGCATCAGTAAATTAATAATGTCGAGCTACTATATTATGAAAAGATTGAAGAGTTACCAAATAAAAGCTGACAAGTTTGTTTTCTTGGAACTTGTAAATTAGGAGGAAGATAAGATTGACGAGTTGGAGGCACGGAATCTTATGTAAATTATTTTGGAGGTGAATTCAAATAGATTTTAGAAGTTTCTAGAGAAGACAAGATATGGGGTAGATACATTGTATCCTACCTAATCCATTGAAAACTCTAATTCTTGAGATGGATAATGAGTGGGAAAAAGAGTTCTAATTCCCTATATGTAGGGATTTTTGGTCACGAAGAAAAGTTAGTTGTAGGTCAGAAATTTTTTGGATGCAAAAATCTGACAAGGTGAAGTAGGAGAGTTTGCTTCATCAACTGACCAAGTGAAGAAGTCTGCAATGGTGAGCTAAGAAAGAATGCTAGAGAAGGATGAATGCTTGAAGGGTGAAAAAGCTCTTAGAACTACAGAGATTGGAAGCCAAGTAGAGATGAGGACTAAATAATGATCTATAATCTGCAAGCAAGGTTGTAAGTTGTATTAGATCAGAACTCTATTATTATTTTCTAACAATTGTATCAGATTAGGGTAAATCCTTTGGAGAAAGGTTGACTTAATAGTCATTGGAAAATATTTCAATAGGGTGGCATTCCAAGTGAATGGCCTAAAGTTCTCTAACAAGGCCCACTTTTAATAGGGTGGTTGAAATCCCTTAATTGAGTCACATTTAACAATGTGTGTTGTAACCTTTAACAAGGTTGGCCTTTAACAGGGCATCACTTCAGAAGAGTGAAAAAGGAGTAGCATGTTACTAATGGTTTTTCCCAAATTAGGCTTCCATGTTAAATCATTGTGTCAAGTGTATTGATGGATATGTTGTGTCTTATGCTTAACATTTTTGCATGTTAGTTCAATAGTAACATATTAGTTTTGGTTAACACAATGAATGCATGGTTGGTTAAGAAATTTTGATGGGTTCACTGAATTGTGAAAATTTTTATTTGGACATCTAGACCTTGAATAACTAAATCACACCCCCCCCCCCCCCTCTCAATTATTCTAAAAGAATTCTAACAATTGGTACCAGAGTGAGGTTGCTTAAGAGGATTAGTTTCAAGGTACTAAAAGCATAAAGATCAAGATGTCAAAAAGAGAGGTGCCTAAGCTGAACATAAATAACTTTTTTGCATGGAAAAGTTTGATGAAGCTACACCTTGGAGGACTTAGAGATTATGCACAAACTTGTATTACAATAGAACATGTTGATCTAGTAGGAGCCCTAACTGCTAAAGACTTGAAGAAAAAGAAGGAACACAATCAAGCAATGTTGGAAATTGCCTATGCCCTAAGCTATGTTGAGTTTGACAATATCAAAGAACGTAAAAGTGCAAAGTAGATGTGGGATGCCCTAACCACTATCTATGGAGGAGAAAAAAATGTTCAAAGAGCCTAGTTAGAAATCCTAAAAGGTAAGTTTGATGACATGAGAATGGAAGAAGGTGAAAACATTGCTCAATATGTCACTACAATAAAAGAAAAGTGGTTAGTGCAATAAAAGGTGCTACTGGTAAAATAGATGATGATACTGTGTTAAGTAAAGTTTTGAGAACATTGTTGCCTATATATGCCATTAGATTGTCTATAATCCAAGAGTTAAGATGTATGCCAGGAAATAATCTAAACCTTGAAGGTTTGGTAGGAAGACTCACTGCTTTTGAGTTATATAATTTTGACAACTATAGACCAGAAAGTATTGAATCAAATTTCAAAGAAAAATTGTTACTGAAGGATTTTGAGGAGGTAAAGCCAAAGAAGAAGAAAAGAAAGATAAAGTATGCATCTAGTGACAATATTACAGATGAGGAAGACATTGAACAATTGGAAGCATTGTTGGCCAAAAGATTTCACAAAGGAAAAGGTAAATTTAAAGGCAAGTTGCCTATCATTTGTTTTAATTGCAATGAAGTTGGTCATATTGCAACAAGATGTACATAGAAGAAAATCTTCAAAGAAGGGAACAAGCACAAAAACAAAAGATAAGATGATGGAAGAGACTATAGAGATAAAGGCAAGAAGTCATGCTACATTACTGATGAAAATAACTCTAATGAAAATGATGATGAACTGGTATATGTTGCAATGAAGGATGAATCAAATGAGGATGAGGCTACTGTACTTATGACTTGTGTGAACAAGAGTGACAAATGGATCATTGATAGTGGATGCTAACATCACATAACTAGAGACAAAAGTAAGTTTATTACTTTAACTTGTTATAAAGGAAATAGTGTAAGATTTGGTAATGATGCACCATGTTTAATAAAAGAAAAAGGGTCTATTAATCTTACAGACAATATCTCATGTGACAATGCTTACTATGTCGAAGGATTGAATTATAACTTGTTAAGTGTGTCACAATTGAATAATTTGGGATGTAAAGTTGAGTTTGAAAACAAAACAATCAAGATATATGATACAAATGGAAATCTGATTGGAAAAGGTGATCAAACTAGGAGTAATCTATTCTATTTGGATATAGAAGATGCTCCTTGTCTTATTACAAAATTTGATGATGTATGGCTTTGGCACAAGAGATCATGTCATGTTAACTTTGATAATATGATTAGTATAAGTAACATGAAAAGAGTTAGAGGTTTTCCTGAGTTGAAGAAACTAAAAAATGTTATGTGTAAAAAATGTCAGTTAGGCAAGATGACAAAGTCAAGCTTTAAAAGAAAAGCCTACACCTCTAAGAAAATACTTGAAATTGTTCATACTAATTTGTGTGTACCTATTGAAGTGCAAAGCTATAAAGGAGATAGGTATATTATGCTACTTGTTGATGATTACTCTAGAATGATGACCGTTATGTTTCTAAAAAAAAAATAAGATGCTTTTCAAAAGTTTAAATGGTATTTGGCAATAGTTGAGAAAGAAATAGGTAAGAGCTTGAAATGTTTGAGATCATACAGAGGAGGTGAATTCACTTCACATGAATTTGATATGTTCTATAATGATAGAGGAATCAAGAGATAGACATTAGCACCAAGGACCCCTCCACAAAATGGAATTGTTGAAAGAAGAAACAAATTTGTAATGGACTATGCCAGAACACTTATGATGGAGAAAAATGTTGCTCTAAAATACTAGAGAGAAGTTGTAAGCACTAATGTATACACATTGAGTTGTGTGCAAGTAAAGAAAGGTACTCACTCAACACATTTTGAACTATGGTATGGTCATCCACCTAATGTGAAATATTTTAAGATATTTGGAAACAAATGCTATATTCTTAAAGATGTTAGGAGTGGAAAGTTAGATGCAAAGAGTGAAGAAGGTATATTCCTTGCTTACTCCACAAGAAGTAAAGCTTACAAGTGTTTAATTACTAACACTAACAAAATTGTGGAAAGTGCAAATGTGAATTTTGATGAGTCTACAAAAGTACATGAGGTAAAAACTACAAAGGAACCAGAGGACTGCAAGATATTTTCATACTATTATGAAGGAATGCCTACTAAAGAAGATGTTACAAATCATGTTGCAAATCAATAGCAGTTTCAACAACTACTGAGTCACATCCTGTGAATGTTGAGTTGCATTTAGATGTCGAGTTGCAAAATGAGGAGAATGCATAATCTGACTCTGAAATTGGCATAGATGCTAAAATACTTGACAGAGATGCACATAGTGATACTAAAACTAAGAGATAGAATGCAGCCACAAGAACTAAGCCTAGACTATCCAAATATGTCAAAAGACACCATCCTATAGATCAAATCATTGGAGACAAACATGTAAGTCCAATTACAAGAAATAGGTTGAAAGGTGAAGCATGTTTGTTAAGCATGAAGGAACCTAAGACAATGAAAGATGCATTGGAAGATGATGATTGGTACATGGCTATGGAAGAAGAAATTTAGTAGATAGAAAAGAACAAAACTTGGAGCCTAGTTCTGAGACCAGAGGACAAGAATGTGATGAGAATGGTGAAGTTACAAGAAACAAAGCAAGACTAGTTTGCAAAGGGTATTCTCAAGAAGAAGGAATTGACTATGGTGAAACATTTGCCCCTATTACAAGAATGGAAAGAGTAAGAATTTTGCTCACTTATGCCGCATACAAAGGTTTTAAATTTTATCAGATGGATGGTAAGTCCACATTTTTGAATGGAATATTATAAAAGAGGTCTACATAGAATAGCCAAAAAGATTTGTGGACAAAAACAATAAAAACATGGTATGTAAACTACACAAAGCCCTATATGGATTGAAACAAGCACCAAGAGCATGGTATGAGAAACTTCACACTTGTCTTGTTAAGATTGGATTTAAAAGGATAGATGATAATAGAAATTTGTACATGAAGAAAGATAAAGAAAAAGGGATATTGTTATCAAAAATCTTTGGTGATGACATAATATTTAGAGGACAAGATGCTCTGTGTAAA
This sequence comes from Cupressus sempervirens, assembly GCA_028749045.1. Taxonomy (NCBI): domain Eukaryota; kingdom Viridiplantae; phylum Streptophyta; class Pinopsida; order Cupressales; family Cupressaceae; genus Cupressus; species Cupressus sempervirens. The sequence continues at coordinate 748,584,278 of CM053786.1, forward strand.
GATTTTGCAAATCAGATGAAGCAAGTGTTTGAAATGTCAATGTTTGGTAAGATCAAATTCTTTGTAAGGTTACAAGTATATCAAATGAAGTATGGTGTATATATCACTCAATAAAAATATTTCAAGGAGATATTGAAGACATTTGGACTTGAAGATTCAAAACTAGTAAGTCCACCTATGGTAACAACACTCAAGCTATCAAAGAATGATGAATTAGCTTAGGTCAATCAAACATTATATAGATCCATTATTGGAAAATTGTAGTATGTAGTACACAACAGATCTAATATTGCATTAGCTATGGAGATAGCTGCTAGAGTCTCTACTAATCCTAGAGAAAATCACTTGATGGTAGTGAAATGGATAATATGATACTTGAAAGGAACAGAAGAGTATGGTTTATACTATAAGAAGAATGAAAAGTTTGAGCTAAAAGCTTACACTGATGTTGATTGGGCTGGAAATATTGAAGATAGAAAGAGCACCAGTGGAGGAGCATTTTTCTTAGGTAGAAGACTTGTTACATGGACAAACAAGAAGTAGAGTTGTACTTCTCAATCTACTACCGAAGTAGAGTATGTTGTTATTGCTATCAATTACACAAACATAGTATGAATCAAATAGCTACTTAAGGGAATGAAGGAAGAGATCACTGAACCATTGACACTTTATTGTGACAATACAAGTGCTATAAATATATCAAAGAATCCTATCATGCACACAAAAATAAAGCACATTGCAATAAAGTATCATTATGTAAGGAAGTTGGTACAAGACAAAGAGGTGACGATGTAATATATCAACACAAAGGAGAAAATTGTTGATATCTTCACCAAAGCATTACCTAATGATGCTTATGAGTATCTAAGAGGCAAACTAGGGGTGATACCCCTAACAAAGGCTATCTAAAAGATAGATGAAGTATCCTGCATCAAACAAGTTGATATTTAGTTCATACACATTGATGTAGTGGATCTTACTTTAGGAAGTTGCCTAAAGTGATTATAGAGTTGAAATTTCAAAATCAGTCACAAGGTGACAGAGGGAGAAAATTGAATAGCCTAAAAAATTCTATGTCTACATATATCAAGATGCCAAGTGTTGAGTACATGTCTTTGGCATTGTTGTCAAAGAGGGAGAATGTTCAGTAAACTAATCAAGCTCATAGATGATCAAGAGAGAAAAGTATAGTGTAAAAGGAGACCAATGAAGTAAAGGTACATCATTAGAAGATTAGAAGATTGGAAGCAACAAAGAGGGAGAAAGAAGAAAACAAAAGAGGGAGATATTCTATTGATCCATGATAGAAGAGAATCAAATAAGAGTTATCTTGTAACCTAAGAAGGAATTGTTCATAGAGGGAGAAGTATTATTCACAAGATTTCTTTTTATTATTGCCTTACAGTTTTAACCTAGTTAGTTCATCATTTGTTTGACTGGTTGATCAGTTTGGTTTTTCATCAATGCCAAAGAGGTAGATTGTTGATATATGATAGAAAAGGATCATTTGAGTAGAAAGATTGTTATTGTTGAAGAAGTGTTTTCAATCATTGTTTTGTCACTGATGTCAAACCTACTATATGTTGGTAAGACAATTGCTTATATGTTTCAAGCACTATCACTTAGTTGATTGATGAAAAGGATTTGATCAACAAGATGTAACAAAAGTACCAAGAGGAAAGGTTGAGTTATGATTATGTATTGAAGTGCAAGAATTAGTTACGACAGTGATAACATAATGTATTGATAAGCTACTTGTGGTTACAAAATGATTGGTTAGACTTAGAAAGTTTAGAAGAAAAAGGTTGGACAAATTTCATTTGCTAAGCTTTACTAAGTTGATAGAAGGTGCCAAGAAAAGTTAGTGCAAGCTGAACAAAAAATCAAATGAAGCTGAGTGGAAGCAATTTCCAATGGATTTTGAGAAAGTTAGTAGGTGCCAAGCAAGTTAAGAGATGCCGAGTGATTTTCAATAGATGCCAAGCACCAGTAAAATTTAGTTGATGCCAAGTGATTTTTTAGTAGATGCCGAGTAACATAGTATGTGTTAGCATCAGTAAATTAATAATGTCAAGCTACTACATTATGAAAAGATCAAAGAATCACCAAATAAAAGCTGACAAGTTTGTTTTCTTGGAACTTGTAAATCAGAAGGAAGATAAGATTGATGAGTTGAAGGCATAGAATCTTATATAAACCATTTTGGAGGCAAATTCAAAAGGATTTTAGGAGAAGTTTCTAGAGAAGACAAGATATGGGGTAGATACATTGTATCCTACCTAATCCATTGAAAACCCTAATTCTTGAGATGGATGATGAGTAGGAAAAAGAGTTCTAATTCCCTAGATGTAGGGATGTCTGGTCATGAAGCAAACTTAATTGCAGGTCAAAAAAAATTTGGATGTGAAAATCTAACAAGGTGAAGGAAGAGGGTTTGCTTCATCAAGTTACCCAAGTGAAGAAGTCTGCAATGGTGAGCTAAGCAAGAAGGCTAGAGAAGGATGAATGCTTGAAGGGTGAACAAGCTATTAGAACTGTAGAGATTGGAAGCCAAGCAAAGATGAGGACTGAATAGTGATATGTACTCTACAAGTAAGGTTGTAACTTGTATCAGATTAGAACTCTACTATTACTCTAAAAATTGTATTAGATTAGGGTAAATCCTTTGGAGAAAAGTTGACTTAACAGTCATTGGAAAATCCTTTAACAGGGTGGCATTCCAAGTGAATGGCTTAAAGTCCTCTAACAAGGCTCACTTTTAACAAGGTGATTGAAATCCCTTAACTGGGTCACATTTAACTATGTGTGTTGTAACCTTTAATAGGGTTGGCTTTTAATAGGGCATCACTTCATAAGAGTGAAAAAGGAGTAGTATGTTATTAGTGGTTTTTTCCAAATTGGGTTTCCACATTAAATCATTATGTCAAGTGTATTGATGGATATGTTGTGTCTTATGCTTAACATTTATGCATGTTAGTTTAACAATAACATATCAGTTTTGGTTAACACAATGAATGCATGCATGGTTAAGAAAGTTTGATGGGTTCACTAAATTGTGAAAAGTTTTATTTGGACATCTGGACCTTGAATAATTGATTCACACACCCACCCCCCCCCACCCCACCATCTATTAGTTATTCTAAAATAATTCTAACACTACTAATCTATCTTACCTTCTTTCTCTATCCCACTCACAATATTCAACATATATAGCTTCCACTTCCTCTCATCTTCTTTGTTTAACGCTTGAATTGTCTTATCAATAATCATTGGTTTCTCCTTGGATTTCCTACTACCTTGGGTTTGGTGACATTTTCCTTCTTAGGAATAGGTCCTTGTACCTTGTATTTATGCCTTATTGTCTTCACTAACATGGTCTCACTAGGATATTATTCCTTAACCTATGGATTAATTCTAGAAAATTTCCATGTAGATTTATAAGGTTCTCGTGTGACCTTAGTCTTGATGACCACTACAACTAGTATATCAAGTACCTCCTATGGTTGCATATCCTCTACCACATCATCTACTAAATTATCCATACTTATTCCATTGATGTGTGCCTTTGAAACATCTTCACTATCCATTTCTAGTGTTGTCCACTACTCCCTAAATATACATTCCTTCTTAGTGATATTCTCAAAAAACTTCTCTAATTTCCTCTTCCCAAATCCTCTTTGACTTGACATAAAAAAAATTATAGATGCCCCATATTTTAGTGATATGATATTTAGGTGAAGCTAAGATCACTTTTTCATATTTTTGAATCATGTGATTCTCTACCTTACATTAGATGTATCCATTTCAATCTAGGATTAAGTGCTTACATGCTTGTGTAGTCAGTCTCAACCATTAAACATATTGAATTTGTATAGTTGTCAAAAAAATTCTTTGGTACCCATACTTTTTGCTTCATTTCTCTATGAAATCCCTTAAAAATATAAAATATGTCATTATCAATATCATTTGTGTGATGCATTCTATAATGCTCAGTAATCAATGCGTATATAAGAATATCATGTATCGATGATCTTTCATGGATTTTAAGAAACTTGTAGATAATATGGAAGAATATATGTACTATAAGAGACCCAAATTTGAATACCTATGACATATCATGCTTAATCCTTTTAATGTTTTCAATAAACTATTGTCCAAGTATCTCACATATGTAAAACCATTCTCTCTCTACAACCATTTTGTATGTTGTTTGGATCACACCTATAAAAACAAAGTTCAACCTACTGCTATAGTGCATCTTATATCCAAGAATATTTTACAATTACACTTACATCATTTTTTTCTTATATCTACAAGGGTCATGACACATTTTTTCCTACTTAGATTGTTGAAATCTAATTGAAAAGATCATTATTGAAGAAGAGAGATTGTTGATAAAGAATATTTTCAATCATTGTTTTGTCACTAATGTGAAACCTGCTATTTTTTGGAATGACAATCGCTTATAAGATCCAAGTACTATCACTTAGTTGATTGATGAAGAGGATTTAATCAATAAGATGTAACAAAAGTGCCTAAGGGAAAGGTTGAGTTATGGTTTTGTAATGAAGTACAAGGATCACTTAAGACAATAGTAAAATGATGTATTGATAATATACTTGAAGATACAGATGTTGGCTACACTTAGAAGAATAAGTTGTAACAAAGTTGTCTGCAAAGCTTGACTAAGTTCATCAATGGGTGCCAAGAAACCTAGTTCATGCCAAGTAGATTATCAGTAACAGTGAAGCAAATGCAAAGTATAGTGTGTGTCGAGTGAAATAGAAGAAGCCAAGAAAGTTTAGGTGTCAAGCATCAGTAAAACATAGTAGGTGTCGAGTAACATAGTATGTGCTGAGCATCAAAAATTCAATAGTGCCGAGCTGCTACATTATTTGAAAATTCAAAGATTCACTAGATCTAAGCCAACAAGTTTGTTACCTTAAATTTTTTGAACCAAATGGAGGATAAGGATGATGAGCTAGTGGCGTAGAATTTTAGGTAAACCATTTTTGGGTGAATGCAGGTGGATTCTTCATGATTCTTTTGGAAGAAACAAGATTAAGGGTAGATTCATTGAATCTTACCTAATCCATTCGAACTAAAATTAAAAGTGGGAAGATTAAAGAGAGAAAAGTACTCCAAACTTCTATTTAAGGAATTATAGGTCAAGAAGCAAGAGTTTTTGAGTTGAAGTGGTTGGTAGGATTTTAAGGTGAAGGCATCGATAGGGAGGAATAGAGCACAAAGACTCTAATTTGATAGGGAACCATAGAGGTGATTGCACTAGTACATCGAGCATGGAGACTCAAGGAGACAAAGCTTGAAAGGAGGGAAAGCTATTAGAGCTACAGAGACTGAGTGTTAGGAAAATTTGTGAGCTAAATCAAGATCTGAAATCTGCAAGTTATGTTGTGAGTTGTATTAGATCAAAATCCATTGCTGTTACTCTCTAACAATTGTATCAATTAGGGTAAAATACTATGGACTTAGGTTGGTTTAACAACCATTTGTAAATCCTTTAATAGGGTGGCATTCTAAGTGAATATTTTGAAGTCCTTTAACTAGGCCCACTTCTAATATGGTGGTTGAAATCCTTTAACCAAGTCACATTTAACAGTGTGTTATAGGCTTTAATAGGGCAGGCCTTTCACAAGGCATCACTTTAGAAGAATGAGAATTGAGTAGCATTTTACTAGTGGTTTTTCCTAAATTGGGTTTCCACATAAATCAATGTGTTATGTGTTGATCTTTCATGTCTTATTCTTGCATGTTGATTTTCAATAACTTGCTAAGCAGAATGTTTAACATGGATGCATGATTAGTTAAATGGGCTCACTATAATTAGTGAAAAAGTTTTATCAGGACATTTGGACCTTGAATAACTGATTCACCCCCCCCCCCCCCCCCTCTCATTTATTCTAAAGAATTTCTAACAATTGGTATTAGAGTCATTTGTTGATTATGTTTTAAGCTACTAGAAGTAGGAAGATCAAGATGTCCAAGAGAGAAGTTCCCAAGCTCAATAGAGATAACTTTGTTGCATGGAAAATTTTAATGAAGTTGCACCTTGGATCAATAACTGATCATGCATAAACCTCAATTAAAGTGGAACATATTGATCTAGCTATCCCTACTGCTAAAGATATGAAGAAAAAGAAGGAGCACAATCAGGCAATGTTGGAGATTGCCTTTGGCCTCAACTATGCTGAATTTGATGACATCAAGGGATGTGACTCTGCATTCAAGATGTGGAAAGTCTTGATAGATATTTATGGAGGAGATCAGAATGTCCAAAGAGCAAAAAGAGAAAGCCTTAAAGAAAATTTTGATGACATGAGAATGGAGGAAGGTGAGAACATTTCTCAATATGCCTCTAGAATAAAGGAAGTAGTAAGTGTAATAAGAAGTTTGGGTGGTCATTTAGATGATGAAACTATCAATATAAAATTCTTAAGAACCTTGCTCTCCATCTATGTTATTAGAGTTTCAGCCATCTAAGAGTTAAGATGTGTATCAGGAAACAAGCTAACTCTTGAAGGTATAGTGGGAAGACTCACTGCATTTGAGTTATCCAAATTTGATAACTACAGACCTAATAATCTTGAATCTACTTTCAAGGCCAAGCTATTATTGAAAGACATTGAAGAGGTGAAACCAAAGAGCAAGAAGAAAAAGGTAAAATATGCATCCAGTATACAAGCACAGATGAAGAAGATGTGGAACAATTGGAAGCATTGTTGGCTAGAAGATTTCATAGAGGAAAAGGTAAATTCAAAGGTAAGATTCCTATCATATGTTTCAATTTCAATGAAGTAGGAAATATTGTTGCAAGATGTATACAAAAAAAGAACTATAGAGAAGGCAACAAGAACAAGAATAGAAGAGAAGATGATAACAGAGATTACAAAGACAAAGGAAAAAAGTGCTACATTGTTGAAGAAGATGATTCTGATGAAAATGATGATGAGGTAGTCTATGTAGCCATGAAGGATGAGTCAAATGAAGATGAAGCAACAAAACTAGTAACCTATGTGAACAAGAATGACAGGTGAATCATAGATAGTGGATGCTCACATCACATGACAAGTATGATGGAAATAGTGTTAGATTTGGAAATGATGCTCCATGTCTAATCAAAGGAAAAGCTTCCATTAAGCTTATAGAAAAAAAAAATTATGTGATAATGAATACCATGTTGAAGGATTGAACTACAACCTACTGAGTGTGTCACAGTTAGGTAATATAGGATGCAAAGTAGAATTTGGAAACAAATTTTCCAAAATCTATGACACTAATGGAAATCTAATGGGAAAAGGAGAACAAACTAGAAGTACTCTGTTTTACCTAGATATGGAAGATGCAGCCAATCTTATTGTTAGATTTGATGATGTGTGGCTAGGGCATAAAAGGCTATGTCATATCAAATTTGATAATTTATTAATATCAAAAAAATGAAGAAAGTCAGAGGTTTGCCTAAACTAAAGAACATTGACAATACAATGTGCAAACAGTGTCAACTAGGAAAGATGACCAAGTCAAGTTTCAAAAGAAAAACTTACACTTCCAAAGAAGTATTAGAGTTAGTCCATACAGATTTATGTGGCCCAATAGAAGTGCAAATCTACAAAGGAGACAGATATATAATTTTTCTTGTAGATGACTACTCTAGGATGATAACTATCATGTTCTTAAAGAAAAAATCTGATTCATTTCAAATGTTTAAGTGGTATTTGGCCAGGGTTGAGAAGGAAATAGGGAAGAGTCTGAAGTGCCTAAGATCAAATAGAGGAGGATAATTCACATCAAAAGAATTTGAGACATTTTACAATGATAAAGAAATCAAGAGACAAACATCAGCACCTAGAACTCCCCCATAGAATGGAATTGCAGAAATAAGGAATAGATCAATGATAGACTATGTCAAAACATTAATGATGGAGAAGAATGTTGCTCTAAAGTACTGGAGAGAACATATAAGTATAGCTATCTACACCTTGAATTGAGTATAAGTCAAGAAAGGTACAAATGAAACACCTTTTGAATTATGGTATGGTCACTCACCAATGTAAAACATTTCAAAGCGTTTGGTTGTAAATGCTAAATGGCAAGTTTGATGCAAAGAGTGATGAATGCATATTCTTTGGATACTCCACTAGAAGTAAAGCATATAAGTGTTTAAATAGTAACACTAACAAGATTATGGAGAGTGAAAATGTAAATTTTGATGAGCATACAGAAGTTCAAGTTGGTGAAACCAAGAAACTAGAAGAGTACAGATCCTTTGTGTACTTCTATGAAGGAATTTTTGTTGAAGAAGAAGCTGCCAATCAAGTTGGGAATCAACAATAAGTTTTAGTATTAGCCAAGTCACAACTAGTGAATGTCAAGTTGCATTTAGAAGTCAAGTTGTAGAATGAAGATAATGCACATTTTGATTTTGAAATCAGTACACATGAGAGAGATGTTGGATTACTTGAAAGAGATGTGCATAGTGACTTTGAAACTAAAAGACCAAACTTGGAAATGAGGAAAAAACTAAGGTTATCCAAGTATGTGAGAAGACATCACCCTACTAAGAAAATCATTGGTGACAAAGAAGCCAGATCAATGACAAGGAATAATCTAAGAAATGAATCACGTCTGCTAAGCAATATTGATGCACTACAAGATGATAATTTGTGTAAAGCTATGGAAGAAGAGATTGAGTAGATAGAGAAGAATAATTCCTAGACTTTAGTTCCAAGACCAGTTGATAAGAATGTGATTGGTACCAAGTGGTTATTTAGAAACAAGCTAGATGAAAATGGTGAGATCACAAGAAATAAGGACAGACTAGTATGTAAAGGTTATGCACAAGAGGAAGGACTAGAATATGGGGAAACATTTGCCCCTGTTGCAAGGATGGAAGGAGTAAAAACTTTACTTGCATATGTTGCCTGCAAAGGTTTTAAAGTCTACCAAATGGATGTAAAGTCTACTTTTCTGAATGGTATACTGGAAGAGGAAGTCTACATAGAACAATCAGAGGAATTTGTTGATGACAACAACAAAGATATGGTTTTCAAACTGCATAAAGCACTCTATGGTTTGAAACAAGTTCCTAGAGCATGGTATGAGAGACTTCACAAATATCTTATAAAGATAGGATTTGAGAGAATAGATGACAACAACAACCTATATATAGGGGCAAAAAAAGGTAAAGACATTTTGATATCTGAAATCTTTTTTGATGATATAATATTTGGTGGAAAATACGCCCTATGCAAAGATTTTGCCGATCAGATGAAACATGAGCTTGAGATGTCACTATTTGGGGAAATCAAATTCTTTGTTGGATTGCAAGTAGATCAACTAAAACATGGCATATTTGTGACCCAATAAAAATACATCAAGGAGATACTCATAACATTTGAATTAGAGAATTCATAACTAGTTAGTACACCAATGGTAATAGGACATAAGTTATTCAAGAATGATGAATCAATTGAAGTAAATCTGACAATGTGAAGATCAATGATTAAAAAGTTGTAGTATGTTGTGCATAGTAGACCAGACATTGCATTATCTATTGGAATAGTGGCAAGATTTTCTACAAACCCAAGAGAAAGCCATCTTATGGAAGTAAAAAGAATAATGAGGTACCTAAAAGGAATAGATGACTTTGGCTTATACTACAAGAGGAGTGAAAATTTTGAGTTGAAAGCCTACACTAATGTAGATTGGGGAGGTAATATAGATGACAAAAAAAGCACCAGTGGAGGAGCACTTTTCTTAGGTAAAAGATTAGTCACTTTGACTAGCAAAAAGTAAAGTTGTACCTCACAGTCCATGGTAAAAGCTAAATATGTGGCTGTTGCTATCAATTGCACCAATATTGTATGGATCAAACATCTATTACAAGGTATGAAGGAAGAGATGACTAAACCTGTGATACTTTATTGTGATAATACAAGTTCCATCAACATATCAAAAAATCCTATGATGTATTCTAAAACAAAGTACATTGCAATTAAGTATCACTATGTAAGAGAATTGGTGGAAGACAAGCAAGTGAAGATGGAATATGTCAACTCAAAGGAAAAAATTACTGACATCTTCACAAAACCATTACCTAAAGATGCATTTGAATATCTTAGAGGTAAGTTAGGGGTGATACCCATATCCAAGGCCATTTAAGCAACAGTAAGACTACCCTGCATCAAATGAGTTGCTTGTTAAAATGATATAAATTGATGTAAAGGATACTTACTCTAGGTCTTACCTAAAGTAATTAAAGTACTAAAATTCCTAATCAGTCACAAGAAAAGTGATAGAGGGAGAAATTAGAGCTCCTAAAAATGCTATACTTGCATGATAAGATGCTGAAATAATGTGTCTTTGGCATTGCTGTCAAAGAGGGGGAAATAGTAGAAATTGATCAAATCTACAAAATCAAATGTGTAGAGGGAGAAATAGTAGCCTAGAGTTAGAGAAAAATTGATCAAAGTGCTAAGCTACATAAAATAGGGATTCTTATAGAAACTAATCAGACATGTAGAGAGAGAAATAGAAAAAAAATAGCAAAAAGGATAGTAGAAAGGAAAGAGAAAGGAAACAACAGTTAAGAGAGAGAAATAGAAGCAAAAGAATCAATCAGGTTGACAAGATCAGAGAGGGAGTAGAACAAAAAGGAGAAGACTATGTATCAACAAAAGAGACATCCCTAATACTTTGAAAGAGGGAGTTACTTACAAAATTTAGAGGGAGTCATAAGAAATTCAAAGTTGCTAATAGAATGAATAGTTTTGGATAAAGTTTTCTTTTGGCATTTGATTTACTATTTTAACCTATGTAGCATTTTGATAACTTGGTTGATTAGTTTATTTTTTTTCAATGCCAAATAGGGAGATTGTTGAAATCTAATTGAAAAGATCATGATTGAAGAAGAGAGATTGTTGCAAAGAGGGAGATTGTTGATAAAGAATATTTTCAGTCATTGTTTTGTCACTAATGTTAAACTTGCTATTTGTTGGAATGACAATTGTTTATAAGATCAAAGTACTATCACTTAGTTGATTGATGAAGAGGATTTAGTCAATAAGATGTAACAAAAGTACCTAAGGGAAAGGTTGAGTTATGGTTTTGTAATGAAGTACAAGGATCAATTAAGACAATGATAAAATGATGTATTGAGAATATACTTGAACATATAGAAGTTTGCTACACTTAGAAGAATAAGTTGTAATAAAGTTGTCTACAAAGCTTGACTAAGTTCATCAGTGGGTGCCAAGGAAGCTAGTTCATGCCAAGCAGATTATCAGTAAGAGTCTAGCAAATGCAAAATCTAGTGTGTACTGAGTGAAATAGAAGAAGTCAAGCAAGTTCAAGTGTCAAGCAAGTAATAGGTGTCAAGCATCAGTAAAAACTTAGTTAATTCCAAGTGAATCCACAGTAGGTGTCAAGCATTAGTAAAACATAGTAGGTGTTGAGTAACACAGTATGTGTTGAGCATCAAAAATTTAATAGTGCCGAGTTGCTACATTATTTTAAAAGTCAAAGATTCACCATATCTGAGCTAACAAGTTTGTTACCTTGAATTTTGTGAACTAGATTGAGGATAAGGATGGTGAGCTAGTGGCGCAAAATTTTAGGTAAACCATTTTTGGGTGAATATAGGTGGATTCTTCATGATGTTTTTGGAAGAAACAAGATCAAGGGTAGATTCATTGAATCTTACCTAATCCATTTGAACTAAAATTAAAAGTGGGAAGATTAAAGCAAGAAAAGTATTTTAGAATTCTATTTAAGGAGTTACAAGTTAAGAAGCAAGAGTTGCTAAGTTGAAGTGGTTGGTAGGATGTCAAGGTGAAGGCATCAAGAGTGAGGAATAGAGCACAGAGACTCTACTTTGATAGGTGACCACAGAGATGATTGTATTGGTACATTGAGCATGGAGACTCAAGGAGATGAAGCTTGAAAGGAGGACAATTTGTCAGAGCTGTAGAGACTAAAAGCTAGGAAAATTTGTGAGCTAAATTGAGATCTGAAATATGCAAGTTATGTTGTGAGTTGTATCAGATCAAAAGTCCTTGTTGTTACTCTCTAACAATTGTATCAGGTACGATAAAATCCTATGGACTTAGGTTGGTTTAACAACCATTTGTTAATCCTTTAATAGGGTGGCATTCTAAGTGAATGGTCTAAAGTCCTTTAACTAGGCCCACTTCTAACAGGGTGGTTGAAATTCTTTAACCAGGTCACATTTAATAGTGTGTTGTAGCCTTTAACAAGGCAGGCCTTTCATAGGGCATCACTTCAAAAGAGTGAGAATTGAGTAGCATGTTACTAGTGGTTTTTACCAAATTGGGTTTCCAAGTAAATCACTATGTTGTGTGTTGATTTTTCATGTCTTATTCTTGCATGTTGATTTTCAATAACTTGCTAAGTAGAATGTTTAGCTTGGATGCATGATTAGTTAAATGGGCTCACTATAATTACTGAAAAAAAATTATCAGGACATTTGGACTTTGAATAACTAATTCACACCCCCCGCCCCCCCCCGCCCCCCCCCCCCCCCCCCCCCCCAAGTTATTCTAAAGAATTTCTAACATAGACCATATGCTAGTTTCCACTTCCTTCTTAACCATCTTCATCACAATAAGTATAACTCCAATATATCAAGCCTTGTGACTAAATAAATCAATTCCTTGTCAATCTTTAAAGGTTGGTCTTCAAAACAAAATAATTGCTCATGAATATGGATAAGAATAATATTAATCTATTTCTTTCTTCAAACTCCTCAAAATCCATTACATGCACAACATCTAAGCTTTCTAGATTCTTATATTCATCCTTAAATGATATATCATTGTTATAAATCTCACCCAAATCATCCCAACCATTAGACCAATGACTTTATAATTACAACAAATATAAGTCTTAATATCTTCTACATGTAGGCATCCATTAGGGGTTTTCAAAAATTTGACCACAAGGTCATTCCTAATGGACCTAAATTGATGTTTCTTAAATTAATTGTTGAGTTTTCATTTTGCATGATGTTTAACGATGGGAATCCTTTTGAACTCCTATCTTGAAAAGCTAATCTAGGATCAAATCCAAGGTTCTAGATGATCTTGCAACCTACTAGAATCTACTCAATTGAAGCTAAATGTGTATGTTCACAAGGAGACCTTTTCTAGTTTGATTTATTTTAGATAAGATGTTTGATCTACTATTTGAAAAGTAACCACTATATATATATATATATATATATATATATATATATATATATATATATATATATATATATAATTTTTTGTTTTATGATGAATGCAATTTACCAATGCAAATATATGAATTCTTTTTTTTAACGAAGTGTTAGCAACGGAAATAAAAAACATAAGGTAATAAGAGATTAAAGAAAATAATTTGAAAGGGAAATTTCTAATGGATAGAAACCATGGTAACAAAATGTCTGCGAGTTAAATCGTCAAAAAGATCGGGTAGGAAACCAATGAAAATAGGAACAGTGGTTCCTCAATTCTATCAATGCAATCATCAATGGGACCTCGATAATAACCAAAAGATGTTTCACTTCTCATGAAATTATAAGACCATGGAAAGTACACTCATGCGAGACAAGAAGCTATGCAAGAACAATTGGTGATCTTTTCTCCAACTTGGTATGTCAATGGAATTCAATAACATGAGGTAACACCAGAACTAAAAGGTCACACAATCATAACAACACAATTAAACCATTAGATCCATTATTATTCATGAACATGCACTCACAAAAATAACACAGCCTAACAAGAATAACTACACTCAAAATGATAACACCAATAGCATATATTATTGCATCAAAATAATAGCCTTGAGTACATATTACATCCATGTATTTATAAGAAATCATCTCCTCCCTTTGTGTTAGGAGAGAGAGTTCTTAAAATGCACCTCATGCTAAAAAGTAATAAAAGAAATCTAATTATATATAAATTGACTCTCTAAATGGTGTTAAGTAGGTCACCACACTTGTTTATATCAATTCATGGGTGCATGAGCCTTTACATGACTTAAAACAATAAAAGAATAAGTATATAAGAAGAAAGAAGTTGTAAGATGATCTAGGAGTCTCTGGAAGATCTAAAAATAGAATCTTGGCCTTAACTGGGTGTTTTTGGGAGTCAAACTATCATTAAAATGTGTTTTTGGTGCATGAAATGCTCTAATTGAGGACCTAATAGTTAACTATCAGTGAACTACTTCTTCTTCAAAACTATTGGTGCACCTATATGAAAAGCACACCTGGGCACCTTGTTGACAAGTTCCAAAAATGAAAAAATTTCCCTAGTGTCAAAACTAAATTTCTAGTATCTAGGTTTTCTTCCCCTTTATACGAAAATGATGTCTAAATGTTTTCTCTTCAATTTCTCTATTATCTCCATCACTTGGGAAGCTTATAGAGAATCCAAAGCTCCATATTTATCCTTTACTTATTTTTGATAGTTTCTTACTTCTATTTAGGTTTCCAAAAAATCTTCAAGTTTAGTGTCTAGCTCTAATAATACCTCTTCAGTCTTGAATGTGTGCTCGATATCTTCATCTAGTGAAGCATCTTCGAAGGTTCCTTGGAATTCTTGGACTAATGATTGCACTATATTCATCTTATTCTTTGACTTATCTTCAAATATCTCAAGGCAAGTAGCATTTTAATACCTTTCTGCTTCCAAAAATTTCTCTTGAGTATCATCTTTTATTTTTTGAATATCTACATGTAGACCCTCCATGACTTTATTGGTAGTAGATATCTTCTCTATCTAGTTGTCCAATATATCAAGCTCCTCAGTGGTGAATACTTCCATGAGTGTATGACACCTTTGGCCTTTTATTGATTGGAGTGCGTGTAAGTCTTTAGCTAAGGTATGTACCTCATCCATCAATCCAAAATCTTGTTTCACTATAGATACCAGCTTATTTGCACTCCATTGGATATGGTGCAACAAGTTCAAGTTCCCCTATATTATTTGTACACCTTTCTCCTCAAAATTGTCATTCCATTACTGACATGCCTTTAAAAATGGGTATAATTGTACATTCCCCTTTTCTTTCCTCTAATTCTATAGTAAGAGTGATCTCTTGATTATCCAAGTCTATATGGCGCACAACAGAATGAAAATAGCCTCTTAAAAACTTGTTCTATTTTCATAGCATAGTCAACTCAGACTTATGTTAGTCCATATATCTAAAACACTTCTTTAGTCCCCGAAGAGATCATCACTTTAGTATTATCTACCATGGGTCTACCCAACATGACCTCCTTTATTTGATAGTCCTTAGGAGTCAATTATTTGGTGTTAGCATGTGGAGGAGGAGTAACTATGTGCACAACCAAGTCTTAATCTCAATTCTCAAGCTTCTTCATGGATTTGACAATCTATCTCATTCCTTCCTTGATAATTATATCTAGCTACTTCTTTTGTTGAAACATAACCTCCCTCTTTAGCCATGTCATTATAGTGCCCATTGGAGACATGTACCTGACTAAAAAGGTGGTTTCTACTATAGGTCTCTTTCCCTTATCCTCCTCTTTGGATTCTTTTTCTTGTTGAGAAAGATCACCAATTGGAGTCACTGTGTTTGCTTTGGCTAAGGTCCTAGCCTCTATATCATGAGGATTTTGTTGAGGCTCTTCAAGTATTTTCCCCTCCTCTAATACTTCATCAGCTTGTAGTTTTTGGGGCTCAGCTTCCTCTATTTCTTGTTCTTCGATTTCTATAGCCTAAGGAAGTGGTGTTACTAAGCCTTTATCAAGGAATGCTAAGTCCTAAGATGGTGGTGGTGGGATGTCTATAGGTCCTTGAGGTAGAGGTGATATTTGATTCCAGTCCTTTCCTAAGGGTTCACTCATGGGAGTATCTCTTATCTTCTCTCCCACCATCTTAGTACCTATTGGCATTAAATCAAAATTGGAGAGTTTGAAGATATCATTTTCTTGACCCTCCATATTAGTTATACATTATCATTGCTCATCTTCTCATGTTGAAACCTAACTAGGTTCTTTTAGAGTAGATAGAGGTGTCACTATTGAACTTCTTCTTCTCTCCTCTTATGCTTCCCATGTTGAGAGAGTCATTTAACTGAAGGGGATATATTCAATCTTCTCCCTTTCTTCTTCTTTAATGTCAACTTTTGGGATTTTTTTAGGGACCTATGGGGGTGGAGTGTTCTTCTTCTTTAGTCTACTTCTTCATCTTGCCATCATAGTTGATTCAATCCTTGCCCTTTTTGGAGCCAAAGGGGATTTTTCATCCTCTTGTGTACCTATTGGTGGTACCCTCTACTCTCCTAGCTACCCTTCTTTTTCTTTTTCCTCATGTACCTATTCTTCATGAGGAGGCACTTGTGGCTCTTGGCTAGGCTCTATTTCAGGCTCTTGAGCTTTAGGTGCAACTTGTGGCTCTTGGCTAGGCTCTATTTCAAGCTCTTGAGATTCAGGCGCAACTTGTGGCTCTTTTTCTTGTTGAATTTCCTGGCATGTTTCCTCCTTTTCCTTTACATACACTCTTTTCCATTTATTCTTTCCCTTATCCACCCTAAAGTAATCAGCCTCCCTCTTATGTTGATGCATCATTTTTGGCCTCACTAGAGATTGAGTTAGGAAGGTTGGTATTATGAATTTTGCACCTTTACCCTTAATAGGCCATTTTGTTACTTGAAGAGGAATATCCTAAGGAACTAGATCAAGTTTGAAATATTTCTTGATCCAATTCTTTATTAATTGAACTTTATGACGGGCTCTATGATTGATATTTGTGTTATCATCTCTTGCAATTTCTACATTCATTATCGGCCTATCATGGATTTTTTCCCTATTACATAATGGATCCAAGATGTCTTTGATATCCTTTTTGAGGGCCTTTAATGGGATCTTCATTTTGAGCACTTTCTCTACCAGATATAGAGTCATCCTACAATGATCCCTTATTCAGATATCATAGTCATCTAGTACATTCATCCAATGATCTTCCAATGCATCTTCATGTACATATTGTTTCCTTGCTAGATGTTTCACCATCCCTATGTTTTCAAAGTAAGGGTGAGGGTATTTGTACTCTTCCAAGGAGTATTGATCCCATTCTGAATCAAAGGTCATTATATCTTGATTTTGTTTGAACTCAAAAGCATCTATCATAATAGGCGATACCCATGTCTTTTTGTGATGTTTTCTCACTTTGTCATATATGTAGATGTGAGTTGTTAGGCAATCTCCATAAAAATAAACCTATTCGATGGATATCTCAAGAGCTTTTGAGGGTTTTCAAATATACCAGCTACCCTTAGGTAGGTGAATGTATTGAATTGGATGTAGTATGCACCAATCTCAATGATCCTAGTCACTAGTTCTACTGACATCCTTTTAACATAATCACCTCCAATGAATCAAATGATTGCAAATATGAAACTTTCATTCACCACCCTATATTCTATGTTCTTCTCTAAGAGTTTCTTCTTCACCAGTTGAGGTTACACTACATAAGGCCGAGTATTAGCATCTTGCATACTTCCCTTCTTATAAAGTCCTAGTTAGTTTATAGTTCTAGCTGCTAGTAAGTACACCAAATATGATGTCATGTAGAATCTTGGATTGGGTTTGAAGGTTACTGATTGCTCATCTAAGTCATCACTCAGAACAGTGGCCCGGTGTATTGGTATCTTTGTTATTCTAATGGATTTTATGAAATGGACCATCTAGGTTTGAAGGTGTCTTATTGTCAATAGTTCCATGACCGTACTGAAAAGGACAATGGTTTATCCAATGTCATCTTTCATATACCCCTGGGTCATGTCTACTTTTCTAACTCTATGACCCATTGGTGTTTTGTTAATCAGGAAGGATGATTGAATTGTCTCTTTAGCTTCTTTCACATTCTCTTAGTACCATCTCTCAGCTCTATCATGAGAAATCTACAAATATTGATCTATTGTAGGGAGATGAAATACTTTCTTAATATTTCTAGGTTAGAGGTCAAGGAAAATTTCTCTTGTGACACTCTTAATGACCTTTTCTTCAAGTACATAGTTGTTTGCAAGAGTCATTATCAGTTTCAAAGATTGAACAAATTATAGATGTGATGTTGCATTTACATGACCTTATCTAATTAGAGCTGACACCATCATAGATCATTCTTTTAGCTTATTACAAATGGTAAGGAATGTGTTCTAGTCTATATGGCCAAGTTTGGTATCTCTGATCTTGGCATGCCCATCTTGAAAATGTGATTTCCTTCGTGCACCTTGGTACTTGAAAACAAAAAGATTTGGAGCTATATTTTCTACCATTGAAGAGGCTAATGATACCATCTTATCTACATAAGAGAGGATACATTAGTCTGGAAAGCTAAAGTTTGACCTAAAATAAACCCTAATTGACCCTAAACAAATGAAAAAGAAACCCAAAACAACCCAAAATTGTTAGAACTTAGTCAGTCCCCCCAAATTCCATGTCATTCTTCTTAGTATACCTAACATACCCTTATAGGTGTTCTAGTGTGCTAAAATGGCCCCTATTTATCCATTTGTGCATAGTTATGCACCTACCTTGGTAAGGTGTGCACATGTGCAGTGCAAGTGCTTTGTGGAGTAACACTTAATTTTTGTTTTCTTTTTCAATTTTTTGGGCACAAGGGTGTGCAGGTTTTCATGTGCACACCTTTGTATTTACTTATGCTTTAAGTATTTTCTAACAACCTTGAGGAAGTCACATTCTTGTGACTTAGCTTTAATTTACGGTTTATGTTTTGTGTTTAGGGTTTGAAAGAAGCTACGTATGTGCAGTGTGAGGAGGTGCACATGTGCACACTTTATTTGTGGTGTTGACCTTCGTCTTATGTTATGATTGTAAGAGTGGAGGACAGGAGGTGCATGTTGGAATGTGTGATGCAATGGAGAGCACAAAGAAAGATGAAGTGAAGGAGAGGGTTTGGGATCTTATATAGACCCCAGGCCTTGGTATGCACCTTTGTAGGTGTGCACCCTCATAGGTGCAAACATGCAAAAGTGTGCATGTGTGCATCTCAAGAAGGAGATGAGTGCGCATTTGTGCATTGAGTGCACCTACACACCTTGAGGAGGTATGCATGTGTACTAGTGCACATTTAAGCACTTTATATTCTAAAAACTTCATTTTTTCAAACATCGAGCTCTCCAAAGTTGACCCAAAGTCCTGGGGGAGCCCAAAATGACCTAGGCCCCAAGCTAGGGGTCTACAAGACAAAAATAATAATAGGGGGTCCTTATTTCTAGGAGAAATGGGGCGTGCATTGTGAGACCACAAAAAATATCCCTAGCATAAAGGGGAGAAATGAAAAAGATGTTTCTTCATTAGCAAACATTCTTTTGACATGGGTCAAATGATAACTAAATCTTGAACACTTCAAACAATTTTCAAGTTCCTTGGTAGTCAAAGCCTCATAATCTTGAATCTTCAAGCTCAATGTGTGTATAGTGTATTTATTTCCTTTGACATTTGAAAATGAAGTCTACTATAAGCTTCAAGCAACTTAGAGAAAATCTTGTACTCCACTAGCCCATTCATTAGGAATCCTCATAAATCCTGAGTATTAATCATTGTCTAACCAGATGAGAGAATTCAACTGAGGGCTCTTAATGGGTCACCAATTTTTCATTATAGGTTCTTAGTAATATCTTTTGATCGTTCTTCATAGATCTTGCATATTTCCATTTGATTCTTCCATGAAGCAATTCTTTATAGATAGTGGATAGCCATTTTAGACTACATATCCCTATTGTCTAATTACCTTTTCAAATCTTTTGGAATCTTTATTTCTTAAACACCATAATTTTCCCTTTTTGTTTCTTCTATACCTTGACCATGCTTAGACTATGTGGCCCAAGCATTGGTGTTGTTTTTCATATTCTTCCTTTAGTTTGATAACCCTTGCATTCCTCTTTTATGAACCTTTGGAAATTCTTATGCCAAACAATGACCCTTTGAAAAGACCTTTTGTTTGAACCAAAAAGTTGGGACTATCCCTTGCTATTGTCAACCTTGATTTGAAAACACCAAGATAGTCAATCTTTAAATATGTAAAAGTGTTGAGAACTATTGATCTGCAATTCTTATTTCAGGACTCAAAGTCCTTTACAACTACAAGTAACATCTATTTTTTAGTTGGTACAAGAAACAAAATCATCAAAATGCTTTGACAAAGTAATACCTCTTCTCAAAAATTGAAACCAAAAGGAGTGATCTATGAAATACATCAAGAAAATGTCTTGATCCCATGTAACCCCAGACTGATAAGAAAAGACAGACACAACTTTTAAAGCAAACACACAACTAAAAGAAAACACACTTGTAGAAAAAAAAAATTAATAACAATTATTGAAATATTTTCCACTTTTGGGAACTCAGCCTAAAATTATTTTCTCACAAAATCCCTACAATTTGATAAGGTCCAATCCACAAGCATTGAAACTTAGTGTGATTGCCAAAAATTTCTTTCGTCTTGTCCAATACGAGAACAAGATCGAATATTTTGAAATATTTGATTGTGGCCCACTTCTCAAACCACCTTTTGATGATAGCCTAATTTTTTTATATGTTCTCTAAAGTGGTTGTCCTTTTCTCATTCAATTCCAAGAGATTCATTAATATGATCTGAACTCTATCAGTGTCCTTAGCATATCCCTTCATAAATTTCAAAATTAAAATCCTAAGATTGAGTGGGAACACTGGTTCTTGTTCATAGATGAGTAAATATAGAGATGTCCCTAAAGCATTTTTTATCCTAACTGTGTCTATCCTAAATGCATATTACAACTGAGTGTGCCAATCTTTTGGGTTTTCCTATAGCAATTTCTTTATCACTATAATCAAGTTCTTATTGGTGGACTTAGCCACACCATTCCCTTGGGGATAGTAATTAGAGGAGAACTTGATTATGACATGATTTTCTAATGCCCATTGAGTAAGGAAGATTGATGAAAAAGATGACCCATTATCGCATACAAGGAAGAACAACATACCAAACCTTGTGACAATATGTTCTTCCAAGAAATTTGATACCACTTTTAATGTGCAATTTTGAAAAGTTTCATCTTTTTTCCAACACATGCAATACTTTGTAGCTTAGGGGATGAACATATGTCTTGTAGAGGATGGTGCATTTACTAGACCAATAAATTCCATCCTCCACTTAGCAAAATGGTGTACCTCAAACATTGGTTGTGGTGGTCTAGTTGGATGTCTTTATCTATTTGCACTTGTCTGACAAATGTGGCAAGAATGTACATGTTCAAATGTATCCCTAAAGATGGTAGGCCAAAAGTAACTTTATCTCGAAATCATGTGAGATGTAGCTTTTTTTGATCTATGTCCTATACCATACCTATCATGAAACTGTTCCAAAACTTCTTTCACTTCTTCACATTCCAAACACTTCAAATAAATCCCCTTGTAGTTTCTTTTATAAAGTTTTCTATCTTGAAGCATACAGGATTCACATTTCATTTTGAGTCCTCTACACTAGAGCTATTCATGTAGTCAGGGTATTGATTCTACAAAAGATAATATATGATATCTTGATACCACACATCTATAATTATTCCTTAATCAATATTCACCTAAGATATTATGATCTTTTGTTAATTTTTGGTGTTGATTTTTTCATCAAATTTGATTTCATTGTCAACATTGATCTCATTATCAGTGATCATATTAGTTAGTCCTTGTCCTCTTAACAACTTCATTGGCTGAATCTCTAGATCAAATTCTTATAATATAGTCATCCATTTTCCTCTTCTTTCTCTTAATTCATTATGCATTAGTAGTTTTTTGACTATAGCGTCAGGCACAATAGCATATACCTTACTCCTAAGTATGCAATGGAAAAATTGGTTGACTACCTTTATTAGGGAAAAATATTGTTTTTCAAGATTGGAGTAATTTAATTCAATGTTCTTCAATGGACAACTCATGAATGTGATAGGTCTCTCATCCTCTTTGTCTTTCTTTTGAGTGAGAATCCCAGTGCCTGAATGTTCTAAAGAAAATGAATAGATTTTGAATGGTAAATAATAATCTAGACTTATAAGAATTGGGGTTGTAGAGATGGCCACTTTGATGCATTCAAAATATTTCTTTTTTGGGAACCCATTCAAACTTTGCTCCTTTCTTGAGAAAGTCATTAAGAGGATGTACTATATCAAAAAATCCACTAATGAACTTATGTACATAATTAAATTTTTTGAAGAAATATTTCAGCTCTTTACAACTATAAGGAGGTGATAGATTAAGAATTTCTTCTATCCTTTCAAGATCAATGGATATCCCAACTTTAGAAATAATATGACTGAGAATATTTCCTTTTGTGACCCTGAATGATTACTTTTTGGGATTTAGTGATATGGCATACCTTCGACATTGGTTGAATACTTGTTTCAAGTCTACAATATGAGTACTCCTATCTTTGGAAAGGTCAGTGAGCTCATCCATTTAGATAACTATGCACTTTTTTATCAGCTCTTTGAATGCTTCGTCCATTTCTCTTTGCAATGTGGCTCCCACATTGATCAATCCAAAAGGCATCCTTTGGTATGAAAAGGTTTCCCATTTTTTTCTAAATGTAGTCTTCGATTTTGTTGAAAATCTAATTAAAAATTTCATTGTTGAAGATCAAAGAGGGAGATTGTTGTTAATAGAATGTTTTCAATCATTGTTTTGGCATTGATGTCAAACCTGTTATTTATAGGAATGACATTTTCTTATAAGATCCAAGCACTATTGCTTAGTTGATTGATGAAGAGGATTTGATCAACAAGATGTAACAAGAGCACCTAAGGAAAAGGTTGAGTTATGATGTATTGATAACATACTCAAAGATACAAAGGTTGGTCACACTTAGAAATATTGGAAGAATAAGTTGTAAAAAGGTTAATTGCAAAGCTTAAAATAAGTTCATTAGTGGGTGCTGAGAAAGCTAGTTGAAGTCGAGAAACAGGAAATTATAGCGTGTGCCGAGTGATCTTCAAGTACCAAGTGAATTTCAAGTGCCAAGCAAAGTATCAGGTGCCAAGCATCATAAAATCTTAGTTGATGCCAAGTGAACTTCAAGTACCGAGCATCAATAAAAATGTAGTAGGTGCTAAGTAACATAGTATGTGTTGAGCATCAAGATTTCAATAGTGTTGAGTTGCTACATTATTTTAAATGATGAAGATTTGCCAAATTTGAGCTAACAAAGTGGTTGCCTTGAATTTTTTGAACTAGTTGGAGGATAAGGATGATGAGCTAGTGGAAAAGAATTCTATGTAAACCATTTTTGGGCAAATTCAAAAGGATTATTCAAGAAGTTTCTAGAGGAAAAAAAATGTGGGTTAGATAAAATGAATCCTACCTAATCCATATGAATTGAAATCAAAGGATGGAAGAATTGAATAGGAAAAGGAGTTCTAGACTTCTATTTAAGGATTCATAGACCAAGAAGCAAATGTTGTTGATGGTGTTGTTGTTGAAGTGCCAAATTGAGAAGTGGTTGTAAGGTTGTCAAGGAGAAGGAAACTAGGAGAAGGAAGAGCACAAAGGCTCTACTTCTACAAGTGGTCAAGAAGAGATGATTTCATTGGTATAGTGAGCATGGAGACTCAAGGAGACTAATCTTGAAAGGAGGGCAAGTTGTCAAGGGTTGCAGAGACTGAAAGCCAGGAAATGGTATGAGCTGAGAAGTGATCTGAGATCTACAAGTTAAGTTGTATGTTGTAATCAGGTCAAAGATTTTCTAATACTCTCTAGCAATTGTATTAGATGTAGAAATCTTATGGACTTAGGTTGGTTTAATAGCCATTTGTTAATCCTTTAATAGGGTGGCATTCCAATTGAATGTTCTAAAGTCCTCTAACCAGGCCCACTTCTAATAGGGTGGATAAATCCTCTAACAAGGTCACATTTAATAGTGTGTTGTATGCCTTTAATAGGACAAGCGTTTCACAGGGTATCACTTCATAAGAGTGAGAATTGAGTAGCATGTTACTAGTGGTTTTTCCCAAATTGGGTTTCCACATAAATCAATGTGTTATGTGTTGATCTCTTATGTGTTATGCTTGTATGTTGATTTATAGTAACTTTTTGAATAGGAATGTTAAAGCTTGGATGAATGAATGGTTGAATGGGCTCATTACACTTAGTGAAAAGTTTGAATTGGACATGTTGGACCTTAAATAACTAATTCACAACCACCCCCCCCCCCCCCCCCACCCCCCCACCCCTTCTCAGTTATTCTAAAGCATTTCTAACAATTGGTATTAGAGCCTCTACTGAAGCAGGAAGATCAAGATGTGCAAGAGAGAAGTTTCCAAGCTCAAAAAAGACAACTTTGCTACATGGCAGAGTCTGATGAAATTGCATCTTGGATCAATAGATGACTATGCACAAACCTAAATTGGAATAGAACATCTAAATCCAACTGGACCTCTTACTGTAGATGATTTGAGCAAAAGGAAGGAGTACAATCAAGAAATGCTAGAGATTGCCTCTGCACTCAGCTATGTAGAATATGATGACATCAAAGATTGTGACATTGCATTCAAGATGTGGAAAGCCCTAAAAAATATCTATGGAGGAGATTAGAATGTACAAAGAGAAAAGAGAGAAAGCCTTAAAGGAAAGTTTGATGACATGAAAATGGAGGATGGTGAAAATGTTGTTCAATATGCTACTAGAATGAAAGAAGTGGTTAGTGCAATAAGAAGTCTAGGTGGTCAATTGGAAGAAGAGACTATCAACAACAAATACTTAAGAACTCTAATCCCTATCTATTCTATTAGAGTTTAAGCCATCCAAGAGCTAATGTTTGTACAAGGAAATACACTAGCCTTTGAAGGAATAGTGGGAAGACTTACTACATTTGAGTTATCCAATTTTGACAACTACAGACCTGAGAATCTTTAATATGCTTTCAAAGTCAAGATGATAATAAAAGACACTAAGGAGGAGACATCAAACAAGAAGAGAAGAAAAGGAAAACATGCATCTAGTGATAGCAGCATGGATGAGGAAGATGTGGAATAGTTAGAAGCACTACTTGCTAGGAGATTCCATAGAGGCAAAGGTAAATTCAAAGGTAAGCTCTCTATCATATGTTTCAATTGTCATGAAGTAGGTCATATTGCTACAAGATGTACACAGAAGAAGAACTACAAAAAAGGAAACAAGTACAGGAACAAGAGAGAAGATGATTGCAAAGACTACAAAGAAAAAGGCAAAATATGCTACATTATTGAGGAAGATTCTAATGAGAATGATGATTAAGTAGTCTATGTGGCCATGAAGGATGAATCAGATAAAGATGAAGATGAAGCAACAACATTGGTTACCTGTGTGAACAAGAATAAAAAGTGGATCATAGATAGTGGATGCTCACATCACATGATAGGAGATAAAAGTAATTCATTTCCTTTACTCAATATGATGGAAATAGTGTTAGATTTGGTAATGATGCTCCATGTCAAATCAAAGGAAAGGGCTCTATTAAACTTACTGAGAAGATTTCATGTGATATTGCATACTATGTTTAAGGATTGAACTACAACTTGTTGAGTGTATCACAATTAGGCAATGTAGGTTGCAAAATAGAATTTGGAAACAAAACTGCCAAGATCTATGACATTGATGGAAATCTAATAGGAAAAGCTGAACAAATTACTCCAATTTGTTTTACCTAGATATGGAAGATGCAACTTGTCTTGTTGTTAGACTTGATGATGTGTGGTTGTGGCATAAAAGATTGTGTCATGTTAATTTTGACAATTTGATTAGCATCAACAAGAAGAAGAAAGTCAGAGGTTTTTCCAAATTGAAAAAACTTGAAAACACAATGTGCAAACAATGTCAACTAGGGAAGATGACTAAGTCTAGTTTCAAAAGAAAAACATACACTTCCAAAGAAGTACTAGAGTTAGTCCATACAAACTGATGTGGTCCAATAGAAGTGCAAAGCTACCTAGGAGACAAATACATAATGTTATTTGTAGATGACTATTGAAGGATGATGACTACTATGTTCTTGAAGCAAAAATTTGATGCATTTCAAATGTTTAAGTGGTACTTGGCCAAAGTTGAAAAGGAAATAGGTAAGAATCTAAAGTGCCTAAGATCAAACAAAGGAGGTGAGTTTACATCAAAAGAATTTGAGATGTTTTGTAATGATAAAGGTATCAAAAGGAAAACATCAGCACCAAGGACTCCATCTTAGAATGGAATTTCTAAAAGAAGAAATAGATCAGTGATAGACTATGCTAGAACCTTGATGATGGAGAAAAATGTTGCTCTAAAGTATTGAAGAGAAGCTATAAGTACTATACTCTACACATTGAATAGAGTCCAAGTCAAAAAAGGTACAAATGCAACACCTTTTGAATTGTGGTATGGTCACTCACCTAATGTTAAAAATTTCAAAGTATTTGGTTGTAAATGCTATATTCTAAAGATACTAGAAATGAAAAGTTTGATGCAAAAAGTGATGAAGGCATATTCCTTGGATACTCCACTAGAAGCAAAGCATATAAGTGTTTGAATACTAACACTAACAAAACTATGGAGAGTGCAAATGTAAATTTTGATGAGCATGCAAAGGTCCAAGTTGATGACTCCAAACATCTAGAAGATTATAGATCCTTTGTATACTTCTATGAAGGAATGACTATTGAATACAATGTTACAAATAAAGTTGGGAATCAACAAAAAATTTTAGTATCAGTCAAGTCACAGCCAGTGAATGTTGAGCTGCATTCAAAAGCCAAGTTGCAGAATGTAAAAAATGCACATTCTAACTTTGAAATTAGTGCACATGAAAGAGATGATGAAATACCAGATGGAGAAGAGAAAAATGACTATGAAGCTGAAGGATCAAACATGGAAAGAAGGACAGAACCAAGATTAGCCAAGTATGTGAGAAGACATCACCCTGCAAATCAAATCATTGGTGACAATGATGCCAGACCAATGACAAGGAATAGACTAAGGAATGAATCATGTTTGCTAAGCAAGGTTGAGCCCAAAATAGTGAAAGATACACTACAAGATGATGACTGGTACAAAGCTATGGAAGAGGAGATAGATCAGATTGAGAAGAACAAAACCTAGATCCTAGTTCCTAGACTAGTTGATAAGAATGTAATTGGTACCAAATGGGTGTTTAGGAACAAACTTGATGAGAATGGTGAGATAACAAGAAACAAAGCCAAATTAGTTTGCAAAGGCTATGGACAAGAAGAAGGATTGGATTATGGGGAAACATTTTCCCCTATTGCAAGAATGTAAGGAGTAAGAACATTGCTTGCATATGCTGCATACAAAGGTTTCAAAGTATACTAGATGGATGTGAAGTCTGCTTTTCTAAATGGTATACTGGAAGAGGAAGTCTACAATGAACATCCTGAGGGATTTATTGATGACAAGGACAAGGATATGGTATAAATACTACACAAGGCACTCTATGGTATGAAGCAAGCACCTAGAGCATGGTATGAGAGACTGCACAAATATCTTGTGAAGGTAGGATTTGAGAGAATAGATGGCAATAGCAACTTGTACATCAAAGTTGAAAAAGGTAAAGACATTTTGATATCTGAAATCATTGTTGATGATATAATATTTGGAGGAAAAGATGTTCTATGCAAAGATTTTTTTGATCAAATGAAACATGAATTTGAGATGTCAATGTTTGGAGAAATCAAATTCTTTGTTGGATTGCAATTACATCAATTGAAGCATGGCATACTTGTGACCCAATTCAAATACATCAAGGAGATACTCAAGACATTTGGGTTAGAAGACTCACAACCAGTTAGCACACCAATGACAATAGGACATAAACTATCCAAGAATGACGAGTCTTTTGAAGTGAATCAAACATTATATAGATCAATGATTGGAAAGTTACAATATGTTGTGCATAGTAGACTAGACATTGCATTAGCAGTTGGAATAGTGGTAAGATTTTCTGCAAATCCAAGAGAAAATCACTTGATGGTAGTGAAAAGAATAATGAGGTATCTAAAAGGAACTTATGACTTTGGTGTGTACTACAAAAGCAGTGAAAAGTTTGAGCTAAGAGCCTACATTGATGTAGATTGGGGAGGTAACATTGATAATAGAAAAAGCACCAGCTGAGGAGCACTTTTCTTAGGAAAAAGATTGATTACATGAACCATTAAAAAGCAAAGTTGTACCTCACAGTCCATAGTAGAAGCTGAATATGTTGCAACTGCTATTAATTGCACCAATATTGTATGGATCAAACATTTTTTGCAAGGTATGAAGGAAGGGGTAAATGAGCCTCTGATACTTTATAGTGATAATACAAGTACTATCAACATATCAAAAAAAATTTTAATGCATGCTAAAACCAAGCATATTGCAATCAAGTATCACTATGTAAGAGAATTGGTGGAAGATAAACAAGTGAAGATGGAATATGTTAGCTCAAAGGAACAAATTACTGACATCTTTACAAAAACACTACCTAAAGATGCTTTTGAGTATCTTAGAGGTAAGTTAGGGGTGATACCCCTAACCAAGGCTACTTGAAGTAAAAGCAAGATTGCCTTGCACCAAATGAGCTAATTGTTGAGATATTACACATTGATGTAGAGGATGTTTACTTAAGGATTCATGCCTAAAGTAATCAAAGTGTAGAAGTTACAAATCAATCACAAGCAAGATGATAGAGGGAGAAATTGAAAGAGCCTACAAATGTTACACTTGCATGGTAAGATGCTAATTTGTCTTTGGCATTGTTGTCAAAGAAGGAGAAATGTCAAGAAACTGATCAATAGCATTTGATCAAAAGTATGAGGGAGAAATGTCAAGAAAATGAAGAAACTGATCAAATGAAGATTGAGGGAGACAATGACAAAGCTGATCAGAACAAAGAATAGTAGAAGATGAGCAATGCACACAGAGGGAGAAACTATAAGACGGAAGAAAAGAAAAGAACAAAGATACAATAGTTAAGAGGGAGAAGTAGAAATGAAGCAATCAGGATAGTAGATCAAAAGAGGGAGATATAAAAATTAATGGTAATACAATTACTTTTTGGCAATTGGCTTACTATTCTAACCTAGTTTTCATTTGGTTAAATAGTTTAGTTTGATGGTTGATCAATTTGGTTTGCCATCACCAAATAGGGAGATTGTTGGAAATCTAATTGAAATGCTCATTGATGAAGATCAAAGAGGGAGATTGTTGTTAATAGAATGTTTTCAACCATTGTTTTGTCATTGATGTCAAACCTATTATTTGTAGGAATAACATTTTCTTATAAGATCCAAGTGCTATCACTTAGTTGATTGATGAAGAGGATTTGATCAACAAGATGAAACAAGAGCACCTAAGGGAAAAGTTGAGTTATAATGTTGTAATGAAGTGCAAGGATCAATCAAGACAATGGTTAAATGATGTATTCATAACATACTCAAAAATACAGAGGTTGGTCACACTTAGAAATATTAGAGGAATAAGTTGTAACAAGGTTGACTGCAAAGCTTAAACTAAGTTCATTAGTGGGTGTCGAGCAAGCTAGTTGAAGCTAAGTAAATTCTCGATTGGAGCTGAGCAAAAGAAATTCTAGTGTGTGCCGAGTGATCTTTAGGTCCTGAGTGAAGTTCAAGTGTCAAGAAAAGTATCAAATGTCAAGCATCGAAAAATCTTAATTGGTGCCAAGTGAACTTTAGGTGCCGAGCATTAGTAAAAATGTAGTAGGTGTCGAGTAAAACAATATGTGTTGAGCATGAGGATTTCAATAGTGTCAAGTTGTTGTATTATTTTAAATGACAAAGATTCACCAAATCTGAGTCAACAAAGTGGTTGCCTTGAATTTTGTGAACTAGTTGGAGGATAAGGATGATGAGCTGGTGGCACAAAATTTTATGTAAACTATTTTTGGGCAAATTCAAAAGGATTATTCAAGAAGTTTCTAGAGGAAAAAAAATGTGGGCTAGATACAATGAATCCTACCTAATCCATATGAATTGAAATCAAAGTATGGAAGAATCAATTAGGAAAAGGAGTTCTAGACTTCTATTTAAGGAGTCACAGACCAAGAAGAAAATACTATTGTTGCCAAAGTGCCAAATTGAGAAGTGGTTGTAAGGGTGTCAAGGAGAAGGCATCTAGGAGAAGGAAGAGCACAAAGGCTCTACTTCTACAAGTGGTCAAGATGAGATGATTGCACTGGTACAGTGAGCATGAAGACTCGAGGAGACTAAGCTTGAAAGGAGGGCAAGCTGTCAAGGGTTGTAGAGACTAAAAGCTAGGCAATGATATGAGTTGAGAAGTGATCTGAGATCTACAAGTTAAGTTGTATGTTGTAATCAGGTCAAAGATTTTCTAATACTCTCTAGCAATTATATTAGATATGGAAATCCTATGGACTTAGGTTGGTTTAATAGCCATTTGTAAATCCTTTAACAAGGTGGCATTCCAAGTGAATGTTCTAAAGTGCTCTAACCAAGCCCAGCTCTAACAGGGTGGATAAATCCTCTAACAAGGTCACATTTAATAGTGTGTTGTAAGCCTTTAATAGGGTAGGCCTTTCATAGGGCATCACTTTAGAAGAGTGAGAATTGAGTAGCATGTTACTGGTGGTTTTTTTCAAATTGGGTTTCCATGTAAATCACTGTGTTATGTGTTGATCTCTTATGCATTATGCTTGCATGTTGATTTACAGTAACTTGTTGAATAGGAATGTTAAAGCTTGGATGAATGAATGGTTGAATGGGCTCATTACACTTAGTGAAAAAGTTTGAATTGGACATGTTGGACCTTGAATAATCGATTCACCACACCCCCCCCCCCCCCCCTCTTAGTTATTCTAAAGCATTTCTAACACAATTTTTCTTCTTCATCTACCATTATTTGGTTGTATCCAAAATATCTATCTAGAAAAGACATCATTTTAGACCCATTCACAATTTTTAATACTTCATCAAGTGAGGGAAAAGGGTAATTATCCTTCTGGAAATCTAAGTTCAAATTGTGAAAATCCACACAAAGAAAAATTTCTCCAGTCTTTTTCCTTACTAAAACCAAGTTAGCAACCCGTGTAGAATGTCAAATTGGGAAGATAATTTTAGCATCAAGTAACTTTTGGATTTCATTCATTATCAAAGGCTCAATTACAGGATTCAATGTGTCAGAATTTACAAGTGGGAAGATTTACTTCTGAGGGGGGGGGTGTGTGGTGAATCAGAAGTAACAAACTTTAACCTCTAAAACTTGTAATCTACTATTAATCACATGCATCTAACATCTCTAATAAACATGAAAGTAAAGACATGCATGAAAATAGATAACACAAGATTTGGTCACCCAAAAACCCTCCAAAATGAGAAGGTAAAAATAGGGTGGAGATGATACACACAAATTATCACTGCAGCAATGTGTAACTAGTTAAGGTTAAAAATTTTGACCACTGTCAATGGTCTACCCTGTGAAAGGCCTACCCTATTAAAATCTTTTCGACCCTGTTAAAAGTGACTTGGTTAAAGGATTTACAAACACTCACTTGGAATGTTACCCTATTAAAGGATTTACAACCCTATTAAGGATCTACAATATGGCTACTAAACCAACCTATCATCATAGGATTTTCATTCTCCTAATACAATGGTTAGAAAGTATAGTAGAATGTCTTGACCTGATAACTTACAATCTTCAATTATTGATTCTAGATCCTTGTTCTGCTTAATCTGTTCTGATCCTTCTTGATCTGACCTATCTCTATTCATAGTGCTAATACTCTATTCTAATCAACCTAATTCTGCAATGCTACTCTTCCTCTAAGTTCTTGCACCCCTTTTTTGCTTCCTTCAACACTTTGCTAGCATTCTTTCATGCATTACACATGACTTCTTTCTCTTCCTCTCGATTCTCTCATCATTATTTCTTCTCTACTATAAATTATGTTGTATCGACCTCCTTTTAAAGGTTTTGAGACTTAAGGTTAGGTATGAATCCATGATCAATATTCATCCATCTTTTCCCACTCAAATCTTTACACTTTTCCTATTGGTTGCATGTTTTCTCCATTTTTCTATTTGGGTGCATGTTGATTGCATAGGTAATGTAAAAGATTCAATCTTATTTTTTAGATCCTTTGAGATTCATCATGAGTCGGCTAAAAAATGGTTTACATCTAAGTTTGTAAAGGCACAAACTCATATGTTGATTCTATGTTACTTGACACTTACTAATTACTGATGCTTGGCACATATAGGATTTATGTCTCACTCAAATCCTATAGTAACTCTGTATTGTTCAACATCTATACTTTGCTTGGCACTTATAGTGATTCAGCACCTAAAGTGACTCAGCACTTGAAACTTGCTCAAAACCTAAAGTTCACTCAGCACCTATTGAATTTTTGGCCTGGCACATACTATAGCTCGACATCTATATTATACTTGGCATCAACCTTAGAATTTTCTTAAGTGTGTTGACACTCAATTGTCAAAACCAATCTGAGACCAACAATCTCCCCCTTTGACATGAGTGTCAAAAACACGTAACTAAACATTATGAATTTGACCTTTGTGAATATAATACACATCTTATTTGACATATGTACAAAACTTCAAAAACTTGTTCAGAATTTTGTAGAAGACTGTATACCTTAAAAACTTGTAACTCCCCCTGAGTTGATGTGTCCTTTCTATATCCTAAATCCCTTATGTTGGATTTGTCTCATGCTATTCAATCGCATACCCTATATCTCTACCTTGTCATTCCTTTCCTTGTCTAATCTGTTTCTATCTACTCTTTGTCTGCTCCCCCTTTCACACATCTCCTTGCAATTTTTGTATCCTTTATGCTATATCTCCTTATTTCTCCTCAAACTCAAAAGTTTATTATCTTCCCCTTTGGATATCTCTACCTTTTTGGGTATCTCCCCCTTTTATTATCTAGCTCAAAATGTATGTCTCCCCCAATTTATTAATTCTCACCCTTTTTGACACTTATGTAAAAGGGTCCAATGAATGAATTGAATACTTAGACAAAAAAGATTTATTTACCTCCATAATAATCTTTAGAGTAGCATCCTAATTGTCTAATGCAATTTCTAGTGCTTTATGTTGGATGGTTGTCTCTGCTACAAATTATACTAGGCCTTCCAATGTAGAAAGATTGTGATCTTTCTTCAAAACATTCTCTACATAGGCCATCTCTTTGTGCAAAACTTCCATGTGTGGGTTATCGCAGATTGTATCTATATCAACTTGGCCTTGGTATTAGCCTCATCTACTGTGAGTACAGCTAATTCTTTTTTAGTGTGAGGCGTTGTGGCAAAATGCTTCTCACTTTGAGCTAGATCCTTTGGTAGTTGTGTGTAGGATACTTTGAGGTTCCTCTCCAAGCTCAATATCCTCTAGCTTGTTTCTTGTGTGAAGTATGAGGAATCACACAATTTGGAGTACAATGAGAATATGTTATCAAGTACTTCTTTCACCTTCTCTACCTTTTTAGTTAGTTCAATTTGAGATAGTGCTAGATCTCACCAAATATTTTCTCATTCACCTTCATTTGAAATGTCTTCTTAGACCATTCAAGCAATTTAGCATTGGCATCTAGGTCTTCATTTTGTGCTTGGTCCACTATGTTGGATAATTGCTCCATGATGGGCTTTTTCTCATCAGATACTGGCAAGCTGAATGCATCAAGAAAGATGTCTTTGATTTCAATTAGTGCTTGCCTTTGCCTATACACATTTTTGAGTATCTCTTGCTTCTTCTTCTTTTCCAGTGCCTCTTGCACTTCATTGATCTATGCTATGTTCATTGTTAAATAGTCATAGCTTGGTATGACTATCTCCTCATCAAGTGTAGGGTCTCCATAGTGAAGTACCCTTGCTACTGTGGTAGAGCTCAACCTTGGTGCTGATATTTGAAATGGTACTGCATCAATGCTCGGCTGCTTAGTAGGAGTCCCTATAGTAGGAAAATTGACCAACATTTGTATTGCCTCTTGTTCTTTCTCCTTAGGGGTCTTCTCCTCTTTTTTATCTTCTTCAGTTCTACCTTGATTTATTATAGTGATCAGAGGAGGTGCACCTTGACTCTGTTTTGTAGGATCAAAGGTATCCTTCTATCCTATTTTATCCTTTGCTTGCTCCTTAGTAGTTGAAGTTACTATCACTATGGAATCAACCTTAGAAAATGCATCTTGTGTTGGTTTCTCTTGTGGTTGTCCACTTCTAGCTGTTGGAGTTTGTGAAGGTCATTCTTGTGGATTCATCTTCTCCTTGGTTATCTCAGCTACTACCTTCTAAAGTTCCTCTACACTCACCAAGACTAGATTAGCACAAAATTGTGCTTGTAATGTGGTCTGGTGAAGGATATTTTTGAGATCCTCTATAGTCAATGGGTTAATGTTCTGACTAGAGGTATCAGGATCATCTTTCACAATAATTTTTTCTACAAATGTAGGTGTTGCATGTGGAGGACTAGGAGGTGGCAGTTGTGTGTCTTGCACACTTGATTCCTATTTCTACTCTTCAACTATTGCTATATCACCTTTCTATGTCTCCTTCTCCATTGTAACTTCTTCTTTTTCTTTTTCTCCTTCTTCCTCCTTTACATTTTCCTCTTCTTCCTCATCATTGTTCCTTCCCTCAAAGGGATCTTCTTATCCTTCCTTGACTGTAGTCAGCCCATAAATCAATTTCCACATTTGCGTGGACTTCTTTACAACATCCTCTATTCTATTTTGAAGTATGCTGAAGGCTTTGTATTTGGGTGTAAATTTTCTCTCATGTTTCTTGCTTGCCTTGCTTATTTGACCTTTAGTGAGGTCAGGTATTACACGAGCCAAAGTTGACTCCCTTATTTCTTTCTCCATTTTTAGGCAATAATTCCATTTATTTTCTACAATTATATATAGCTCCTTAGGCATGGTATTATCGAGTTCAAGTGGAGTATTCTTGAACTTGGCCATCATAGTGTAGATTGATTCTTCCACTATGTTTTGCTCCTCTCTACTTAACTTATTGAAATCAATAGTTTTCAATCCAATCAAATTTTCATTATCCCTAATATTGTCACAAACATTTTCTAGGTTAGATTTAGTGGTATGACTTACCACTATGAATTGTTCATTGTCATCTGACTCTGGAGGTGGCACATATTTTCTCCTATTTTTCTATGTTGGCCCTTCCTGCTCTGTGGATTTCTTCTTTTCCTATTCATTTTCCACCTTAGTTGTTGCCATTGTATTTGCCCTTATGGTAGGTTTGGTTGGGCTTGGTTTAGCCTTCTTTTTCTCTACTGGTTGTTTCTGTGCTTTCCTCTTCTTGGGATGTTCTTTGGGTGCTTCTTTTTCTTCCTCGACACCTTCTTCTTCTTCAGCATCTTCACCCATGCCTTGGGTTAATGCTAGTGGCCCTTGTCCCTATTCATGTTCATCATCATCTTCTTCCTCTTCTGCAGCCCCTTCTCCAAATTTAGCTTTGAGATTCTTCACTAGTTTGTCCTTTTTCTTCAATGTACAAGTAGTTTTTAGCTCCATATCCACTTTAGATCTCACCACATGATATGTTCCAAAATGTGGTGCACTCTTATCTACTTCCTCAGCTAATAATGTTGTTATGGCTGCAGATGCCTCATCAATGTTTATCTCATATCCCAGAGGTCTAAGCCATCTTACCCTTGGTATGGCTGATTGAATGTAGGTATAATCAATGTCAAAAATAAAGAAAATGTCATTTGTATGCTACTCAATAAGTGAGACTGGAATCCTAAGTCTCTACTTCATAGAATTCTTGAAATCTTCAAAATAACTAGTCATTAATGTCTCAAAATTTGCCCCCATTTTTTCAATATATTCATTCACCTGGGCTACAATGGACCTATTTGTTTTCCAAATAACCATTCCAAAAGATGGGAATTCATTCTATACATAGAAAAAAATATAAATCAAAATTGCACCAAATTTACATTGGGCTCCCTTTGTTCTCCTTATAGCTCCAAAATTTTCATTGATTTTTTGTAGTTGCAGTTTAGCTAGATCATAGGTATGATCATTTTTAACAAGTTTGTAGCCAACATCTACTGCAATACATGGAACATTGTTGAGTCTGCTTGATTGATAAAACTTGTGAGATATGACTCTAATAGCAAAATCAACAAGAGGATCCTTAATAGTGTCTATGGTCATGCCTCTCTTGTTCCATTTGGCTCCTGTATTCTTCTCAATAACTTTCTTAAAGTCACTCCTTAGGATTTTGGGATGATCTAGGTTCAGATACCTTATTACCCTGTGAACAATCCTTTTTGATATCTTGATTAGGCCATCTTCTAACCACGAACTGCCATCATGTATCCTACTCAACACAATTCTGATCCATTTGGTCTTTAAAATAGTAGGGAATTCTAGGGCATGAGTTAAGCCCTTCCTCTCAATCATTTGATATTCTTCCTTCAAAACTCCATTCTCACACAGTCTATCATATGCTTCTCTAATATCCCTATTTCCAATAGCTCCTATCTTAAAATTATAACATCTCCTAACATCTTGAACCATTACTACCTTACGAGGTATTACGAATAAGGCTCCAGTTGGTTCATTCTTATAGGAAACTTTAGGGATAGGTCAAAAATTAGGTTGCTTAACTTCATTTGACACTAATTGAACTTCAAACAATTATTTCTCCTAAGATTTCCTAGAACTGGAGGCCATTTCTTCGAACTAGGGTTTAAACATGAAGAAAATTTGAAACTGCATAGCTCGGCACTAGTATAAATGCCTTGAATTCGAAGAAATTGTGTTGAATCTTTGTAGAAATCTGCTCAAGTGCTTCTCAAACTCAGCTTGGAAATCATTCTATGCTCTTCTCTTCTTTTGTTCCTTGATCATGATGGTGAAAAATGATTCAAAATGTGAACATATACCCTTGTTTCATAGCATTTAATGCTTAGTGCATTTACAATTGTCCACTCAGCTTCTTAAGCAATTCTACTTTACTCGGCTTGTATTGGTTTTCAAACACTTGGCATACACTAGAGTTACCCTTACTCAGCTTTAATACAAATTTTCCTTCACTTAGCATCCACTACTAACTCAGTTGTAACTAATCACTCAACTTCTACTGACTTTGATAGACAACTTGGCATGTACTAGATATTTACTCAACATCTGAAGGCAACTCGGCAACACTTGAATTTTTAACTTTGCATCTCTATTCATGTTGATCTCTCCTTTTTAGTACTTACTTGTCTAGGAACTGATGTATGATAAAACATTAAGTATTAGTCCCACATATTTTCTTTTGCTTAGTTGGATGAAGTGTTACCACTTGACCTTTTGGGTGAAGTGATCCCTTCATTGGATGTGCTACTTCCATCTTTCTTCTTCCATGTCTCATTCATTTCTCCTCTAATGTGTTCAACATCTACATTCTCTTTTCCTTTGTTGAACTCTAAGTTGGGTGCCTTTGACCTTGTTGGTCAATTTTTGCTAATATGACCAGTCTTCAAACAACTAAAGCATGTAGTTTGGCTCAACCACTTGTTGTATCTTCTATTGAAATGTGTTCTTATGCAATTTTCAAAAATGTGTCCATATTATTGACAATAGTGATAGCTATGCCTAGTGTTTTAATACCAATTGTAGTGATATCCATGATTGTTTCCTTTTGTTGGTTGATTAGGTGTCCACATAGGCTTTGATCTACACTCAAAAGTGACCTCCAAATCTTGGTGTCCTGATAGTTCTAGTCCTACAACATGTGCTTGATGTCCTTGCTTATTGCACTTGTGATAGTGACCCATGTTCTTAGGTTTTTCATGCTCATGGACATTCTTTCTCCTGCACACATTAGAGGTACGTCCCTTTTTACCACAAAAATGAGAAGTAGGTCTAGTGTTCTTACCTTTGTCACTTCTTTCTTTTGTAGTCTTGGATGATTCTCTTTTTTTAGTGTTGATGTATCCTAGTCCTAAAGTATCATTGTTGGCTCTTGGTGATTTTAGTAGTTGCTCAAAGTACTTGATGTCTTCATTGGGTTTTTTTAAGCTCTCTACAATCTCCTTTTCTCTTTTACAGTCATTTTGCAGTTGTTCATTTTGCATCTTCAATGTGGAGATCTCAATATCCTTGACATTCAACTCATGATGTGCATTCATCATCTAGCTTAGCGTGTCTAGCTGCATTTTTGAAATTCTTGTGAGTTTAATTAACTTTTCTTCCAATATGTTGGAAAAATTTCTCTTGTCTTCTTCTATCATAGCCTTATCTTCAATGGCTCTTTTTTTCTGTTCAGTCACTTCACAAAGCATCATAGCTTGAGATTCTTGCTCAAGCTTGAGAGTTATGATCTCTTCTACTTGTGCTCTATTCTTCTCCATTAGGTCTGCTATTGCTGCATCAAATTCTTTGGAATCTCCATTTGTAAACACTTTTAAGTTGTCAATCTCCTTGTATTGTGTATAATTCTCAGCTATGGCAATCTCTCTTCTTCTTAGGGATTTCCTCAATTCTTCCCTAGCTTCTTCCAGAGAATGTAGAATGAGTTGTATATCAATCACCTAATTTTCTATGATCCTCCCAAGTTTGTAGACTTCAATTTCTAGATCTTTTATCCAAGCTATAAGCCTTCTCCTTGTGAGAACTTGGCTTTGATACCAATTGTTGGAATTTACAAGTGGGTAGATTTACTTTTGAGAGGGGGGTGAATCAGAAGTAACAAACTTTAACCTCTAAAACTTTTAATCTGCTATCAATCGCATGCATCTAACATCTCTAATAAAAATAAAAGTAAAGACATGGATGAAAATAGATAACACAAGATGTGGTCACCTAGAAACCCTCTAAAATGAGAAGGTAAAATCGGGGTGGGGATGACAACCACAAAATATCACTGTAATAATATGTAACTGGTTAAGGTTACAAATTTTGACCACTATCAATGGTCTGCCCTGTGAAAGGCCTACCCTATTAAAGGCTTTTATACCCTATTAAAAGTGACCTAGTTAAAGGATTTACAAACACTCACTTGGAATGTTACCCTATTAAAGGATTTACAACCCTATTAAGGATCTACAATATGGCTACTAAACCAACCTATCATCATAAGATTTTTATTCTCCTAATACAATGGTTAGAAAGTATAGTAGAATTTCTTGACCTGACAACTTACAATCTTCAATTGTTGATTCTGGATCCTTGTTCTATTTAATCTATTCTAATCCTTCCTGATTTTGTATATCTCTATTCTTAGTGTTGATCCTCTATTATGATCAACTTGATTATGTAATGCTACTCTTCCTCTAAGTTCTTACACCCCCTTTTTGCTTCCTTCAACACTTTGCTAGCATTCTTTCATGCATTCCACATGACTTCTTTCTCTTTCTCTTGAATCTCTCATCATTATTTCTTCTCTACTATAAATTATGGGGTATTGACTTCCTTTTAAAGGTTTTGAGATAGGGTTAGGTATGAATCCACAATCAATATTCATCCATCTTTTCCCACTCAAATATTTACACTTTTCCTATTGGTTGCATGCTTTCTCCATTTTTATGATTGGTTGCATGTTGTTTGCATAGGTAATGTAAAAGATTCAATCTTATCTTTTAGATCCTTCAAGATTCATCTTGAGTCGGCTCGAAAATGGTTTACATCTAAGTTTGTGAAGGTGCAAACTCATATGTTGATTCTATGTTACTTGGCACTTACTGATTACTAATGCTTGAAACATATAGGATTTCTATCTCACTCAACTCCTATAGTAACCCTCTCTTGCTCAGCATCTATACTTTGCTTGGCACCTATAGTGACTCAGCACCTATACTGACTTGGCATCTATACTGACTTGGCACTTGAAACTTGTGCAGCAACTAAATTTCACTTGACACCTATTTAATTTTTGGCTTGGTACATACTATAGCTTGGCATCTATATTATACTCAGCATCAACCTTAGAATTTTCTTAAGTGTATTGACACACAATTATCAAAACCAATCTGATACCAACACAATGGTCTCTATCTTTGATGATGGGGTTTGGCATCAAGCTTCAACGGAATGTCATGAGTGATGATTTTAGGATCATACATCTTGAGTTCTTCATAATTCCATGCTATGATGTCTTTGTATTGTGTAAGCAATTGAATCATACTTTCTCATTCTTTAGGGTTACATGTCTTGTTGATTCTTACTTGGGATCTTCATTCGTACCCAAATTATATGAATCACATTCTTCAATCCCCTTTTCTTCAACATTTCTTTTACTAGGTGTTGGTTCATCTCGATTGAAGATATGTTCCAAGTCTACCATCCCTTTAGGGATAGTATTGGTCTCCAAATTTATAATCCCATCTTCATCCTCTAGCTCATCTTCTTTAGGTTTTTCATCAAGAGTATCATCAATCTCTTGTCCTTTGAAAAGGTCATTGCACATAATAAACTCGAGAATATGTTGGTCATCTTGGAAGACTTGAAATTTTGTAATGTTATCTAGAATAGATGGAGCTGCAACTAATTCAACTAAAAACCTCTTTATCTTTGTTCTTTCAATGGATTTCAATGCACTTGCTAAAATGGAAAGGGCATTAGAAACCATGTTCTTCTTCCTTGGAATGGACCTTATGTTCAAGGCCTCAAAATCTTCCAACAAGTCCCAAACTCTTTTCTGGTATGCAAGTAGTCTTCTATCATTGCAAGAGTAGATTAGTTTCACATGTCTAATGACCAACTAAGAGTCTCCTTCAATTATGAGAGCTTTGATGTCTTTCTCTAATGCAAAGAGAAGTCCATGAATCAAGGCTTAATACTCTACAACATTGTTATTACATCTAAATTGTAAGTGATATGTTGCATAAAAAGACCTACCTTTGGGATTAATTAATTCAATACATGTGCCAACTCCTAATTTTCATTTAGAGGCATCAAACCTGAGTGTCCAAATTGGTTGTTCTTTGGGATTTCTAGACTTGTGTTCATTTGTATGTAGTTTTTCCTTCACTTGAGTTTTAAAACATTATTGCTTTGGGATCCATTGTAATCTTTCATGTGGTGGACTTGGTGAGTTGCCATAGTTTATCTTTGATAGCAAGGTCATTTATTCATCTTCTTGACTTTGAATATCCCCAATTAATTCAGTGATTTTATCCATTTGGGATTTTAGATGAACAACCACCGAGGTCCAACCATATCGTTCTACAAAATATCTCATCCTCAAGACTTTGATCATCTCAGGTGGAGGATTA
Source organism: Cupressus sempervirens (assembly GCA_028749045.1). Classification (NCBI taxonomy): domain Eukaryota; kingdom Viridiplantae; phylum Streptophyta; class Pinopsida; order Cupressales; family Cupressaceae; genus Cupressus; species Cupressus sempervirens. The sequence continues at coordinate 748,625,543 of CM053786.1, forward strand.
TATAAACCCCCACCATCCAAAGAAGTGTCACTATACGACACATTAGAATCAACTTCTTTTTCTTATTCATCAATCCCCACAAATTTAGATATGTGCATGTAACTTGAACTTTCCTTGTGTACCTCATTTGGAGTTTGACCATTTTTTTATTGCATTGTCTAAGTGAGTACCCTAGCAATTGCTTCCTGACAATGTGAGCATTCAAATTCTAAATAGATCACTTTGTGTAACCTGCAAAATCTTAGAAGAAGAAAAATATTTGGGTCTGCTTCCTTGCCTAATAATTGTAAGTTTGCAACCACACTATCTACAAAATGAGTCACGAGTGACATAGATTCTTTATTCAGATGGTCGAGTCTCTTGGCTGAAGTAATGTCAAGAGACATCAGTTTGTAGGAGTCTAACTCAACTTTAAAAAATGCTACCTCATTTGGTACATTGTACGATGAAAATTTTTCACTCCCTAAGTTGTTTCAAGAAGAGGAATCCATTGTCTTAGCCACATGCCCAAATCAAAAATTAGATCCTTTCCACATTTCTTTTTTCATCAATGGGAATAGGTTGAGTAATTGCATCATAGATTCAAGAGCTTTTGATAATTTAATGCATGCATCTGTAGAAAAAATTTTAAGGATTCCACTAACTAAAACCTTTAGTAGGTGCATTCAATGGATGAAAAACAAGTTCCTTTTCTTGGGAAAATAAAAGATGCTCAAGTTTCCCTAGCTATCTATCCTTCAAAAAAAATTAAACTTACCATCCTTGTGGAAAACATCCTTGCAAGCTATGGCATTCTCCTAAGTAGAATTTTTTGCAAAGACATGGGGGGAGAAATAAAAGTAGATTGGTCTTGTCCTACTATCCATGTTTGAGATAAAAGGGTGAAGCTAGAGCCAAAAGAGAAGGAAAATTTTATTGACCTAAAATTATATGACCCTAGATCTTAGATCTTATATCATGAAATGAAATTTGGAACTTACATGCTTTTCTCTAACATCCTTGATATTCCAGAAGAATCAAAAAAAATAAAGGTGATCAATTGTGGACTCTAGAATTTGATGGCAATTGTGCTAATGTTGGTTTAGGTACAAGGGTAGTGTAGACATCACCTAATGGGGAAATGACTTTCTTGGCCTATAAGTTAGATTTCAAAAATACTAAATATACTGTAGAATATGAAGTTCTTATCCTTGGAATAATGGTAGAAAAACAAAAAGGAGTCAAAATACTTAAAGCTCAAGGAGATGCAGAGTTGGTGGTAAGACAAGTTAGAAATCAATATGTAGTAAAGAACTCAAGATTGAGGAGCTATTATAATAAGATGTGGGATGAAATTGAGGGTTTTGATGTCTTCTCAATTACATCAGTACTCAAAGAATTCAATTCAAGAGTTGATTCTTTCATAGTCTCTACGTCATTGCTCTTACCACCTCCTGACTTTAAAGATCAAACCTATAAAGTAGAAGTTCTATTCAGGGCTAATGTCCCTGATAATAAAGATTCATGGTAAGTGTTTGAAGATGATAAACACATACTAAAATTCATTGAAGGGGAAGATCCTTTTGAATGCTTGTATTTTGAAGGAAGCACTAATGCAAATGATGATGATTTAGTGAGAGGTGATAAAAAGAAAATAGAGCCTAATGTGATTCAATTAAAAGGTAATAAGATTACAACCCATCTAATCTCTTTAGAAAAAAAATTTGATAGACATGATGCATACATAAAGAGGGAAAGAGATAAGAAAGGAAAAACTTGTGGTGAATATGATGGAATCAATATAGGGATAGAAGTCGGCCCAAAGATGATAAACATAGGAAAGTGTTGAACATCAGAGGAGAGGATAGATATTAGGAAATTACTTATTGAATTTAAAGATGTATTTTCCTAGAGTTATAAAGACCTAAAGAATTTTATCAATGAAAATTTCAAACATCAAATCCCTCTTAAACCATAAGCAACACCATTTATGTAGAAACAAAGAAATTATAACCCTATAGTTGAAGGAGAAATATTCAAGGAGAGATTGACAAAATGCTACAAGCTAGGATTATATATCCTATTCATCATTCTACTGAACTAGAAACAATAGTCCACCAAGATAACTGAGACAAGGGGTGAATCAATTATCCAACAATTAAAACATTTATCTTCTTTAAAAAAAATTAACCATTCAACCAAAGTAAATAGCAACCACAATAAGATGCACATAGACAATTTACACTAGATATGCTGACAAGGAAAACCCTGGTGGGAATGATGCCAACAAGATGATGTATTAATATAAATATTTTTTGTTCGAGGATGGACCTTGTTAGGAGTCTATTACAAAATTTAGTACATATATTCCATATTAGGAGATACCAACCCTGTTAGGAGTTGTAGTACAATGTATGCAAGAAGAGCCCACTGCCCAAACATACAATTTCAACTACAAGAAGAGCTTAGTGCTCAAACATGAAGTTTACTATTATGTTCTTCTTTCCTTTGTTTTGTCAACTAAACCAATCACTATCAAACCTTATAGACTATTTTTCCAAATATCAAACCTTGGATCACTTAGCAAAAATCTCCACAGTGAAGTTTCCTTCACTTCCACACTGCTCTACTCAGCTTCAAATTCTGCTCTTACTGTTGCTTATCATCAATCATTAACCATGCTATATGATAAAGGAAAATTTCCTTCCTTTATATCAAGTCCATAAAAAAAATTCCCTAAGTCTGCTGTTAGACCTTCTCAATTAATCATTATAGGACCACATTAAGAACACATTACACTTAGAGATAACATTAATCTTCTACCTTGCAACTTGAATATATTTTTGTACACACAATATTATGATGAGAGATCTTAGCCACATCATCACCAAAATGTCTTCTTCATATCCACAACCTTGATTCTTAGAATAACAACTTTGCTAAGAGATATAACAAGTTTACTAGAACATGCCTCTGTAAACTCTATCTCAAAATAGACATCACCAAAACATACATAACTTCTTCCAGACTTATTATTTCTTCTTCCGATGTTAACTACATATACTAGATACTCATAAGTATCGCCCATAACCTCAGATAGTTATAATACTCAACTAACCATCCTTACCAACTTGATCTTTCTATTGTTCTTCTGTCAAATACCACAAAAAATTGTTATGTTGAAATTAATGATAAATTCAGTCATGAATGTAACATATCATCATAGTAATATATCTACAATACTCCCCCATAGTAATATCATCAGCATTCGTGCTTCCAACAATCTTGCAACATCTACTTGGGTTGCTAACATTGTACCAATGAGGAAGAAGAATCAAGAGATAAGGATTTGTGTAGATTTTAGAAATCTAAATCAAGCCTCACTCAAAGATAATTTTTCTCTCCCTAATATGGACCATATTTTATAAATTGTTGCAAGGTCAAAAATGATGTCCATGTTAGACGAATTTTCAGGATATAATCAAATTCAAGTAAATAAAGCAGATCAGTTCAAAATTGCATTTACTACACCATGGGGTACTTTTTCCTATAGTAGAATGCCTTTTGGTCTAATTAATGCAGGTGCAACTTTTTAGCATGGCATGAATTTGGCCTTTGAAGATTTGAAAGATAAAATTATTGTCATATACCTTGATTTGATTGTCTATTCCAAGAAGAGAAAAGGTCATATCAAAGATCAAGAAAAGGTGTTGCAAAGATGTAAAGATCATGGTATCTTACTAAATCCAAAGAAGTTAGTATTTTTTGTGACAGAAGGCAAGCTACTTGGTCATATTGTATCTCAAGAAGGAGTGAAGATTGATCTAGACATAGCTAAAGCTATTTAGCAATTAAGTCTGCCATTGAGTAAAACTAGAGTGAAGTCCTTCTTTGGCCAGGTAAATTTCTTGAGATTTGTGCCTAATTTCTCTGAGATAGTTAAATGTATATTTGATATGATGAAAGGCAATAAAACTTTCAAATGGAGTGATGTTGGGAAAAAGGCTTTTGAAGATATCAAGGATGCCATTTCTAAAGCCCCTATTCTTGTTCATCCTAGTTACACTAAGGAATTCATTATATATTGTTATGTCTCAAAACATACTATGTCATCTCTATTGATGCAAGAAAACAAAGAGATAATACAAGCTCTAATTTCTTTCATGAGTATACCACTAAAGAATCAAGAATTGAGATATTCACAAATAAAGAAACATGCATATGCAGTGGTAAGAGCCTTTAAGAATTTTAGATTTTATGTATTACAATCACATTCAAGATATATGTGCTAGACCTTGTTGTAAAAAGCATTTTGATACAACAAGATGTTGGTTGCAATAATAGAGGAGTTTGGATAGAAAAGGTCCAAGAATATGAAATAGAAATTAAGACAACTAAACTTGTGAGAGGAAATTCACTTTGTAAAGCCTTGGTAGAAGATCAACAATGCAACGAAGAAGATACTCCAAAAGTTCTTATAGTAAGTCTTCAAGATCCTTGGTTCTCAAACATTGCTTATTTTCTAACATATGGTGAATTCCCTGATGGATTAACTACTAAGTAAAGAAGAGATCTAAAAACAAAGGCCTTGAAGTATGTGATTCATGATAATGTCATGTACAAGAGATTAATTTATGGAAGATTTTTAAGATGTGTGGATAAGGAGCAATAGATAAATTTGTTAAGATCTTTTCATGATGAAGCATGTGGAGGACATTTCTCTAGCATTGTCACTATTGGAAATCTAGGATAGTCTAGGTTACTGAGAGGGGAGGAGTGAATCAAGAACCAATAAAAATTAATCTTATTTCACCAAATAATCCTTCATTTATATTTTGATCTAATTGCATGCATGAAAGACTAAAAGTAATAAAACCTTCATAACATATTGACACAAGATATGATGACCCAAAAACCTTCCAAACAGAAAGTAAAACTAAGGTGGGGATGATACCCACAAGCTTTAATACTAAAGTATAAATTTGGTCAGTGAAGGCTTACAATTGATCACTTCTGATGATCTTCCTTGTTAGGAGCAATAAGGACTGCTATGTCCACCTTGTGAAAGGATTTACAAAACATACAATGAAGTATGCACTCAATAAAGATATTTGCAAAAGACTGTTAAGTCTACCTTGTTTAAGGATTTAACTATTCCACCTCTTAGGATGAACCAATGGCTGATCACTAGTTTAAAACTTTGATTTGATGGTTGAGATTCCTTTGAAATGTAAAAATCACCTTGTTGTGATAGATAAATCTTTTCTGCTCGTTATATTGTTTGTAGCCTTTTCACTTTACACTTTTGCTCTTTATATTTGCATTATTTTTTTCTTCATGATTGTTTTGGATATTACATATATACCAATCCAAAACACAATTCATCAAAGTCGGCTACAACTACCAATAATAATCACAAAGTTGGCCCAACTGCTAGTACTTGGGTTCTGAAGACAAACTCACTGAGGTTCTGATACTTGGCAACCATTGTCATGTTCTTGGTAGATGTAGAAGATCGGTTCATACTAATCACTTCAAAGTAATCTAGACTTAGTCAGCACTAGTGACTCGGCAAACACTATGAAATTTGGCATATAAATTAAATCACTTGGTTGAGATAGCATGGCTTGGTCAACACTAACACTATGAGCTTAGTATAAATTGAATCACTTGGTTGATACTTCCTAGCTTGGTCAACACTAGATTCACATCACTGACACTATGAACTCAATAGACACTAGAGACCATGGTTGGCACTGTGCAACTCAATTAATACTATGAAGCTTAGTTTGCAGTGTTACTTATCAACTCAGTGGATACTACTTGGTGTGAGCTAAATATTGATTTTGGAACTCAGTAGAACTTGGATTACTTGGTAAACACTATAAACTACAAGATAATATTGGTAGTTGCTAAACATTTGACTAAGTGTGAGTCACTAATAAACAAACTTGATCATAATGTCAACAGTCATTGCATTCAAAATTCTAAGATAATGTTATTATTAGCCTGGCATGTTCAAAGATGCATATAAGTGGGTTGTTAATTGTGACGAATGCAAGATGTTTACTAGTAAACCTCATCTTTTTGTCCTACCTCTTAGACCAGTGGTAATTGAAGCTCTTTTTCATCAATGGGGTTTAGATTTTATAAGTCTAATCAATCCTCCTTCTAGTCAAGGACATGCATATATACTAAATATCATGGATAATTTTAGTAAATGTGTTAAAGCCAAGCTAATGAAGAAGACTTCATCAAAGGTTGTATGTAATTTTCTCAAAGAGCATATATTAATTAGATCTGGAGTTCCTCTAAAATTGATAATGGATAATGCATGTTATTTTTCCTCCTTAGAAATCATTTGAGTTTTACTATGATAATGGTAGTCAAGTTGGATAGTCCTCTGATTAATTCCCTCAAGGAAATGGGCAAGCTGAGTATAGTGATAAGAATCTGATTAATATTTTGAAGAAATTGGTCTCAGACAATCATAAAGGTTAGCACAAGAAGATTCATGATGATTTATGGATTGATAGAACCATTCCTAGAAGAGATATAGGTATCTCACCTTTTGAATTAGTCTATGGAGTGGAAGCTAAATTGCCATTACCTCTAGAACTTGTTGCATGTAAATTAAAGTCTATCATTGAAGAAGATGTTTTCAAAGATGGATCAAAGAAGATAATTGTGTATCTTACCAAGCTACAAGAAGAAATGGAAGAGATGGTTGGCAAAATTACTAAACACCAAGGAAGGGTAAAGAAGTTGTTTGATAAAACGGCAATGCCTATAAAATTCATGGAAGGTGGTTTGGTATTGTTATGGGATAAGAGACATGAGCCAAGAGGTATGCATTCAAAATTTTAGTCTTTATGGAAAGGGCCATTTCAAATCATACAAGTGAATCAAAATAATTCCTTCAAGTTTTCATATCCCACAGGAGAAACCCTGCCATGTTCCTATAATGGGCAGGATCTAAAGTTGTATCAAATGTGGAACTAAAAGCAGGTAACCCCTACATAGTATTTAGATAGGTAGGTTTTCTTTCATTGCATTTTTTTCTAGCTTAGTTGCTTGTTTCCCTGGGTATTTTGTTGTTGTTTTCCCAGTTTATTCTATTCTTTTTGTTTCCAAATTGTCACCTTTTGTGTAGAACCAAAGATTTCTAGAATTCCTTCAAGCATTATCATGCTTAAATCCCTAGACATAGCCAATTTTTGTCCAATTTTTAGTTCATATCTTTTTCCTTAGGGTTCTGAGTCAAGTCAAGTGTCAATGTCTTCAGTCTGATTCTAGACTACTTATAGGATGATCTTTCTTCTCATCATTCTTTTGGGTCAACCTAATGCAAGAATCACATGAGAAATGCATTATTCCAAAGCTGCATGATTAGGGTTTGGAAGGTTTTGTTATGCATCATCCTAATGAGAAGAAGGTCTAGGTATTCTACTAATTTTGTTGATTTGTTTCTAATCATGTTGAAGATCAGGATTCATGTTGTGAAGTAGTTCTTCATGAAAACATTTCTAAATCTTTGAGAGTTTCTAATTTCATGCTCAAAAGTATATAGCTAAAAGAAGAATACACTTAAAATAAATCACAGGCATATTCAGAGCAAACACAGTAGAGAAAATTCAAGACTAAGAGTAGAAGATTGATATGCATGCCATGAGAATAAGTTAGAAGCAAGATCAGTTGAATTCAATATAGAGTGAGCACTCAAAAATGCAAAAATGAAAAATGGTGAAAGAACCAAGTCAAAGGTGATATGACTCTTTTTGAAATGAAATCAACGGTTAATATTTAATCTAGGCATATACATGAAAAAGTTGAAAATTCAATTGAACAAAAGAATGCATGCTATTGGTTAGTAGAAATTTCCAAATGCTTACCTATTAGATCGGATCCCATTTAAATATTAAACAAAATTTTGATGCCTTCAGCCGTCATATCTTACAAGATCTATGATTGTCATTATGTCACTATAAAAAGTTGTTTGGTCATTATTTCTAGTGACATAACTATGGATCAACGCATGTCTCAATGGGTCCATTATATTACATAGGGTACAGATAGGCCAACATTAGATTCTTCAATCAATAAAGTACTACCACATGTATGCCACGAGGTATATAACTAGAAGGTGGACCCACATTGAAAAGCAAATAGAAATTTAATATCTTTTGTTGATGTCGTTGGATCAAAATTGATCTACATTTTTTACCATCTCACTATGTAAAGTTGTCAGAAGAATTTTCATAGTGACATAACGACGATTGGACACATGGAATAGACAAACCCACAATGCAAAGGGAAATCAATGAGTTAAAATATATAAATGAACATTATCAAATTGGAGATGGATCTATGTTTGTTACTATCTCACTATGTATAGTTGCAAGGAAAATAATCTATGCGATAAAATGATGGAAAGACACGTATACACTGAGGGACTCACAGATGAAGTTATAAAGGAAGGTCATAATGTTTTAATCATGATTGCTAATTTAAGATTGATGACAAAAATTTGAAAATGCAGTGACTATTGGAATATGAAATTCTTGGGTTTGGTGCAACACAATAGAAGATGAAGAATAAATAATTTTCCACAGGATTTTTTGAGATCACATGAAGAAGAACTATCATCAAGTGTTTTCAAAAATACCATGGATTCAGAATCATCAATAGAAGAGATACCACATGCTCATATTATGATGTAGATTGAATAATTTTATATTTTATTCTTATTTTCTTTTCTATTAGATGATTTTTTCTCTACCAGAATTAAGAAAGGATAACAACAAACTATAAATTTAATCTCATTTGACAATATAAAAGTCGAAAAACTTGATGGTGAATTGGTCTATAATTCCATTACCCTATTTTCTTGTCATGCTTTGTTTCCCATGGATAGATTAGCTCTGCATTAAGATTTGAAGTACAATTATATGTGATCCTGTGGTAATCAAGTGAATTCCATTTCATTTTGATATTTGTAGTAGAGGTGATTCCATTTACTTTTTCATATAGATTCGGCTTCCTCTCTTGTTCATTGCATATTATGCTTGATAGTTTCATTGTCAATTGAATGATAGATTGTGTGAATCTATTAGTAACTTTCTAAATTCCATTTCATCCAAGCCTAATAGTCAGGGAAATTCCATTTTCCCTTATGTGCATTTATTCTTCTCTTCCTCTTTTGCATATAGATGGTTAATATTGCATTTAGAATAGAAATAAGAGTCAAGAAATCTTAAAATTATCTATTAGTCATTCCTTTGGGTGTGGTAGGTCATCCAAATCTATTTTGCCTTAATTGTTTGTGTCTAAAAATAATTTGGTTATCCTTTACTACTCTTAGGTTAAGAGCTTATAATATTAAAACTTTTGATCTCATAAACACATATTCATTGCATATAATTGTAAATCATAGGAAGTTGTACCTAGTCAATTTAGAAAGTAGTGATAGAGTACATGCATTGACCCATTTTTTGGTAAACATCCTTTTATCTCTCCAAGCATTGGGTATCAAAGAGTCAAGATTATAAAACTAATAGGAGAACAAACTATTAACCAATATTTTTTGGTGACTTTACTAGGGAGATTCAGATGAAACCTCTAAAGAATTTTTCTTCATATTAATTTGCAAATTTTGGAGGTTCATATATTGGGTAAGTTATAGTTGGAACTAGTATAGCTAGTGCATGTTGTAGTGAGACTAGATTCATTGGAATGAATTGACTAGGCATTATTGGTGCTCCAGTAGGATATGTTGGTATCATTATAGTTACTTGAGTTGGAACCATCAATCCTCCTCCATTAGGATTAGCTTTCTTAGTGAAGGTAATTGTTTCATCAAAAACCTTTTCTAATGTGTCGATGTTTGCAATAGGTAGCCGTCATAGAAAGATAGCGGTGAGATGGTCCATAGAATTAAGATAAATATGGATCACAGCTTAAACTAGTATAGTATAGGGTGTTTCCAACTTGCATTAAGCCATGTGAAAGTGACAATTAAAATGTGAAATGGTCTTTGTTAGATACCTTTTAATTGATATGAATTGATGATGTATCACGGTCGTCTTAATGAATGTTTTAAATTGCTTGAGGAAAAAATTTTCAAAGGTAGCCTAATTATGGATACATGTTGGTGGAAATTTCATGTACTAGTTAAAGGAAAATTCTTCCAATGAGTATGGGAATAAATAGAAGACCACATTCTCCTGCTAAGCTTTCTTACAATTGCATATTTCATTAAAGACTTTGATATGGTCCTATGTTGTCCATGTTTTTCTATAGATGAACCTTGAGCAGAATTTCTCAGGATTCTTGGAAAGGTCATTCAGTGCACCTTGCAAGTTAATTAGTCAATCTATTGCATTCACAAAAAAGGCCATCAATGGAGGATTTGGCGGAATGATGGGTGGAGGTTGGTTCGGAGGTGGAACTAGGGATGTTGAAATTTGGAATGGAAGTGATAGAATTTTTGGTAGTCCTTTGTCATTGTGAGGCTTACAAAAATGATTGAGTTCTAAGAACTTTGGTTCACTATCTCAAGATCTTAAAGCTCACTAAAATAGAGATGGTGGATCAAGATCTTCCAGTTTGCATCTATTCTATAAAAAGTGCACCTCTGTAGAAGCATACTCTCTCAAAATAGCACACTTGTTCACCTTTTGACAGTTTCAAAAAAAAAAAAAAAATTGAACTTCTGAAAATTGTAGAATTTCAAGAGTTGTTTTTCTCTTTTGAACAATCTTTGGCCCTCCTTCTAGTGCCACTTCTATTGAGTCTTAGTTTTACATGATTCTTAACGACAAGGAATCCTTTCATGCTCTTCTCTTGAAAAGCTAATCTAGGATCAACTCCAAGGTTTAGGGCAATCTTGTGACCTACTAGAATCCACTCAACTGAAGATAAATGTGTATTTTCATGAGGAGGCCTTTGTTGGTTCAAACAATTTTGGATAAATTGTTTGATCTTTTGTTTAAAAAGTAACTACAAAAGAGATACATTTTTGTTAATTTCTATTTTATGATGAATGCAATTTATCAATGCAACAATATGAATTCCTATTTTTAACCAAGTGTTAGCAAAGAAAATAAAAAATATAAGTTAATGATATATTAAAGAAAATAACTTGAAAGAAAAATTCGTAATGAACATAAACCAATGTAACAACACATTTGCGAGTTAATTCATAGAAAAGATTGGGTACAAAACTAATTAAAATAGGAGCAATACTTCCACAATTCCACTAATGCAATCACCGATGGGAACTCAATAATAACTAAAATATGTTTCACTTCTCATCAAATTGCAAGGCCACAAAAAGTGCACTCATGCAAGACAAGAAGCTATGCAAGAACAATAGGTGATCTTTGATCCAAATTGGTATGTCAATGAAATTTCTTAACATGATGCAAACACCAAAACTAAAAGATCATAAAATCATAACAACACAATAAAATCATTGGCTCCATTATTATTCATGAGTATACATTCATAAAAATATCACACTTCATCAAGAATAATTACACTTAGAATGAGATCACCAATAGCATATATTATTGCATCAAAATGATGACCTAGAGTACATATTACATTCATGTATTTATAAGAAATCATCTCCTCCCTTTTTTTTATGAGAGAGTGTTCTTAAAATGCAACTCATGCTAAAAAATAATAAAATAAATCTAATTATATACAAACTGACACTCTAAATGGAGCTAAGTAGGTCTCAACCCTTGTTTATATTAATTCATGGGTGCACGAGCCTTAACATTACTTACAATAATAAAAGAAGAAGTATATAAGAACACAAAAGTTGTAAGATGATCTAAGAGTCTCTAGAAGCTCTAAAAATGGAAGCTCTGCCTTAACTAGGCATTTCTGGGAGTCAAACTGCTATCAAAATGTGTTTCTGATACATGGAATTCTCTAAATTAGGAACTGGCAATTAATTGTCAGTGCACTACTTATTGTTCAAAACTATTGGTGCACCTCTGTGAAAAGAATACCTGTGCACCTTGATGATAGGTTCCAAAAATGCATAAATTTCCCAAGTATCAAAACTAAATTTCCAGCATTTGGTTTTTCTTCCCCTTTATACCAAAATGATGTCTAGATGTTTTCTCTTGAATTTCTCTATTATCTCCATCACTTGGTAAGCTAGCAAATCCAAAGGTCCATATTTATCCTTTATTAATTGTTGATAGTTGCTAACTTCTATTTGGGTTGCCACAAATCTTCAAGTTAAGTGTCCAACTCCAAAAATACCTCTTTGAATCTTTGCTTGATATCTTCATCTGAAGAAGCATCTTCAAAGGTTCCTCTTAATTGTTTGACGATCGATTGCACCGTATTGACCTCATCCATCAATCCAAAATCTTGGTTCACTTAAATATGATCTTATTTGCACTTGACTAAATATGGTGCAACAAGTTAAAGTTCCCCTATATTATTTTTACACCTTTCTCCTCAAAATTGTCACGCTATTATTGACATGCCTCCAAAAATGGGTCTATTTGTACATTCCTCTTTTCTTTCCTCTTTAATGTTGCAAAAAGAGTGATCTCTAGATTATCTAGGTCTATAGGGCCTACAACTCAATGCAAATAGTCTCTTAAAAGTTTGTTCTATTTCCACAGTGCAATCAACTCAGACTCATCTCGGTCCATATGTCTAAACACCTCTTTCATCCCCATAGTGATCATCACTTCAATAGTATCTACATTGGGTCTACCTAATATGACCTCCTTTATTTGATAGTCCTTAGGAGTCTGATGTTTAGTGTCAGCATGTAGAGGAGGAATAGTTATGTGTGCAAGAAAGTCTTGATCTTGGTTCTTCATTATGAAGGCTAGTGTTCATACATCACCCATACGTGGCTCAGGCTTCTTGATGGCTTTGACCAACTCTCTCATTCCCTCCTCAGGATTTAAATCTAGCTCCTTCTTTTGTTAAAACATAAACTCCCTCTTGAACCATGTCAATGTAGTGCCCATTGGAGACATGTACTTGACTAAAGAGGTGGTTTCCACTACAAGTCCCTTTCCATTACCCGTCCTTTCTACAACCTTTTACCATTAAGCAAGATCACCAGTTCGAGTCTCTATATTTTCTTGGGCTAAGACCCTAGCCTTTGTATCATAGGGAGTTTTTTGAGGCTCTTTAGGTATTTACCCTTCCTCTGATACTTCATCAGCTTGCATTTGTTGGGGCTTGGCTTCCTCTATTGCATTTTCTTTTGTTTTTATAGCTTCAGGAAGTGGTGTTATTGAGCCTTTATCTAGGAATATTAAATCTTGAGATGGTGGTGGTGGGATGCCTAGAGGTCCTTAAGGTAGAGAAGGAATTTGATTCCAATCCTCTCCTAAGGATACACTCATGGAAGTATCTCTTTTCTTCTCCTCTACCATCTCAATACCTACTGAAATGAAATTAAAATTAGAGAGGTTGATGACATCAATTTCTTGACCCTCCATATCATTTATCCATTTTTGTTTCTCATCTTATGATGTTGAAACTTGAATAAGTTCTTTCAAAGGAGATAGAGGTGTGACTGTTGAACTTATTCTTCTCTCCTCTTTTGTTCCCTATGTTGATTGAATCCTTTGACTCAAGGGAACATATTTAATCTGCTCCATTTCTTCTTCTTCTATGTCATCTTTTGGGATTGTTTTGGGGATCTATGAGGGTGGAGTGTTCTTCTTTGTTAGTCTTCTTGTTCATGTTCCCACCACAGTCGATTCAATCATTTCCCTTTTTGGAGCCAAGGGGGAGGCTTCTTCCTCTTGTGTAGTTACTAGTGGCGCCCTCTACTCTTCTAGCTACCCTTCTTCTACTTATTCATCATGCACCTATTCTTCATGTGGAGGCACTTGTAGCTCTTGGCTAGGCTCTTGTTCAAGCTCTTGAGCTTCAACTTGTGGCTCTTGTTCTTGTTGAACTACTTGGGATGTTTTCTCTTTTTCCTTTTTAGACACTTTCTTCCTTTTTTTCATTCCCTTATCCACCCTAAAGTATTCAACTTCCCTCTCATGTTGATGTACCATTTCTTGCCTCATTGGAGATTGAACTGGGAAGGTTGGTATAGTGACTTTTACATCTTTACCCTTAATAGGTTGTGTTGTGGCTTGAAGAGGAATAGCCTGAGGAACTAGATCAAGTTTGAAAGGCTTCTTGATTTATTCATTTATTAATTGAACTATATGGTAGTCTCTATGATTGATATCTGCATTCTCATCTCTTGCAATTTATGCATTCATTATCCACCTATCATAGATTTTTTCCCTATTATATAATAGATCCAAGATGTCTTCAATATCCTTTTTAGCAACCTTTAATGGGATCTTCATTTTGATAACTTTATCTACCAGATGTAGAGTCTTCCTACAATAATCTTTTATTTGGATATCATAGTTTTCTACTATGTTAATCCAATGATCTTCCCAATGCATCTTTGTGTATAAATTGTTTCCCTATCAGATGTTGCACTATCCCTATGTTGTCAAAGTAAGGGCAAGGAGAGTTGTACTCTTTTAAGGAATACTAGTCCAATTCTAAATCAAATATCATTATATCCTGCTTTTTTTTGACCTTGAAAGCATCGATCATGATAAGCCATACCCATGTCTTTTTGTGTTGTTTTCTCACTTTGTCACATGCAGACATGAGTTTCCAAGCAATCTCTAGCAAAATGAGCTTATCTAATGGATATCTTGGTAGATTATTAGGGTTTCCCAATTTACTAGCTACCATTAGGTATGTGAATGTTTTGAATTGGATGTAGTATGTGCCAATCTTGGCAATCCTTTCCGCTACTTCTACTGACATCCTTTTATCATAATTACCTTCAATGAATCAGATGATTGCAAAATATGAAACTGTCATTCACCACCCTATATTCTATGCTCTTCTCTAAGGGTTTCTTCTTCACCAATTTAGGGTACACCACATAAGACCAAGCATTAGCATCTTGCATACTTCCCTTCTTATAAAGTCTTGGGTAGTCTGTAGTTATAGCTGCTAGTAAGTACACCAAATATGATGTCATGTAGAATCTTGGATTGGCTTTGATGGTTACCAATTTTTCATTTCAGTTATCATTCAAAATAGTGGCCCAATCTATTGCCATCTTTTTCATCTTGATGGTTTCTATGAAGTGGACCATCTAGGTTTGAAGGTCCAACTTCATCTTTCTTATACCCCCAGGCCATGTCTACTTTGTCAACTTTGTGGCCCACTGGTGTTCTATCAATCAGGAAGGATTATTGAATTTTCTCTCTAGCTTCTTTCACATTCTCTCTGTACCATCTCTCAAATCCATTATAAGAAATCTAGAAATATTGATCTTTCCTAGGCAGATTAAATACTTTCTCAATGTTCTGAGGTTAGTGATCAAGGACTATTTCTCCTGTGACACTCTTAACAACCCTTTCTTCAGGCACGCAGGTGTCTACAAGAGCCATTATCAATTTTGAAGATAGAATAGATGTAGGATGTGATGTTGCATTTACAAGACTTGATCTAATTAGAGCTAACACCATCATAGATCATTCTTTTGGTTTGGTACAAATGGTAAGGAATGCATTCCAGTCTATATGGCCAAGTTTGGTTTCTCTAATCTCAACATGCCCATCTTGAAAATGGGATTTCCTCAATGCACCCTTGTACTTGAAAAATATGGGCTTTGAAGCTATCTTTTCTATTATTTAAGAGGATTATGATGCCATTTATTTGCATAAGAGAGGAGACATTAGTTCAAAAAGTTAAAGTTTGACCTAAAACAAACCCTAATTGACCCTAAATAGATGAAAAATCAACCCAAAAGAGTAAGAACTCAATCAATCCCCCCAAATGCCTTGTTATGTTACTTAGCACACCTAGTGCACCCTTACAAGTGTGCTAGTGTGCTAAAATGGCCCCTATTTATCCATTTGTGCACATTTACACACTTGCACATGTGTGTACCTTGGTGTGCACATGCGCAGTACATGTTCTTTCAAGGGGAACACTTCAGTTTTGTTTATTTTTTCAAGTTTTTGGGCACAACGGTGAGCACATGTGCACCTTGAGGAGGTTTGTATGAGTGCACCTTTTTATTTACTTATGCTTTAAGTGTTTTTTAAGAAAAAAAGGTGTGCACATGTGCACCTTGAGGAGGTGTACAGGTGTGCACCTTCTTGTGACTTAGCTTTCCTTTAGGGTTTATGTTTTGTGTTTAAGGTTTGAAAGAAGGTGATCACATGTGCACCTTGAGGAGATGTGCATGTGAACACCTTCTTTGTGGTGTTGACCTTGGTCTTGTGTTATGATTGTAGGAGTGGAGGACATGAGGTGCACGTTGGAAGGTGTAAAGCTATGGTGCAATAGAGAATGCACAAAACAATGAAGTAGAGGGTCCAAGGTCTTATATAGACCCCAAGATGTGGTGTGCACACTCTCAACTACACACCCTTTGGAGGTGCATGCATGTGCAAGTTTGAATCTCCAGAAGGAGATGAGTGCACACTGAGTGCACATGCACACCTTAAGGAGGTGCACATGTGTGCTAGTGCCCACTTAAGCACTTTGTCTTTTGAAAACTTCATTTTTCAAACATCAATCTCTTTGGACTTCCCCAATTAGAGAATAGGGATCAACCCAGACTTCTTGGGGTGCCCAAAATGACTCAGGCCCTAGACTAGGGGTTTGGGAGACAAAAAAATTACAAGGGGCTCCCTATTTCTAGGAGAAATGGGGTGTGTGTTGTGAGACCAAAAACTAATCCCTTGTTCTTTTGGTGATGTGATATATTTGAGGTTTCTCCATGATTCCCAAACTCAAATCAACAAATAAACACTTATAAGAAAATCTCACAACGTGGATAAATACCTTTTAGTAATGTCTAAGTAGGGTTTGTTGTAAAAAGCTAAAAATCCTTGGTCAAAGTCACATTTCTCCTTCTATACTCCTATAAGGTCTAATAACTTGAGTGGAAAGAAATGAAGTGATTTTTGCCATTATATCCTTCCACAGATTGGTTTTTATAAATACATTAGATTGCATTGAATATAAAGATGATATAGAGACATAATATGCTCAAAATCTTGGTGATCTCTCATACCACCACACAAACACCTATAAACACATATACTACATACTTCAAGTTAGATATACCTCAAGTTGAGCTTGCATAAGTTAATATTGTAGCCTTAATGTCTTGAATTTTTCTAATAAGTTTCTCCCCTTAAGGCTATGGTAGTAAATTAGGTTGATGAGGATGGTTTAGTATAAGGTAATGATGTTACTCTCCTTCATGAATGTTGTGTTTATGTTCTAATAACTAATCTAAATAACATTGTTGTTCCTTCTCCCATTGTAATTTCTCCTTTTGCTATTAGGTATTCTCATATTATTAACAAGTCCATCGAATCTATAATATCTAGTTTTGTACCCTAGATTATTACAATTATA
The DNA here is from genome assembly GCA_028749045.1 of Cupressus sempervirens. Classification (NCBI taxonomy): domain Eukaryota; kingdom Viridiplantae; phylum Streptophyta; class Pinopsida; order Cupressales; family Cupressaceae; genus Cupressus; species Cupressus sempervirens. The sequence continues at coordinate 748,642,982 of CM053786.1, forward strand.
ACATGTAACAATATAATTTTCAAACCTTGGTCCATTGTGATTTACTTTTAATCTAGAATATTTTCCAATGTATCCAAATTTTTTGTACTTATAACATGTAACAACAATAGACATTTTTGGTTCACAATATTGATTATACTGGTAAGTGGGTGAATCAGTATAACTCTGATTAATTCAAAATTTTACCATTTACCTTTTTGCTAATATTTTCTAGAACCTAATTACTCATCAAATGAGTAGCATAACATGCAAGATAAATAGATAATCAGACATAACATCAATTCATTGTTAGAAAGTAAATTCCACCAATACAACTTGGGATGGGGGTGGGTGTGAACTAGTTGTGCACTTAAACCACTTAAATAAACTTTTCTAAATTTGAAATATGTAACCAATAGATGCAACAATCATAAGATAAAAAAAGCACAATAACACAATATTTATTAACTAGGGAAACCTTTGATCAAAGGGAAAACCTTGGTGGGAATGATGCCTACAAGACGATGTACCAATATAAAATTTCTTTGTGAAAGGATAAGACTCTATCAGGAGCTAATTACATACAATCAATACATATAGTCCCCATTAGGAGACTTTGAATTCCTATTACAAGATTATAACCCTATTAGGAGCTTCTTTAACCATGTTATGAGCTTATAGGAAGTCAACTGAACCTATTGACCAAATTGATTCAAAATTATCCTCACAAAACCACTCTCGAGATAAAATATCTAGGGGTGAACTGATTAATACAAAAAATTTCTTTTCTAATATAGTTCCTTTGAATTACTCAACACATCATCAACATCATTCTCTACTCTGATCTTATTGAATTCGCATCCAAAGTTTATATACAATCACAATTCACACTTATAACAAAGGAAAACATTTTTCCTTTATACCAACTCCTAACATCTAATTAAGTTATCCTTAAGGCTTCCCCTTGATATACAATGAATAATATAGGACCTTAGTAAGATATTACATTATACATTACACTACAATTATACATCCAAAACAAATTCCAACACTCACTTGGCCTGACAGTGAACATATGACACATTACACTTTAATGAGCATCACAGAATGATTATCAAATTATGCTACCTTGAACAGATCATCTTGAAAATGCCTCCAATAAAAGCCTAATATTATTGAATAATCTTCAACCTTGTCGAAGAGATACAACTGAAATACTAGTACTATATTTTTTGTAAACTAGCTTGTAACCAGTCTTCAACAAATCTTCCATAACTAATATGAACCTTTGAATTTCTTTCTATGAAAAAAAATACATCATAAATACATATCCAACAACATGCTTTTAACCCTGTGGAACACAACTCTTCATCCTCTGAGTGGGCTAACCAAAACACTCTCTATAACTCTAAACCAAAAATCCAATATGTTGACATCAATGACAAACCAAGTCATGAATGAAACACATAAGAACTCACTCATCTATGCAACATGTCAATAGACTCTGACCACATAGGAATACCATCTGCATTCATGCTAACAATCTCCCTCTTTAGAAGTGATGGAAACATATGATGAAAATGTTGAGAATAGATTAAAGAAGCAAATCAAAGGAGATTGTTAAAAGAGGGAGATTGTTGAGAACATATAAGTATGACAAATATGATTCAATCATTGTTTAATTACTAATGTCAAACCTACTATTTGATGATGAGATAATTGCTTATAATATTCAAGTACTATCACTTATTTGATTGATGAAGAGGATTTGATCAAAAGATGTAACAATAGAACCTAGAGAAAAGGTTGAGTTATGATTATGTAATAAAGTACAAGAATCAGTTAAGACTATGATAACATGATGTATTGATAATCTACTTAAGGTTACAAAGGTTGATTACACAAAGAAAATTTTGAAGTACATGTTACACAAAGTTTTTCTGCCAAGCTTGACTGAGTGGATAGTAGGTGCCGAGCAAAGATAGAGCAAGTCAAGTAGAAAATTAGTTGGAGCCGAGTAAAAGTTCATTCTAGTGTATGCTGAGCAGAACATTGGATGTCGAGTAAAGTTTAGTTGATGTCAAGTACCAGTAAACTTTATTTTGTGTCAAGTGATTTCACAGTGGATGTCAAGCAATGCAGTATGTGTCAGGCATCAGAAGATTGATAATGTCGAGTTGCTACACTATTTGAAATATCAAGAATTTGATGGATTTGAGCTGACAAGTTTGTTTTATTGGATTATGTGAACTAGGTGGAAGATAAGGTTGATGATATGGTGGCACAAAATTCAAGGTAAACCATTTTTAGGAGAATTCAAAGAGGATTCTAGGAGAAGTTTCTAGAAGAGATATAGAATGTGGGGTAGATACATTGTATCCTACCTAATCCATCCAAACCCTAAATTGGACAATGGAGAATGAGCGATAAAAGATCTTAATTTCCTATTTATAGGAATGGCTGGTCATGAAGCAAGTTTGTCATGTGCAAGAACCTATAGAAGACAAGGATTCAAGGGTTTTGCTTCATCTAGTGACCTAAAAGAAGAGTTTGCAATGGCATGTTAAGTAAGCAGGCTTAAGGGTATGAATGCTTGGAGGGTGAACAAGCTATCAGAGTTGCAAAGTATGAAGGCCAAGTAGAATTGAGGACTAAATAGTGATCAGTAATCTGCAAATGAAATTGTAAGTTGTATCATATCAAAGCCTTATTGTTACTCTCTAACAATTGTATCAGTCTAGGGATACTTTGGATTAAGGTTAACCTAATAGTCATTTTTAAATCCTTTAACTGGGTGACATTCCAAGTGAATGGTATAAAGTCCTCTAACAAAGCTCACTCCTAATAGGGTGAATAAAATCCTTTAACAGGGTCACATTTAACAGTGTGTATTGTAACCTTTAACAAGGTTCGCTTTTCACAGGGCATCACTTTAGAAGAGTGAAAAGAGTAGCATGTTATTGGTGGTTTTTCCCAAATTTGATTTCCACATAAATCATTGTTTCAAGTTTGTTGATGAATCTATTATCTTTCATGCTTTACATTTTTGCAAAGTTGATTTGACAGTAATCTACAAGTTTTAAGTGACTACATAATCTTATGGATGCATGCATGATGAATAATGTTTTATGGGTTCACTAGGTTGTGAAAAGTTTTATTTATACATCTAGACCTTGGATAACTAATTCACCCCCACCCCCCCCCCCCCCCCCCCCCCAACCTCTCAGTTATTCTAAAGCACTACAACAACAAAATTGCAAGTGCCAAAAATACCAAACTCCCTATTGACATCAACAAATACTAAACAATATCTCATACTACAACACGTATGCAAATAATATCCCCCATACAACAATTTTACTCTCCCCTATAGATGTATAATTTTTTTTAATTATTACTCTCCCTATTGATATCAATGATAAAGGTGTCATTATGCCAATTCTCAAAGTTTAATCATCTCCAAAATAATTTTCAAAAGATACGAAGTGCCTAAAGACATTGTTATACAATACATTACCAAAGAGTTATTGTACCACCTTAAATTAGAAGCACCTCAATTTAATGATGATTTAACACCCTTTTAAGGTGAGGTCATCATTCTCTTTGAACCTTTTCTTCTTTCTTCCCTTTCTCCTAGGTGGAATTGAGGTAAAACCTAATAGATCCTCTTTAAAGATCCTATTTTTATGGTGTTAATCTTGAGGTAGGATCTATTCTCCTAGGTCATCCCCTCCCTTCATCTATCTACTTGGAATCTTCTCTCTATATCTTAGATACTTTGCCTAATTTCTAGGATCTAGGACTTGTTTTGGGATCGCGAAGGTTTTTGTCCTTGGTTGTTAGGGGTGTAGTGCAACCAAAATGATGGAGCTAAAGGATACTTTAGAAGGGTTTCAAGACACACTTGTGGACATATTCTAAAAGAAGAAAAAAGTGTAATAGAGTTTGTTGATTGGAGAATTGAGTCAATAAACAAGGTAAATGAGTTAGCTAAGCCAAGAGCACAATACATTAATATGATAATCTTTTAGGAATGTATCACAAAATTGGTAAAATCATGGGTATTTTATGAAAGTTTTGAGAAAGAGGTTACACAGGTAACGGTGAATTATAATCCTTATAGGTAGGTGGCATATCAAATCCTCACACACACATGGCCAACTAATGATGAGTATGAGGAGTGGGTAAAGAGATATATTCCTGATGATGACTCAAATGTCAAAGGCCTGCCTAAAAAGCAATAAGCATATAGATATTCTTTGTCGCAAGTGACATGGGGTTAAGAGGAAGAAAAAAGAGTCGCGTGAATCAAGAGATGTCACATCAGACTTGTACAAGGATAATTGTATGCGCATAAATAGGAATACATACTATAATTTTTTTTGGATAAATCAACATATAAAGTTCGCATTTTAGTTTTAGTTGTGGAGGAAATAAAGGGCATAAATTGTTTTGATTTTAAAATTAGTTAAAATATATTTTATTATTTAAGAATTCAAATGTGTTATAGTATAGGAATTACTTTTAATAAACTTTGATGTTGATAAATTTGATTTTTAAGTTAAGGTAATTAGTTAATGTGCTTAATTTTGGATTATAGAATTAATTAAATATAATGATGAAGAAATAGGATAGGATAAATTATTAAATAGTCAAAATTTGTAAGTGTTTCAAGTACAATGTATTCTCATAAAATAGTTTTATAAATGTTATAATTATTTTAGTTTATAAGTATTTGCATTTTAGCTTTATCACCTAATGAAGAAACGACTTTGAGAAAATTTTATGATACAATTAAATATTTATTTATATTAAGATATTATAAAAATTATGTGATTTGAAAGTGCTCTATAATATTAGTTGGTTAGTCATTAGGATAGTTTTGTTAGGAATATTGTATTTCTTTTATTTTAAATACATCAATAAGATATATACATTATTATTATATAATAAATATAAGTTAATTTAAAAGAATGGTTACATTGATTTATGTAATTAGAAATAATCTTATGTGTGATGTAAGATATGCTTGGTTTTAGTTATTAGATTGTCAATATATTTGATAGGGTTGAACATTTAAATGTGGATGACCTTTGGATATCATGGAAGATATATATGGTTATAGTGATATCATAATTATGATGAAAATGTAGTTTGTTAATAATGAAATAATTTGATTGATGTTCTAATTTGGAGTAACTCATTACCATTGTTGAAAGTCTTCATTCTTGTGTGTCATGTGAAGTAGTTGAGACCTTAGGGGTCCTCTTAGTTATTATTTTGAGTTTATGTTCAAGCACTTGTATAATGTTTCCTAATCTTCATATTAGTGTTCATGTTTTAAAGTATGATTATGTAATTCTATGGTAATGTGTTTGAATACAAAAAAAGGTGTTGTCATGTTGAACTATATTATTTCTTTTTGTGATTGCTCTCCTTATTTGGCAGGTTGCATGTTTTGTTTTATTTTGATGATTATGATTATTCATCTCATTTGAGATAGCCAAATCATGTTATTTGTATGTATATTTGGTGATAAGTTGTGATTTTTTTGGTAGTTGAAGTTTTCTTTCATTTATTCTACTAGAGGATTAGGAGTGTTTTTTTTGTTCTTTTTTCCCTTTGTTTATCTCTTGGTTTGATGGAATTATCTCATGGACTTATTTTATTATCTCAATTAATGTATTTTTTGAAGAAGTATTTTACTGAGGTCGCATGAGGGTCCTTATTGTGTTGGCTAATCTCTTAGGGATATTTCCTTAGAGCTACCCCCTGCATATGATCTATTTCTAAACTTCCACTCAATTAGGTTTTATCTAGCTTCAAATCTAATATTGGCATCAACAACTTTTTAATTTGCTAAAGGAGCCCTATTTTCCCTTTCAAGGATATGGCCCTTACTAAAAAACCTCTTATTCTTAATTTGAGATTTTTCTTCCCAACTATTTTCCAGCCTTCTTTATCTTGAATAGATATGGTGCTATGGAACTTGGGGTTGATGTTAGATGGAATTTTTTTCTTAGGATGATTGTACCCTAGTTTCCCATCCCCTAATGATAGTTACTGATGAATCTTGGGCATAGATGCTTGATTCCTTTCTTGTATAATCATGTTGTACTTGGATATTTAATTTTTTCAAAGAATGCCTCCTTTTTTTTTTAGGTGGGGATTGGTGGCTATAGCAAGACACATTCTCTTTCTAATTTCCATCGGTTTTTGGTTGGTTGCTTCAAAATCTAACCTATTTGTGTTATTTTTTTAGTTTTTTAGAGGAGTAAAGAGTTTCAAAGTGTTTTGCAGTCAAGAGGGGACTAAATATATAATATTTTATTTTTTGAAAGGATATTTTTGTTGTTCAGTGGTCTTCTAAAAGTTCACATTATTTTTTGAGAGTAGAGTCATTCTTAACAGAGAGTTTTGATTTAATTATATATATATATATATATATATATATATATATATATATATATATATATATATATATATATATATATATATATATATATATATATATATATATATATATATATATATAGTTTAATTAAACTACTGTAAATAAATAAATATTTTGTTTAAAAATTTTTAAAAAGCTTTTTGTTCATAATTTGTATTAAGTTTTAATTTATTTTAAATTTGTTTTTTAGGATTCTTACATATATAAAGAGGGAGTTTACTTTTTTCCTCAAATAATTTAATTTTTGTATTTATTTAATCAAGGAGGGTATTATTTTTCCATTAATCTTGTAACCATGTCTACTTTGATTCTACAAATTAAATAATTTAAATTATCATGCTTGGAAAATCATCTCTCATTTATCTTTTGATTGAAGCATATATTAGATGTTGTTAATAAACCCTATTTAGTTCCTAATACCTCAACTACAAAACATTAGAAAGATGCATAAAATACTAAAAGTGAGGAATACCTTGGCCTCGTTAGTATCTCTCTTAACCCTAATTTGTATGTTTTAATTTCTCATTATACTACCACCCATGAGGCTTGGGATATATTTAAGAGAAAACTTATGATAGACCTACCAAATCACACAAGATTCAACTTCAAGGTAGCTTGAAAGACTTAAGGTATACAAAATTCAAATATATGGATAAATTTTTACTTCAATTTTATTAGATATTAAAAGTCATTACTTGGGTTAGATGTTACTCTAATTGATATTAGATTAATTGTCATTATTTTAAAGAAATATCTTCCTAGGTAATTTCAATAATTATTTACTAATGTTTATTCTCAACTTGTTATTCCTACTTTATATACTCCGTTAACTTTGCCATTATTTTAAAGAAATGTCTTCCTAGGTAATTTCAATAATTATTTACTAATGTTTATTCTAAACTTGCTATTCCTACTTTATATACTCCATTAACTTATATTATTTATTAAAATTTATTATGGAAAGGGGAGGCTAAGTTTATGCAATTTGGTATTCTTAGATCTAACGAACATGTCTTTGTATCTAAGAACCAAAATTTTAGATCATATAATCATAATAATTCTCTAAACAATATTAATAATCATAACTTCAGTAATAATCATAATAATAATAGTTATTCCAATATTAAATTTAATTCTAGGCTCTTTTTTAACAATAATAATAATCCCAATATACATCATAGTCATAATCATCCTAATCAACATAATCGTCCTAATAGAAAACCTCATTGTACTTATTGTGGGAATGATGGTCATTTAACTAATATTAATTTTAAAAAGAAAAGTAATAAGAAACCTATAAATAGAAATCATCACAATCGTAGTGCCTACCCCTAGTTTACTTTTCATTATGGATTGTTGGATTCTTTTAGGCCAGTTTTATGATTATGTTTTATAATTAGCAGTACTTGGTTACCAAATTTGATTGGATGTTATTTCAGATTCAGTTGATTTATGTGATGAGCTATTTGATACTCAGTCATGTCATGTGTACATGATTATTATTTTGATGATGATACAAGTATGTTCATATGGTGATTTCAGTTATTTCATGATGATAGTTAGATGGATAATTTATATGTAGTTTTTACGGTTACTTACCTCATATTTGCATTTGTATGATGTACTTGTATGTTTTACTTTATGATTGATGATTCTAAAGTGGTTGAGGGAGGCAGTCATTGTCACTTGCTAGTCGAGATCTACATGATGCACCAATCCTTGCCATTGCCTATTTAGTTTAGATTATATGTATATGTACACGCTCAAATTTTATGCAAATTACAGGTACCAGACATCGACTTCCCTGAATTGCCAGGATGAGTGTGCCCTATCGCAGTATCTCAATGGTAAAAGAGAGGAAATAATTCTTGAGTCCAAATCCTAACCCTAAATTGATTGTCCTAGAAAGTAGGACAAGTATCTAAGTTATTTACCCTTCCAAATTCATCAAGTTACATAAAATTCATGATTTTGACCCTTGAGTTTGATTTAGTGCTTTGTCTTTATGATGGGTTTTCTTATTTTGTGGGTCTGTTGTGATTTTTAGTTATAATTAAATCAGATAAAAAGATTAATAAATGATTTGATTTAACAAAAAAAAAACTTTTAAAAAATCAATTTTTAATTATATTTAATTATATGAGAAATTAATTAAATTTAAGAGATTTAGTTAAAGTTCTAATTTTGGCATAATTATATTTATTTAATTTAATAATAATTTATTTGGGAGTTTCATTTAAATAATAAACTCTAAATATTATTATTAGTTAAATTAATAAATATATTATTAATGACGTCTTGTGATTTAATAAAAGAGACAGAAAATAAATTTAATAAAGTTTATTTTAATTAAAATGCAAAAATGTTGCATATGAAATTAAAATAAAATATTTATGAAGAAATCAGAACTTGTTTCTCCACACACAGGTTTAGAGGAGCAAATTTTGAGAAATGGGTTTTTTTTTTAAGGAAATGAGAAATTCTGGCAATCTCCAAGCATCTGTCTAGTTAGCATTAGATCGAGGTAGGATTGTTTCTTGACTTTTTCATAGTAATTCTCTTTGTATTTCTCCCTATCTTCTTCGTGGTTGTTTGAGAATCTCGTTTTAGGAATGGTTCTATTTGAAACCCTTGTTTGTGAAATTATTGTTCTTCATTTCGAAAATGTTTGTGAACGAATTTAATATTTGAAACCCTTGTTTGATAATCTTGTGTTCAAACTGGATTTTTTAGAAAACACTGAAATTTGGAATAGGGTTTGGAAATGAATATCATAAACTAGATTTACAAATTTGGAAATTTTGTATTCATTTTCCAATTAGATTTATGCTAGAAAAAATTGTTTGAAAAAAAATATATTAATAAAAATTACCACAGTAATTTACTGTGATAATTTTTATAAAATAAAATTCTAAAAACTTTTATTTTTGTATGGAATTGAATAGGGGGTTGTGATTTTTATTTCCTTTAAAAAAAATTAAAAATATGAAAAGGAAATCAACATCATCACTTCCCCATCCCTTCTCCCGTGGTGCAACTGCAGCTAGCTCCAAAGGTAGCCAAGGCTATCGACAGCAGTTGTAGCTATTGTCACAACCAAGGCTGCCTAACCAACCGGAGCTGCTGCGTTTGGGGTTTTTTTTGTTTAATAATTAATTAATATATTTTTGATAGACAACTTTTATTAGTAATAGTAAATGATATTAATTATTATTATTATACTATTAAATAGTAATTATTATTATTAATAAATTAATATTATTTTATTAAATAATTAATAGTTGTTATTTTAATAATTAATAGTGGTTATTTAATTTTAATAATATTTATTAAAAACATATGGGTATGTGTAGGATCATGGTGTGCCAAAAAGTGGTGATGTGAAAAAATAGAGTTTGAAAACGTCTAAAAGCATTTCAAAATCTACTCTAACTTTTTTCCACCCATCTTGATACCAAAGCTAAAAAGTAGGCCCAAGCCTTATCGAGTATCTAATTTCATATTGGATACCTAATATTATCGGATATCCGATATGAAATCAGATACCTAATACTTGTACTGTGATTTTTTATTTTTTTTTAAAGCAAAACCTTAGGGTTGTTTGTTCACACTGTGTTTTGTGTTTTGAGCTCTGATATCCAATCTGCGAATGAATACATGATCTAGGTTAGTATTTTTATTTTATTTTTTTAATGTTTTCAATCAATTTTATTATAAATTTGTTAGTTTTAATTGAATTTGTTAAAGTTAAGGTTTTTTAATAAAAATTATTGAAATTTAAGATTTTTTAATAGAATTATGTTTTGCAAATTAATAAGTATGGCTAACTGAAATGATGATACTGAGGCAAGAAATATTGTTCCTCGTAACCCCCCACCAAATGATCCAGTTCCCCCTCAAAATTGTCTACCAAATGAGCCCCTAACCCCTCAAAACCCTCCTTGAATCGAGGATTTGATATTTGAAAATCTCAGCAAATTGAGGGCTTTGAGAACAACATATAATATTGTACCTGCATTGGCTCCTATGTTATCCACATTAAACACCATAGAGGATAACATTGAAACACTTACCAACGAACAAAATGTCGCTCTTCATTGGCATGACAAAATGCATGAGATGTTTGATGATGGGTTGGACTATGATGAGGTTGTGGTCCTCAATATAAGTAAAGATGATTTGTTTACCCTTTTTGTGAACCCAAAAATTGATTTACAAGTCGACTGCAAAAAGCCCAAACTGTTGATTAAATGGTGCACAAATGATGCCATATGTATGAACTTTTGGGATCGTTGGTGGATGATTTTTGACATCCCTCCACATAGAAATTTAGAGGTGCCATTTTATTTCCTTAGAAAATTGTATGCATAATTTGTGTTGGGCCTCAAGGTGAACTACTAGAGCATGAAGCCCGACATGGGTGTAGGAGGAGGAGCTCCTCGGGATAGATGCTCTTCCCAATGGAAGAACGCTGGCATTTTTGTTCCCCTTATTGATGTCTCCTCCCCTCCTTGAGTGCAGCATTCTGATATCATTGTAGAGGCTACCTCTCAGACTATTAGAGCCATCCATAGATTGAGTAGCCTATTGATATCCCAGGTTAGGTCAGTGCTACCTCCCAGTGTTGATGATGATGGTATGAGTTCATCATTGGTGAGCTCATCACATGTTTTTGTGCCCCATACTTGCATAATGTGCAAGAATATTTGTCTGGGTCCCATAGGTGATCTTTCTGAGTATCAGTTTGTATTTGACAAGGATACACTAGACACACATGTAGAGGCTACAGACCCTAATGCAATAGAGGAGGGGCATGTAGAGGCATGGACTCCTTCTGTGTCTATATGTGCATACATTTTTTTGTTATGACATATGCAATTTAAATTTAATCTTTATAGTAGAGTAATTTTAATTTTTAAACCATACTGACTTATACATGTATGTGATCTTCATTCATGTTTAGTTGATGACTGAGGAGGAGCTAAGATAGGTTGATGATGCCACGCTCTCAACTATTTCATTTGGCCTTGAGACATCTATGGTACATTATGTTGTGTTCTCATTATTTTTTCTATTTGATATTGTAGCATATATGGTTTCTAGTCTTTCTTTTTTCTTGCAGGTATCACCTGTCCTTGGGGGACAAAGTGTGGGGGATGAGCCAGGACCCATTGACAAGGGAAAGCTAATTAGGTGCATTCTATTTGATTAAATATCAATGCATTCTTGTAAAATGTTTGTGGTAATGAAATTTAATTACATTCTTTATTGTATAGGGTGTGGCTACTAGCAATGAGCCCATGTAGATTCTACATTGTAGACGCTTTGGCATTTCCATTCGCACTAAGAGCCCCATTGTATTAATAAGTATCATTTATCTTTTATTTTCCTTATTTTCATAAATAAATTCAAAATTGATTTCCATGATATTAACAACTAGTATTTTGTATCTCATAGGAAATTGCTAGTGCACATGAGGTTGGATGGTAGAGTTTTGTATCATTGATGACATAGCCACTATGTCCTAAGGAGGAGCCAACACAGGTAAGTTGTAGTTTTAATTCTTTATTATATGTTATAAACTTAGCATGCTATGAATTATAATGTTATAGTTTAAGTTGTAGATTCATCTGACAAACATATTTGAACATACACAGGCCACAATCAGCGAGGTACAAGCATTGTTGAGGACATGTGAGAGGACTCTTAATTGGCATAGGAGGTCAACGAGAGAGGTATTTATGATGAAATTTTAATTTTATAAATCTTCATTAAAAAAAATATCATTATGCATTTGAGTAATTCAATGTTAGATACAAAGAATCATACAAATTTAGTAGTCTAACTTTGGGTTTTCCTTTTTTGTTTATGTAGGAGGCATCTGATCCACCTAGTGTAGTGAAGAGGCTACATTTTGATCATCCACCAGCAGCCTAGGATAGTATAGTTGTCATAGGATGTGTCATGAAACATTTTGAGATGGCATATGCCACATTGTTTACAGAAACATTGAGATTATACACATTCTGATGGCATGATCAGCCACATTTTGTATATGGATCTATGTATTTTGATATGTATTTGTGTAATTTGTCTATGGATACATGAACTTTGATATATATTTGTGTAATTTGTCTATGGATACATCTATTTTGATATATATATTTTTCATTTATGTGCACAATGATATACATATTAATTTACTATCTAGTATTGTTCAATTTATCATGGATCATGTGTATTTTTCATGTTTATGGAATATCATTAATTTTGATCATATTTTTTATATTCGATTCAAATGCAATAATTTGTGAATAACATTTTAACAACCTTTATTATCAAATTTGGATGCAATGTTTAATTTGAAATGCTATCATGAGTTATATATTTTTTCTATCAAAAATTCTATAGTTAATATATGAAAGTTCTCTTTCTATCATGTGATTCAGAGTAAGAAAAATAGGGAAACCTTATTTATAGCGAGAAACCATAGAAATGAGTGACATATAGAAAACCATTATTTTTCTTGTGGTTTTAGTTTTAGAATAGATTTATTCCTTATCTTGGTAGAATGATGCAGAGCCCTTCGGTACACCTTTAATAAAGAGTAATTTGAGTAAGGAGATTCACAAAAGGATGGTAGTCTATCAAGAAATTGAGATGAACTCAAAGGCTTCAACAAAGATCCATGGAATTTTAGACAATAATATCAACACACTTTTTAACCTCCTACACAAGGTTTACATAACCGCAAATCTAATTTTAAACTCCACCTTCAACCTTGAAACTAACTCTTGGCTTCAAATCTAATCTCAACACACTTAAGGACTCCACTCCTCAAAAATGGATTATATTCCCAACCATGAACTCATTCCTAGACTCATAATCTTTGATAACTAGCCCTTCACTTTGTTGCTATCCTCATACTACAACTTTTCAATTTCAACATAACCTCAAAATATTCAAACTTAAGAGACTTAATTGGATCAAACCTTTTTAACTTGGTTCCCCAAAACCATATCCATATGAATAATATCTATACATTTCTTACATTGATCAGATTACCTATACTGATCCACTTAACAAAACTTAGGAACAAAATCATCCAAAACATACCTTCTTGTTGTCCTTTGTATAGACCCAAACACAATCATTCATAACTTTTGAACCATACTTAATTTCCTCAATCCAACCATTGAGTAATTAGATCACTTGAGCCTCCATAACACATCCAAAAATCAGGCCAATCTAATAGTGGAAAATTGAGATATGGCCCCAACAAAAGCACTAAAAATTCTGTGACAAAACAATCTTCCTTTGATAATCTCATTAAAAACATGTTACCAACAAAGTGTAACAATGGAAAATGATACAAATTGCACAAAGAAACTTTGTTTTATTACTTCTTAGTAATCATACATAGTACATTTTTTTCCCATTATTGATCTAATGAACATCTAAAGGCCCTAATAAGACATTTTCCACCCTATATAGTACTACAAACCCTATAATCCCTTACATTCCCATGATTAGCCTTATGGGCCATATTTTGCATATAATACAACTTTTATGTAAACTGGCTTCATTAATGTGTTCTATCATTTCACACCTTATATAGGTGTTTCCAACTTTGTATGGTCGTGCTCAAACCCCTAACTAACTCTTTGTACTCATTTTCACTTTGCAAGAAAAAGTTGTAAAAATTACAAATTTGTAATTTTGCAGCTTTTGCAATTTTGAGCAGTTTTTGCTATCAATTTAAATTCTTAATTAGATGAGTTCACAAAAAATTTTAAGGGGTTATTGATATCCCTCACGAGCTCCGAGTTACAACCCTCAAAAGATTGACCTCGATACACACTTAGAGCACCTTGGAGACTCTTCAGTACGGGGTGGTCGCGGACGATGGAGACTCTCCAGGGCTAGAACAAGAGTCTCACTATTGTTTACCTACCCATCTAGAGCTAATGGCACTGATGATTTGATGCCAAGATCAACAGTTTCAAAGTTATGTTGTGGTGAACCTATGAACAGAGGCATACTACGAGTTTTGGCATCAAGCGAGATCGTTGTGCCGAATCCAAATGGAATGTGATCTCTCAAAAATGAGATAGGTTATTTTATGCCTCAGCATGAACATCCTATAGCATTTGACATTTCATCAATAGCCCTCACGAGCTCTAAGTTGTGACCCTTGGAAGACGCACTTAGAGCATCTTGGAGACTCTTTGATATAGGGTGGCCACGGATGATGGAGGCTCTCAATAGCTAGAACAAACAGTTTGCCAAGGTTCACCCACCCATCTAGAGAAAATGGCACTGACGATTTGATGCCAAGATTAGCAGTTTCAAAGTTAAGTTGTGGTGCACCTATGAACTGAGGCACACTGCAAGTTTCGACATCGAGCGAGATTGTTGTGCCCAATCCAAAAGGAATGTGATCTTTCAAAAATGAGATAGGTTATTTTAGGCCTCAGCATGACCATCCTATAGCATTTGAATTTTCATCGATAGTCCTCATGAGCTTTGAGTTATGACCCTCAAAAGATCAACCTCGATACACACTTAGAGCACCTTGGAGATGCTTCAGTACAGGGTGGTCGTGGATGATAGAGGATCTTCATGGCTAGAACAAGGGTGTCACTAGGGTTCAACCGCCCATCTAGAGCTAATAGAACTGATGATTTAATGTCAAAATCAGCGATTTGAAAGTTACGTTGTGGTGCACCTATGAACTAAGGCACACTGTGAGTTTTGGCATTGAGTGAGATCACTGTGCTGAATCCAAATAAAATGTGATCTCTAAAAAATGAGATAGTTTATTTTAGGCCTTGGCATGATAGTCCTATAGCATTCAACCTTTCATCAATAGCCCTCACAAGCTTCGAGTTATGACCCTCAAAAGATTGACATCGATACGCACTTAGAGCACCTTGGAGACTCTTCAGTACAGGGTAGCCATGAACGATGGAGGCTCTTTGTAGCTAGAAAAAAGGTGTAACTAGGGTTCACCCACCCATTCGGAGCTAATGGTGCTAACAATTCAATGCCAAGATCAGTGGTTTCAAAGTTACATTGTGGTGCACCTATGAACTGAAGCATACTGCAAGTTTTGGCATCGAGCGAGATCGTTGTACTAAATCCAAATGGAATGTGATCTCTCAAAATGAGATAGGTTATTTTAGACCTTGGTATGACCATCCTATAGAATTTAGCATTTCATCGATAGCCCTCATGAGCTTTGAGTTACGACCCTCAAAAGATTGACCTCAATACGCACTTAGAGCACCTTGGAGACTCTTCGGTACGGGGTGGACATGGATGATGGAGGCTCTCTGTGGCTAGAACAAGGTTGTCACTAGGGTTCACCCATCCATATAGAGCTAATGGCACTAATGATTTGATGTCAAGATCAGTGGTTTCAAAGTTATGTCGTGGTGCACCTATGAACTGAGGTACACTGTGAGTTTTGGCATCGAGCGAGATTGTTGTGCCGAATCTAAATAGAATGTGATCTCTTTAAAATGGGATAGTGAATTTTAGGCCTTAGCATGATAGTCCTGTAGCATTTGACCTTTCATCAATAGCCCTCACAAGCTTCGAGTTACAACCCTTGGAAGATTGACATCGATACACACTTAGAGCACCTTGGAGACTCTTCGATACAGGGTGGACACAGATGATGGAGGCTCTTTGTGACTAGAAAAAGGGTGTAACTAGGGTTCACCTACCCATCTAGAGCTAATGGCACTAACAATTCAATACCAAGATCAGTAGTTTCAAAGTTATGTTGTGGTGCACCTATGAACTGACGCAGACTGTGAGTTTTTGCATCGAGTGAGATCATTGTACCGAATCCAAATGGAATGTGATCTCTCAAAATGAGATAGGTTATTTTAGGCCTCAGTATTATTGTCCTATAATATTTTTCATTTCATCGATAGCCCTCACGAGCTCTTAGTTACAACCCTCAGAAGATTGACCTTGATACGCACTTAGAGCACCTTGGAGACTCTTCAATATGGGGTGGTCGTGGATGATGGAAGCTCTTCATGGCTAGAACAAGGCTATCACTAGGGTTCACCTACCTATCCAGAGCTAATGGTGCTAACAATTTGATGCCAAGATTGGTGGTTTCAAAGTTAAGTTGTGGTGCACCTATGAACTAAGGCACATTACGAGTTTTGGCATCAAGCGAGATCGTTGTGCCAAATCCAAATGGAGTATGATCTCTTAAAAATGAGATAGGTTATTTTAAGCCTCAGTATGACTATCATGTAGCATTCAACATTTCATCAATATCCCTCATGAGCTCTGAGTTATGACCCTCAGAATATCAACCTCGATACGTACTTAGAGCACCTTGGAGACTCTTCGATACGAGGTGGCCGCAGACGATGGAGGCTCTCTGCGGCCAGAACAAGGGTGTCACTAGGGTTCAATTACCCATCCAGAGCTAATGACACTGACAATTTGATGCCAAGATCAACGGTTTCAAAGTTACGTTGTGGTGCACCTATGAACTGAAGCACATTGCGAGTTTTGGCATTGAGCAAGATCGTTGTGTTGAATCCAAATAGAATGTGATCTCTCAAAAATGCCATATGTTATTTTAGGCCTTGGCATGAACATCCTATAGCATTCAACATTTCATCGATAGCCCTCATGAGCTCTGAGTTATGACCCTAGGAAGATCGACCTCGATACGCACTTAGAGCACCTTGGAGACTCTTCGGTATGGGGCAGTCACAGAGGATGGAGCATCTCTGTGACTGAAACAAGGGTGTGATTAGAGTTCACCTGCCCATTTGAAGCTAATGATGTTGATGATTTGATTGCAAGATTAGTGGTTTCAAAGTTACATTGTGGTGTACCTATGAACTAAGGCACACTGTGACTTCTGACATCGAGTGAGATCGCTATGCCAAATCCAAACAAAATGTGATCTCTTGAAAATGAGATAGATTATTCTAGGCCTTAGCATGACCATCATGTAACATTCAATATTTCATCAATAGCCCTCACGAGCTCTGAGTTACGACCTTTGAAAGATTGACCTCGATACGTACTTAAAGCACCTTAGAGACTCTTTGGTATGGGGTAGTTGAATGATGGAGGCTCTCCATGGCTAGAACAAGGGTGTCACTAGGGTTCACTTGCCCATCCAAAGCTAATGGCACTAACAATTCAATGCCAAGATCAGTAGTTTCAAAGTTAAGCTATGGTGCACCTATGAACTGAGGCACACTACTAGTTTTGGCATCGAGCAAGATCGTTGTGCCCAATCCAAATAGAATGTGATTTCTCAAAAATGAGATAAATTATTTTAGGCCTTGACATGACCATCCTTCAGCATTCGACATTTCATCTGTAGCCCTCATGATCTTTGAGTTATGACCTTCAAAAGATTGACCTCAATACTCACTTAGAGCACCTTGGAGACTCTTCGGTATGGGGTGGCCACAGATGATGGAGGCTCTCTATGATCAGAAAAAGGGTGTCACTATGGTTTACCCACCCATTTGGAGCTAATGGCACTGACAATTTGATGCCAAGATCAATAGTTTCAAAGTTAAGCTATTGTGCACCTATGAATTGAGGCACACTGTGAGTTTTGGCATCGACCGAGATCATTGTGCCGAATCCAAAAAAAATGCAATCTCTCAAAAATGAGATAGGTTATTTTAGGCCTCAGCATGATTGTCCTTTAGCATTTGATTTTTTATCAATAGCCCTCACAAGCTTCGAGTTACGACCCTTGAAAGATCAACCTCGATATGCACTTAAAATACCTTAGCGACTCTTCAGTACAAGGTTGTCGCAGACAATGGAGACTCTTTGTGGCTAGAACAAGGGTGTCACTAGGGTTCAGCCACCCATTCAAAGCTAATGGCACTGACGATTTGATGCTAAGATCAGTGGTTTCAAAGTTACACTGTGGTGCACCTATGAACTAAGGCACACTATGAGTTTTGGCATCGAGTGAGATCGATGTGCCAAATCCAAATAGAATGTGATCTCTCAAAAATGAGATAGGTTATTTTAGGCCTCAGCATGACTATCCTATAGCATTCAATGTTTCATCGATAGCCCCCATGAGATCCAAGTTACAACCCTCAAAAGATCGACCTCGACATGAACTTAGAGCACCTTGGAGACTCCTCGGTACGGGGTGGACACAAATGATGGAGGCTCTCTGTGGCTGGAACAAGGGTGTCACTAGGGTTATTATTAAAAGCAAAAATAATATTTTTTACCTCTCTCAAGTTTTTGGCATTGGGCACAGTGCAAGTTTGGTGTTGGTATGTATTAAAATCATCTTTTTTTAGATCCCTCCACATAAATTACATTAAGTAAAATCATATTTATTTCTTACATTAAACAAACAAGTTTACATTTACAATATATTAAGTGTTTCATCATTATTACATCAATACACAACTACCAAAAATCGTAGTTTCAAAAATTGTAGTGTCAATAAAAGTATTGTCAAAAATCGTAGTGTCAAAAATAGAAAAGATTTTTCTTCATTCTACTCCTTATTTAGTTTTTTATTTTCATGCATGGCTACTCTTCATGATGTACCTACATTCCAATATCATAAAAAATATTAGTAACTTATTGTATTAAATAAGATAATGATGCAGGAGCATCTTGCATGGGAAAATTATTGGAGAAAAAAAAGTTGAAAAAAAAGTTGAAAAAAAAATAATAATAATTGTGGAGGAGAGAGAAAGTGACGAAAATTAGAGGAGAAATAATAAAAAAAATAAAAAAAGGGAAAAAGGAGAAAAGAATGGAAAAGAGGATTTCTATTTTTGAGGTGCATAGGTGGCATAATAGAAAAAAATAAAAAAATAAATGGTTGTCATTCCATTTATCGAGGTGTGTGGGAAGAATTCTAGAAAGTTATGAATATTGTAGAAAGTTTTGGAAGTTGTAGAAGGTTGTGGAAGATGTAGAAGGTTGTGGAGGAATTCTAGAAGGTTGTGGATAAATCATGCATGAGGTGGTAAGTGCCTATTTAAGCAAGGCATATGAGCATTTCTAAATCAAGCTCAAGGAGAAGCTTGAGGAGTGGAAGTTCAAGGAGTAGTTTGAGAAGGAGAAGCTTGAGAAGTGGAAGCTCGAGAAGGAGAATCTCGAGAAGTAGAAGCTTTGGAAGGAAATCTTGGAAAGGTGAAAGTTGTGGAAGGTGAAGCTTGGAAAGCTTGGAAGGTCTCAAAGTGTGAAAGAGAAGGAGAAAGTGAAGAGTGAGTTTTCCTGAGTCTGTGGACAGAACGTCAAATGTGAGGCAATTTACAGCAGGATTGTGATGGACTTGTGAGTGTGTAGACAGAGCGCTGAATGTAAGGTAGTTTACACTTGGATCTTGGATAAAGTTGGAGAAGAGCTAGTGGCTGCGGTTTAGAAACAAGGAGGTTGCTTGGTGGCTTGCGAGTACAAGTTGAGATCTCAGAGGTTTCTACCAGAGTGTGGATCTGGACTAGC
Organism: Cupressus sempervirens; assembly: GCA_028749045.1. Lineage (NCBI taxonomy): Eukaryota > Viridiplantae > Streptophyta > Pinopsida > Cupressales > Cupressaceae > Cupressus > Cupressus sempervirens. The sequence continues at coordinate 748,662,906 of CM053786.1, forward strand.
TTGGGTTTGGATTGGATCTTGAGAGATCTTGGAAAAATGTTATTGTAATTGCTATTGAATTTTTAGGTATAATAAAATTGTCTTCATATTGTTGCATTATTGGTTGTGAGTTGGTAAGGGTGGTGTGGCCCTTCGTCAGTGGTATCAGAGACGTACCTACATTAGTGGTATCAGAGCAGGAGTTCCTGAGTGTACAAGAAAATCGTCAAAGTGTGAGGCAGTTTGTACCAGGACCTTGGTTGGGTAAAGTTTATCAGAGCTGGTGGATTGCAAATCCATTGTCCTAGACTTGTGATGTGGTTCCTGATTGTTCGTGCAAGGTGGCAGGTTGCTATTTGACTTGCAAAAAATTCAAGGTTGTCACAAAGAGCGTAGGAAGGATTTGTTGCAGAGGGTTTACGAAGATCTTGGGAGATGGCTCCAAGAGGATTGGACCCTAAGATGATTGCGAAAATCCATGATATAGTGGAGAGGAATTTTTCTAAGATGATTTCTCGGTTGGATGCTAGATTGGCTAATCAAGTTAAGAAGGTCAAGGTGGAAGAGGATGGTTTTGCTGATCAGTTTGTGGAGCCTGATGCAGAACCTGTAGAGCAACTAGAGGTTGTTGCTAATGATATTCCTAATGTTGTTGATGTTGGGATAGATGTTGGTTTTCATGAGCAATTGGTTGAGTCTGACATGGAGATTGTGGAGCACTCGGTTGTGGATGATCTAGTTGTTGTTGGTGGTGACTTGTATCTTGCAGAGCATCTTGTTGTGAGCAATGAGGTTGCTGGAGTTGAGAGTTTGGCATGTGTTGATGGAGATCTACATGTGGCTGTTGATGTGGGATTTGTTGCTACGGGTATGAATTCACTAGTTTCTTATGTGAATGGGAGTTTGGTAATGAAGCATTATGTTCAGTTTGTTCTTGGGAATGAGCATGTTGATTGGATGGTTGAGATTCTGGTGTTTGATAGAGTAATGCAAAAGTGGAAGATTTGCATGGTGGTTTTGTTGTCCCTATTGAGGTGGAAGCCTTTGGTGAAGATGAAGATGGTTGTAGACCTTTCTTTTTGGCATCAAAGTGTGGGACACACTTTTCTATCTACCGAGGGAGTCTGATGCAGGAGCATCTTGCATGGGAAAATTATTGGAGAAAAAAAAAGTTGAAAAAAAAATTGAAAAAATAATAATAATAATTGTGGAGGAGAGAGAAAGTGACGAAAATTAGAGGAGAAATAATAAAAAAAATTAAAAAAGGGAAAAAGGAGAAAAGAATGGAAAAGAGGATTTCTATTTTTGAGGTGCATAGGTGGCATAATAGAAAAAAATAAAAAAAATAAATGGTTGTCATTCCATTTATCGAGGTGTGTGGGAAGAATTCTAGAAAGTTATGAATATTGTAGAAAGTTTTGGAAGTTGTAGAAGGTTGTGGAAGATGTAGAAGGTTGTGGAGGAATTCTAGAAGGTTGTGGATAAATCATGCATGAGGTGGTAAGTGCCTATTTAAGCAAGGCATATGAGCATTTCTAAATCAAGCTCAAGGAGAAGCTTGAGGAGTGGAAGCTCAAGGAGTAGTTTGAGAAGGAGAAGCTTGAGAAGGAGAAGCTTGAGAAGTGGAAGCTCGAGAAGTAGAAGCTTTGGAAGGAAAGCTTGGAAAGGTGAAAGTTGTGGAAGGTGAAGCTTGGAAAGCTTGGAAGGTTTCAAAGTGTGAAAGAGAAGGAGAAACTGAAGAGTGAGTTTTCCTGAGTCTGTGGACAGAGCGCCGAATGTGAGGCAATTTACAGCAGGATTGTGATGGACTTGTGAGTGTGTAGACAGAGCGCCGAATGTAAGGCAGTTTAAACTTGGATCTTGGATAAAGTTGGAGAAGAGCTAGTGGCTGCGGTTTAGAAACAAGGAGGTTGCTTGGTGGCTTGTGAGTACAAGTTGAGATCTCAGAGGTTTCTACCAGAGTGTGGATCTGGACTAGCTTGGGTTTGGATTGGATCTTGAGAGATCTTGGAAAAATGTTATTGTAATTGCTATTGAATTTTTAGGTATAATAAAATTGTCTTCATATTGTTGCATTATTGGTTGTGAGTTAGTAAGGGTGGTGTGGCCCTTCGTCAGTGGTATCAGAGACGTACCTACATTAGATAATCATCGGTTCACTGAATCATTATGAACAAAATAACATAAGAAGTAAATATACCTAGTCAAATGTTCCAATAAGGTCCTCTCTCTATTTTAGGGTCTCCAATAGGGCTTCATGATCAGCATTAGTGATAGTAAAAATTTCTTTTACTTTTAGTCTTCCTTGATGCTTCAACAACTTTACATTTGTTGCTATAATAAGATGCAAATATATGAGAATTATTTTATGCTTCTGATAGTCTTCGAATGCAAGAATTTCATTCCTTCTAAGCATGTATGTCTGCAGCCATGTTCCAGTGACAACCAATGAACTAGTAGGATATGTGAATCCATCATTATATGTGATTGATTGTGCAAGCTTTTGTTTACCTCTTACATAATGTGCTAACCAATAATCTGAGTTCTCATCATTCTCTTGTGGTGCAACCAATGCAAAGACATGTCCTGGCTAAAGAAGATCTGATAGATGGTTATGCTCAAGTGAACTTTCCATGTCATCATTCTTGATAGAGGGTATGATAGACAATGGATTAAGATAATGTGGATCCCATGTGTCCACCCACTCACTCAACTCACAGTAATCCCAATCACATTGATAATAATTAGGACAAAAGAAAGCTAGATGTCGTGTCCAAATGGTCCATGTACTAGAATCAAAGCTCTAGAATGAATGCATTTTTGATGAGTCTCTCACTATAGCACAATTTGATCTATCACCTATGGACCCTTCCTCAACTAACCAAAATAACCTACATACTACTGAATCAAGAGTCCCCCCCATGATAATGCTAAACTACACCAATCAATAATGCTATGAGCATCAAGAAGCTCTACTCCTAAATTCCTCAGTTGCTCCCTAACTAGAGCTCTTTTCACACATGCACCTACTCCATCATGTTCCCCTTCCCAATGCCCAAACTCAAAAAAACTCCAAATATGAGGCACCCCCCTCTATATGTGCATCCTACACAACCAATAAAACATGTGAGCATTCTTGAATTGACCTATATAGTTATCTAACCAAATGATATGTCTATCCATAGCAATTGCATGCTCCTGTAAGAAATCAAAATAATTCTCAAAACAATGGTTCACAAACTCATGAGATTGAGATCTATCATCACTCATATAAAAATGATACTCTCTAATAATATTTTGATTATCTTTCACACTATCAGGGGCATATCTATATCTTATGTGGACAAAAATAGCAATATGAATGGAGTTGTAATGCTAAGATTGTGTCTCATTTAGAGGTTGCAATGTGTATTTCTCAGCAAAGTCAACAACTGGTATAGTAGTGCCAATGGGAAAAGTCTCCTTACACATTCTAAATTGTTGATCCAACCACTAAGACCTATGACTATGTCTTCAATACTTGTAGAAAAGATTTGTCTTAAAATCTAAAATAAAACTAGCCATGCCAATTTCTTTTGCAACCAATTCACATCTAGAACCCTCACCCCCACTCTTCAATGTGTATGTCAATATTTCATATACCTTTTTTTTTACTATTGTCTTCCCAAGATCTTGTTCACACCCCTCATGAAAAGATGCATCAAACTTGGATAAGCCACCACATTTTGAATACTTCTCATTTAAGCAAGCATTTCTATTAAAGAAACAACCATCAACTATATGACATAAAAATTGATCTAGCAAGTCTCTTGATGATTTTGGAAGACCAGTAGCACCACAATTCTCCAACATTTTTTTACTATGCAAAGTAGAACGGATGGAGCATAATAGTTCATGGTGCATAGAAAACTTGACATGATATTTGCAACAACATGTATTTTGAATTTTAAGTGGCACACAATAAAATGGCTTCAAAGATTCAAAAGCCCTTTGTGATATATGAAGACTTTGATGACTCTCTCTAAATTGTTTGAACAACATCGTTTGACTTACCTCCAAATAATGTTTAGGATGTGTCATGCGGTCTCTGATGCCAATTCTAAACTTTAACATGTCTTTAGCATTAGGTGATACTCTTGAGCTAGAGTGTCAAAATTGAGCAATTTCTTCCTTCACGTCATCAGATAGCTTCTTATTAAAATGTGGAAGTCTCCCACCAAAAGATCATGTTTCATTTTGAAGAGGATCATCAATTCTCTCTTGTCACTAAGTGCTCTTCTCAAAATAGTATGATTTAGGTTCAAGTTAATACAAGTTTTTCTCATATATCTCCCCTTTCTCAAATGATGACTTACTAAAGAGGTCGTAATAACTCTTCGAGCAGCTCTCTTATCCTTCTCCCTGCTATTTTTCTCAATGCTATTGAAAGCACTAAAAATATTCTTCACAATAATGGCATTGCTTTCCAATTTTTTATTGACACAAATCTTCAATTTGGAAAGCATAGGTCTCATCTTTTGCATCTTTAATAAGTGCATAAAAGGCTATCATTGCTCCACCATTATCTTTTTGCTGAAAAACATCTTATATAGTCTTAAAGCCCATAACTGAATGGTTCTTTCTAATTTTTTCATTTCCAAATTAGTAATAATTGTTTCATCAAATTTAATTATCCATTTTGGTGTTCTAGAACCTTCATGTTGATTATAATTAGGAGATATGGTTCCTATGCATTTTCATGTTCGGCATGGTCAATCATGCAATTTACATTATGACCCAGTAGCATTTCATTCTCCAAATTTTCATTTTCTAAATTTTCAATCCCAGCATTATCATTATCAATTGGTACATTTTCATTCCCCAATTGTACACATTCATTTTCTGACTCTATGATTTCACCGTCGACCAATACATCGTCAACTTGACTCACATTTAACATACCTTGTATTTTCCTTTGGTGATTTACCTTGTCCCTTTCCCTATATGTCGCAATGTCTTCATTCAATATCTTTCTTTTGTGTTTAGCCTTTTGATGATTATTGCTTCCCATTTAGATGACAATATCAGACACCTAATGATATATTATTGAACCTTTTTCGATCATTTGGGCCCCAAAAAGTCAGTTTTCCCAAAACCCATGAAAATGGCCCATAAAAAGTGATCTTGTCGGGTTTGTAGTGATAGGAAATATGTTGGGAAAATTATGCCATTTTAATCGGGTATCCGATCTCAGATTGGATACCCGATATTAAATCGAATATCCAATATCAGATCAGATATCCAATATTGATTCCAAAATTTTGGAGGGAATTATGGGCAATGTAAACAAATTTCATTAACTTATGTATGATATATATATATATATATATATATATATATATATATATATATATATATATATATATATATATATATATATATATATATATATATATATATGTTTGTGTGTGATTATTATTATATATGATTTATTTAGGAGTATTATTATATATGGTTATTATATTATTTTATTATGATTATTATATTATATTATTATTAAATATAATAATATATGTTATTATTATTAAATATAACAATATATGTTATTATTATTATAACCTATAAACATAATATATATAGGATTATTATATTATATTATTATGATTTTTACTATTATTATTAAATATAATAACATAATATATGTTATTAAATATAATAACATATTATTATTATTATTATGACCTATAAATAAAACATATTATTATTATTATTATTATATTATATTTGGTTAGTTCCCATGTGTTAAGAGGGGTCATAAGTTAACCTATGACCCCTATTCACGCATTTCATGACAACATATGTCCCTAGGGGCCCTAGAACCCCTAGGGATGCATTTGGTTCGTCAAATGCGTCAAGAGGGGTCATAGGTTAGCCTATGACCTCTCTCGATGCATTTCATGACAATATATGTCCCTAGGGGCCCTAGGACCCCTAGGGACCCATTTGGTTTGTTCCAATGTGTCAAGAGGGGTCATAGATTAATCTATGACCCCTATCAATGCATTGCATGACAAAATATGTCCTTAAGGACCCTAGGCCCCTAGGGATGCATTTGGTTGGTTTGAATGCGTTAAGAGGGGTCATATGTTAACCTATGATCCCTCTCAATGCATTTCATGACAACGAATGTCCCTAGAGGCCCTAGGGCCCCTATGGATGCATATGGTTGGTTTCAATGCATCAAGAGGGGTCATTGGTTAACCTATGACCCCTCTCAATGCATTTCATGACAAAATATGTCCCTAGGGGTCATAGGTTAACCTATGACCCCTCTCAACACATTTCATGACAACGTATATCCTTAGGGACCCTAAGACCCCTAGGGACCCATTCGGTCGGTTCCAATGTGTCAAGAGGGATCATAAGTTAAGCTATGACCCCAATCAATGCATTTCATAACAACATATGTCCCTAGGGGCACTACGGCCCCTAGGGACGTATTTGGTTGGTTCTAATGTGTCGAGAGGGGTCATAGGTTAATCTATAACCTATGACCCCTCTCGATGCATTTCATGACAACGAATGTCTCTAGGGGCCCTAGGGCCCCTAGGGATGCATTTGGTTGGTTTTAATGCATCGAGAGGGGTCACAGGTTCCCTCTTGATGCATTTCATGACAATATATGTCCCTGGGGGCCCTAGGACCCCTAAGGATGCATTTGGTTAGTTCTAATGTGTCAAGACGGGTCATAGGTTAACCTATGACCCCTCTTGACACATTTCATGAAAGTGAATGTTCCTAGGGGCCTAGGGATACATTTGGTTAGTTCTAACATGTCATTATTGATGCATTCAAACCAGCTAGGGCCCTTAGGGACCCATTTGGTTGTCATGAAATGCATCGAGAGGGGTCATTGGTTAACCTATGACCACTCTCAATGAATTTCATGACAACGTATGTCCCTAGGGGTTGTAGAGCCCGTAGGGATGCATTTGGTTGGTTCCAATGCATCGAGAGGGGTCATAGGTTAACCTATGACCCCTATCAACACATTTCATGACAAAATATGTTCCTAAAGGCCCTAGGACCCCTAGGGACACATTTGGCTGGTTCCAATTCATCGAGAGGGGTCAACCTATTACCCCTCTTAACATATTTCATGACAACATATGTCGCTAGGTGCCCTAAGACCCCTAGGGATGCATTTGGTTGCTTCTAATACATCGAGAGGGTCATAGGTTAACCTATGACCCCTCTCGACATATTTGGTTGGTTTTAATACATCGAGACAACATATTGGTTAGTTCCAACGCATTGAGAGGGGTCATAGGTTAACCTATGTCCCCTATCAACACATTTCATGACAAAAAAAGTCCCTTGGAGCCCTAGGATCCTAGGGATGCATTTGGTTCGTTCCAATGCATTGAGAGGGGTCATAGGTTCTCAAGGAATTTCATGACAACATATGTCCCTAGGGGCCCTAGGGCCCCTAGGGATGCATTTGGTTGGTTCCAATGCATTGAGAGGGGTGATAGGTTAATCTATGACCCCTATCGATGCATTTCATGGAAATACATGTCCCTAGGGCCCCTAGGGACGCATTTGGTTGGTTTGTATATGTCAAGAGGGGTCATAGGTTAACCTATGACCCCTCTCAATGCATTTCATGACAACAAACATCCCTAGGATCCCTAGGGCCCCTAGAGACGCATTTGGTTGGTTCTAATGTGTTGAGAGGGGTCATAGGTTAACCTTTCACCCCTCTCGATGCATTTCATGAAAACATATGTCACTAGGGGCCCCTAGACCCCTAAAGACGCATTTTTTTGGTTTGAATGCATCAAGAGAGGTCATAGGCTAACCTATGACCCCTAACCTATAACCCCTCTTAACTTATTTCATGACAACATATGTCCCTAGGGTCCCTAGGATTGTTGGGGATGCATTTGGTTGGTTTGAATGCATCGAGAGGGGTCATAGGTTAACCTATGACCCCTCTCGATGCATTTCATGACAACATATGTTCCTAGGGGCCCTAGGGCCCCTAGGGACCCTTTGGTTAGTTCTAATGCATTGAGAGGGATCATAGGTTAAGCTATGACCCCTATCGATGCATTTCATGATAACATATGTCCCTAAGGGCCCTAGGCCCCCTAGGGACACATTTGGTTTGTTTGAATGCATTGAGAGGGGTCATAGGTTAACCTATGACCCCTCTCGATGCATTTCATGACAATATGTGTCCCTAGGGGCCCTAAGACCCCTAGGGATGCATTTGGTTGGTTCTAATGCATCAAGAGAGCTCATAGGTTAACTTATGATCCCTCTCGACACATTTCATGACAACATATGTTCATAGAGGACCGTTGACCCCTAGGGATGCATTTGGTTGGTTTGAATGCATCGAGAGGGGTCATAGGTTAACCTATGACCTCTCTCAACACATTTCATGATAATGTATGTCCCTAGGGGCCCTAGAGACGCATTTGGTTGGTTCGAATGCATCAAGAGGGGTTACAGATTAACCTATGACCCCTCTCGACATATTTCAACCTATGACTCTCTCAACACATTTCATGACAACATATGTCCCTAGGACCCCTAGGGACCCATTTGGTTGGTTCTAATGCGTCGAGAGGGGTCATAGGTTAACCTATGACCCCTATCGATGCATTTCATGACAATATATATCCCTAGGGGCTCTAGAGCCCCTAAGGATGCATTTGGTTGGTTCCAATGCATTCTTTACGTATTTCGACAACATATGTCCCTAGGGGCCCTAAGACCCCTAAGGACCCATATGGTTGGTTCTAATTCGTCGAGAGGGGTCATAGGTTAACATATGACCACTATCGATGCATTTCATGACAACATATGTCCCGAGGGGCCCTAAGGCCCCTAAGGATGCATTGGGTTGGTTCTAATGCATCAAGAGGGGTCATAGATCAACTTATGACCCCTCTCAATGCATTTCATGACAACGAGTGTCCCTAGGGGCCCTAGGTCCTCTAGAGACACATTTGGTTGGTTCTAATGTGTCGAGAGGGATCATAGGTTAATCTATAATCCCTCTCAATGCATTTCATGACAACATATGTCCCTAGGGGCCCTAGTACCCCTAGGGACCCATTTGGTTGGTTCCAATGTGTCGAGAGGGGTCTTAAGTTAATATATGGGTCATAGGTTAAGCTATGACTCCTATCAACACATTTCATGACAACATATGTCTCTAGGGCCCCTAGGGACGAATTTAGTTGGTTCGAATGTGTTGAGAGGGGTCATAGGTTAACCTATGACCCCTCTCCACACATTCCATGACGACTATCCCTAGGGGCCTTAAGACCCCTAGGTATGCATTTGGTTGGTTTCAAAGCATCAAGAGGGGTCATAGGTTAACCTATGACCCCTCTCAACGCATTTCATGACAACATATGTCCCTAGGGGCCCTAGGACCCCTAAAGATGCATTTGGTTGGTTCTAAATCATTGAGAGGGGTCATAGGTTAACTTATGACCCCTCTTGACACATTTCGTGACAACATATGTCCCTAGGGGCCCTAGGACCCCTAGGGACCAATTTGGTTGGTTCAAATGCATTGAGAGGGGTCACAGGTTAAGCTATGACTAACAACAAATGTCCCTTGGGGTCATAGGGCCCCTATGGATGCACTTGCTTGGTTTCAATGCATCGAGAGGGTTCATAGGTTAACCTATGACCCCTCTCGATGCATTTCATGACAACGAATGTCCCTAGGGGCCCTAGGGCCCCTAGGGATGTATTTGGTTGGTTTCAATGCATCGAGAGGGGTCATAGGTTCCCTCTCAATGCATTTCATGACAACATATGTCCCTAGGGGCCCTAGGTGATGCAGGAGCATCCAGAGGTATAAGGGAAATCCTGTGTCACCCAAAAAATGTACTTAGACTTAGTTTCTGTTTCATGTGTTTTTATTTTTGGACACCCATTTGGGTCAAATAAAGTTTCCAACTCTCACAGTTCAACTATCAGTGTGCTAGAAAATCTCAAAAAAATAGGAGCATGCAATTTGGCCATCATTTTGGTGACCTAGAAGGTGTAAATTGGACAGATAAATGTAATTGTGATTTAGAGCATTCTAGAAAAAGAATCAGGTCAAAAGGCCCAACGGTTTGAAAGTTATTGCAATTTTTCAGGTTTTGGAGACCTCTTAAGAATGCTTCAAAGTCAGGTTAGGGGCATTAAATGACCTCAAAAAGGGCCAAAAATGGGGGACAAGAGAAGCTTGTCCATAGGGCTATAGAGCGCTTTGAGAGCTTTTCAAAAATGTAAACGGTTCGTCAATCGAAGCTACGGTTCAAAAGTTATGCCTCCCGAAAGTTCGGTTACCATTTCTGGATTCTTCTAGATTTGCACCAACTTCTAATGCAGCTTCTAGAACCTTCTATTTTTTCGGTGGATGCCTACTAGCACTTTCTAGAATGTACTCCTAGTATTTAACCCTCTGGGGTCTATTTAAGGAGATTTCTAGCATTGTAAAAGGCAATTTAGAGTGGAGTTTGAGAGGAGGTACTGAAAGGAGAAATTATCTCCAGATTTGTGCTATTGTAAGCCCTTAGGGAATGTTTTTGAAGTTTATTTTCTCTATACTGTTTGTACTAGCTTATTTTCTTCGTTAATACAATTTCCCTTTTCTGTTGAGTCCATTCTGTTCTTGGGTTGTGTCCCCATCACTAGGACCCCTAGGGACACATTTGGTTGGTTATAATGCATCAAGAGGGGTCATAGGTTAACCTATGACCCCTCTCGATGCATTTCATGATAGAAAATTTCCTTCAGGGCCCTAGGGCCCCTAGGGACACATTTGGTTGGTTCCAATTCATCAAGAGGGTTCATAGGTTAACCTATGACCCCTCTCGATGCATTTTATGACAACGTATTTCTCTAGGGGCTCTAGGGCCCCTAAAGACCCATTTGGTTGGTTTGAATGCATCGAGAGGGGTCATAGGTTAACATGTGACCCCTATCGATGCATTTCATGACAACATATGTCCCTAGGGGCTCTAGGACCCGTATGGACACATTTGGTTGGTTCTAATGTGTCGAGAGGGGTCATAGGTTAACCTATGAGCCCTCTCAACACATTTCATGACAACATATGACCCTAGGGGTCCTAAGACCCCTAAGAACACATTTGGTTGGTTCTAATGCATTGAGAGGGGTCATATTTTAACCTATGACCCCTCTCAACACATTTCATGACAACATATGTCCCTAGGGGCCATAAGACCCCTAGGGACCCATTTGGTTGGTTCCATTGCATCGAGAGGGGTCATAGGTTAATCTATGACCCCTATCAATGCATTTCATGACAACATATGTCCCTAGGGGCCCTAGGGCCCCTAAGGACGCATTCGGTTGGTTCAAATTCGTTGAGAGGGGTCATAGGTTAACCTATGACCCCTCTTGACACATTTCATGACAACATATGTCCCTAGGGGCCCATTTGGTTGGTTCTAATGCATCGAGAGGGGTCATAGCTTAATTTATGACCCCTCTCGGTGCATTTTATGACAACATATGTCCCTAGAGGCCCTATGACCCCTAGGGACCCATTGGGAATACGTCGAAAGGGGTAACTAGGGGCCCTAAGGACTTATGTTGTCATGAAATGTGTCGAGAGGGGTTATATGTTAACCTATGACCCCTCTCAATGCATTTCATGACAATATTATATTTAATAATAATATAATATTGTATATTTTGATATAATAATAATATATTATTAAGTTATATAACAATAATAATTATATAATATACTATATTTTATATTTAATAATAATAATAACCATATGCCAATAGTGGCATGTTGTGATGGTTAAGTTGTTGCGTTGTTATCCTTGCCATCCAGGTTCAAATCTCATGGGGATGAGGTCCCCCGTTTGTGGCCTCACTGATTCGTAGCTCCAGGTCAAAGCGTTTGTGGTACCGGTGGGCATGTCGCGCCAGCGCTACCGGTCACGTTAAAAAGTTTACCAGGCGCATTTAAAAAAAATAATAATAATAATAATAACCATATATTATTATATATAATAATAATCATATAATATTACTATATATATTTAATAATAATAATATATATCATATATATTACTATATTATATTTAGTTATAATAATTATTATATTTATAACTATATTATATTTAATTATAATCATAATAATCATACATATTACTATATATAATAATAATTATAATCATATATTATAATAATTGTTAATAATAATCATAATCATATGTAATAATAATAAAAGTGGCCACACTTCCCGAAAATAAATTTCCCTCTAAAATTTCCAATTAAAGTTTCCCTCTAAAAGTTTCCTTTAAATTTTCCCTCCAAAATTTCCAATGTGGGTGGTTTTCCTCGCAATTGGAAAATTCAAAGTAATCAGATACCCGATTTCATATCCGGTATCCAATTAGGCTTGGTATTTACCAAACCTATTTGGTCAACCCAAAAAACGTGTTTGAGAAGGGTTTTGCTGACACTCAGACTTCGAGTAGCCATTTGACAATGTTATTTTCATCGAAATTGAATGAAAAGAAATGAGTTTTTTTATAACACTCTCAAGATTCCATCGATATAATATCTGTCAAATTTTGAGTTCGATAAGCATTTATTAGTTAATTCTTAATGAAGATGATTGTAAAGCGTTGATTGACATACTGATTGAAAAATAGCTATAACTCTCAAACGGTATAACATTTTTAAATCCAAAAATTGCGTCAAATTATATGCTTCACCTAGTATAAGGGATAAATAATAATTTGGCAAAGTTTTCAATTAGTTAAGGTGGTCAGACATAGGAGATTTTTTATTTTGAAAAAAAATTAGTAGAAAATCCATATTTAATTATTTATTTGGAATAAAAATACCCAAAAATATGCGTCAAATCTGGGCATGTGTCTACTTTTTATATCTGTAATTATATTAAAAAATATTATCGTTTGATTTTGATTAAGGTGGTCAGACATACACCTACTTTTTATTTTCGCCCTGAAATTTTTGTAGTATTGCATTAAAATCCAAACTTTTGACCAATCAAATTTTTTTTCTCCAGATAAGGCCTAGTAGTTTAGAAACTACATTCACTTTCCTATAGATTATTTTCTTACAACTTTTTGATATAAAGTTAAGAATCACTTTAAAATTATGTGTCGAGTTGACATAACCTTGATTTGTTGGTTTTTTCCTGCCACTTAAGGCCATAGTTTGGTTGACCATGATCTTGCACATACCCATATTTAGGTTAATTAATTACAAGATTTGGAAATTAATTTTTGTTTTAAATCAACAAGGTATAATTGAATTATTTATTTTAAATCTAATATTCATTTAATTAAATGATCATTTATCGATGGAAGGGGAAATGTTAATTATTAGTAAAGGACTTTCAAGGGTATATTTTTAAATGAAGAATGAAAACTTGAAACCCAATTGTGAAAATTGAACTTTTGTATTTCAAAACTAGATGAACTAGGAAACTAGACTTACTATGATGTAAATTTTACTTTGTGTTAGGTTACAATTTTGACTTAGGACGTTGACCAGTCAAGATGTTTCCCAAAGGCTTGGGGGGTTTTGTTCTATGATGATGTTATGGATATGATCTTTTATACCCGACCATGGTGATCTGTCACATGTTTCTATGATGAGTTTTAATCAGTGCCTATTAGTGCTTTCCAATTGCTTGTATAGAATTGAGGTGATTATTGCGACTTTCTTGTTGTAACTTTTGAATTTTTTATTAGTTATCTTGTGGTGCTTTCTAGTTGCTAGTATAGAACTGAGGTGATTTTTATGACTTTCTTGTTGTAACCTTTGAGTTTTCAATTGATTAATTGTTGGTGCTTTCCAGTTGTTTGTATAGGACTAAGGTGATTATTCTAATTTGTCTTTAGGTGCTTTCCAGTTGCTTATAAAGGACTGAGGTGAATACTATGTTTTATTCATAAGTGTTTTCTAGTTGCTTGTAAAGGACTAAAGTGAAAATTGTGATTTTATGAGTTGTACTTTTCATGAGCTTAGGGTAGGTAATCTATGTGTACATTGGGAAGTGGATTGCAATGGAGGTTGGAGCCCTAAAGAGGCTGCCTGAGTAACCCATTGTAAGTTGTTTTAATAAGTGATAACATTTCATTAAATGAGAGTAAAATAAATTAGTAAGAGTCAAAAAAATTTCCTTCACTCATGCCTTGAGTGCTAGTATAGGCTAGGATGGGAATCGAGAGGATGCTTGGTTATGACCTTGCTTTGTTAGTATGTATTGTCTGTATGAAAGGATATTGATGTCACATAGAGACACTAAGGGGGTGAAGTCTAGAGAGGCTGCTAGGGTAACCTTAGAGTTGGCTCATGCGATGACACTTTCCCACTTGCATAGTAGATTTCATATGTGTATTTTTTGCTTTTGGGCATAAATGGTACTTGTATCTTGTTAACTTTGAGATAGATTGCTATCAAGATTTCCTTAACTTAGATGTTGGTTATAACTTATGGATTGATATTCGTATGGGACTTGAGATTATCTCCTCATCATGGTGGGAGTGAGCCATTTAGGTTCCACGAGGTTGGGTGGTAGTGTTTCTTATACCATTGAGATCTGACAGTTGGATGTTGATGTTGGGTGTGCTTGTGCAGTTGTTCCTTTCTTTTTTATCTTGTATTTCTATTGGATAGTAAGTTGTACTATACTTGATTATCAAAGATCTTATGAGATAATGTATCTATTTATGATGTATATCTTTGAGATTTTCATACCATGTGACTTGTACAGTGGATGATTATGCATTCTAGTTAGGTCAAGTGGCATCTTATGTAATTGTATACTATTTAATTAGATTCATATGTGTGGTTATTCCATGATGTGGATTTGGTTATGTGTTAGATTTAATATTAATAAATAATTAGTTTGATTTATTTTGGGCTATTATGTAAGTGATTTCTTATGTTGTGTTATATGTTGATGTTATTATCTTTTTTTAAAATGCATAGCAAACTTAGTGAAACGTTAGGTTAATTTATTTTGGGTTCCCTGGTAGGGTGTTACAACAATTGTCAAAAATCTCATGCTAATTGGTCTCGTTATGCTTTTACTGTTAGTTATAATGAACTTCTAAATGATTAGAGTGAATTTTTAATGGTGGTACTTCACAACATGTTACATTTCATAGACAAGTGTTTAATTCTTTGCAACCTACTCCTTTAAAAATACCAATTCAATTAGTTGATAATCATAGTTGTAAAGTTGAAGGATTTGGCAATGTTAGTGTTCTAAATGGAAAGCTATGTTTAGTTGCTAAGTTGTGTCAAGATTATAAGGTTGAATTTCATAAGAACATGCACTAAGTTATTGATCCTAATACTAGTCAAGTTATTGCAAATGCTAGCTTGGATCATGATAATTATTTTTAATTTTATAAGTTTACCTCTTCAAGGACCTCTTTGTAAGAAAATATTGATTTTATTGTGTGGAGTGAAATGTTTGGTCATTTGAATTTTGATTATATATCACTGTTACAAAAAACTAATAAGGTTGAAAGATTGCCTCATATTATTTCATCTAAGATTGTATGCACTAGGTGCATAAGTGGAAATATGCATTTTGAGCATATTTCCCATGGTAACATCATGACCTCTAGAGCATGTCATAAGTTGCAACTTATACAAAGTGATATTTTAGGACTTATATAGAACATTTTTATTCAAGGTTTAAAGTATGTTCTTACCCTTATTGATGATTTTACTAGAAGAAGATGGATCTATTTCTTACATAGTAAAGATCAAGTACTTGATACATTTTATGAATTTCATATGTTTGTGGAAAGGAAATCTGATTATAGGGTTAAGATTATTTGAAATAATAATGATGTTCAATATGTTGACAATGATGTTAAAAAATAGATGCCTCTTTAATCTATTTTTTTAAATAGCAAGACCTACCCAAATAGGTTTCTCCTTTTCGTACAAAGCAGTATTATATATGGATACAATATGATTGAGTTGTAGCATTCTTTTTTGGCTTCTCCATTCTCAATATTTTCATAACCTCTGAGTGAACCAATCATATCCTCTTCCATTTATTTTAGTAATATTTAAAATGGGGCACTCAAAATAATCGGGCACAAACATTGTGGGAGCTTCGAATTATTGAGATCGATTACTACAAATTAATATGTTGGTTTTTTCTTCCAACTTATTTAAATCATAAATGTAAGAATTGTACATATTATGAGAATTCCTTATTATTGTTAAGACTTAAATGTTGTATGTGATGTATGAAGGGTTTCTTATATTTTATCTAATGGTGTATTTATTTTTATTTTTAAAATTCTTTTGAAAGAGTTGCAAATCATATACTGAATTTTAGAATTTATTACCAACAAAAGTATAACGAATTTTTTTAAGGCTAGATATTATTAACATTGAAGATTGTATATAGATGAATCAAATATATGTTTTTGTCATTGAACAAATATAAGCATGTAATAGAATTTTAACATTGAAATAAAACTACAATTTATTCAATGAAAAAGAATATAATATTTGGATAATAGCATTTTATTTTTTTGATCAGTAAATGGCCAAGGGTATAATAATTGATTAATAAAATTAAAAAATGATACAATAGTGTTCCACTGTTCAAACGGACACTGGTAGGAAAGAATGGGGAAAGAAAACCTCTAGTCTAGCTCAAGACCATGGTCCTTTATTATTACAACATATAAGGGGCATACCCCAGTCAAAATATCTTTATTTCAAACATTACAATATAAGAATCTGATCTAATCAATAATATTTCAGTACAAAGCTCTTTGATGCCACCAAAGACCTCTTGGCGAGGAATCAATTACTCTTTTCATTCATGTATAGAAGCCCACAACAAATTCCTATCTAACTTTATTCCACTCAAAATGGTTAATAATAGAATAAAAAATCTAAAAATAAGGGCAAACTTACATAGAATTTATTGTAAAACCTTTATTATTAAAACATCTCTAGAAGAATCCAAGAGATGAGTAACACTCTTCTCAACTTAGCAAGGACTGCAAATTAGACCTAAAGAGCACCACATTAAAGGGGAAAATGAAATCTACCTAAATAGCCCCACATAGAAATCAAAAAAGATATTAAATAATTATAGATTTAAACTCAAAATCTAAATTTCAACAGGAACAGCTCTTTTGCAACGTTCCATGCTCTTACCATCACAAAGTAGCTGACTACCAATCCTAAAGCTATCCAACACAAAAGAGGTTTACTGGATACATTGGAATAATACATTGAAAGGTCAGAGTTTATGCAGGATTTTTAAAGAAAAGTAAGTTAAAATTATATCATATAGCCTAATAGGATTAGAACCATACTGCAAGGATTAAAACAAGTTTGTTGAGCGCCAATCTAAACAAGGGGATGATACTAACATTTCCCACAAACTAAAGCCAACTAGCATCAGAAGAAATGTCAAAAAAAGGAGGGTATAATTCATAGCTACCCACTCTGTTAAGTTCCAAAACACAGACCAACTATAAATAATGTCATGCAAAATAGGGTATACCTCTGAACATAAGAAAAAGAATAACTTTCAACCTGCCATCGCATTCCAATTGATAAATGATATTAAATGCCAAATCTAAGTCATCGAGACGGGCTGAAAAAACAACAAGCAACCAAACTCCCACCAAAGATTGGAAATTAGATAACTTAAAAACACAATCTAGGGTTAAACTAGAGCACCATTAATAAAGGAAAACTAGATGCCCAAAGCATAAAATAACATCCTCATACAGGATAATCATGAATTAAAACCAAAATTAGTATTCCATTATGCCAATCTTTAAGCAAATATCTACAAATAAATCAATCATACATAATAACCACAATCCACAAAGACCATCAGAGCCAAAAACACCAAACAAAAATGTAATACCATATATTATTATCATCATATTTGTTTATTACCATATACAAAATGGAGGAGTAAAAAAAATTCTCCATATGACAGAGTAAAACTTTGCAAACAAACTAAAGCACAGTCTAACTACTATTGACAAGAACAACTATATAGTCTTGAGTCCAATACAAAAAACCATTATGGGGTTAATTAGTTACTAATTTGTAGAACAAAGCCTAATACATACCAGCCTAACCAATTACCAGAATTAGGGTGGCTTATCCAACTAAGTGCCTGGGAAACCCCTTTTTCCAATATACCATAATGACTTCAAAGATATCATTTGGGTTTTCCACATGAAAATTTGGAGGAAATTCAAAAAAATCAAACTTAGCCCTACTTGTCTTCTTTGAATTTGGAGTGCAAAAATTTAGGGCATCCAAATTGTCAAAGGTAACCCCAGGCTGAACATATGCATTAAAAGCATTGAGATAATTTGTTAGCCATGTTCTATTCATCTCCTCCATGATACCCCTTCATCTGAGAAGGAATTGGATGTTGATCTCCATCTTGGGCCATTCCCTGTAGAATGCAAAATTTTCACAAATGATTAAAGAGGGACGGTGAAAGGAAACCTCCAAATCTGGGGATCCTGGCAGAAGATCAATGTATTTCTCTAGCAAAGGGATACATAGCTTGTTGTTGATACTCTTAACCACTTGCTTGAGACCCTTTCTCCAAGTTTTATCAAATATGTTGCAGCAAAGTTGGATGATGGCCCAAGACTCCACCCTAGCCCTTGCCATACATCCAATAAAGAATCATATTATGTCACTATTCATTCTCCAAGTATATTTATAATCAAAGACTCCTCTAATCACTCTACTCACTACAATCTTGGTCATATTGTCCACCGGTCTCAGAATTTTGTTCCATCGTTCCGGCTTGACATTGCCGCAGAATGCCATGGTACAGGATTATGTTGTATGGAAGAGATAAATGTTGGAATCCATTTCCAAAAGTGACAAACCAGGCAGTGGGAAAAGAAAATGATATTACAGAATAAAACAAATCCAATCAAAGAGTCTAGAAGCCCAGTCTAGCATGACCTCATATAATGAAAAAACCAGACCAAAACATGGATATGTCATTAAAGGTTATAATGAGAAAGAAAAAAACAAAATTACGATAACAAGGCCAAAGATAGACAACATGGGAATGGTGCCACCTATCATAATGATAAGTGGAGGACCCTTAATATATGCCATATGCACAAACCTATGTTATTAATACTATTATAGTTGGCAGGACATAGCATAAATAAAGATGACTTTAGGAGAAGTGAACGATCCAAATAGC
Source organism: Cupressus sempervirens (assembly GCA_028749045.1). Taxonomy (NCBI): domain Eukaryota; kingdom Viridiplantae; phylum Streptophyta; class Pinopsida; order Cupressales; family Cupressaceae; genus Cupressus; species Cupressus sempervirens. Next base: position 748,682,152 of record CM053786.1, read on the forward strand.
ACTTAACAAAATAGATAGAGATAACCTTCGAAGGAAAAAATGTTAAATAGAATATTAAGGAGGAATATTGTTGAAGAGAACCTAGGAATTTGATAAAGTCTGAGAAACATGTATAACTATAAATTGTTGAAGACCTGGAAGTTAACACCATCCACTCCTTTGTTTGCTAATAAATCTACCTTATGATTGCCTTCTTGGAATATATGACATATCTGACTATCAATGAACCAATCAAGAAGATCGAGGACTTCGCCTAGCTTAGAATTGAGAACCCAATTTGGGGTAACACATTTCCTAACCATGTTTAAGATGATCAGGGAATCCCCTTCTATGATAACTTTTGACAACCTGAACTCATGACATAGAAGAAGACCTTTTTCGAAAGCTTCTAATTTAGCCAAATTATTGGAGGTAGGCCAAATTGACATGGCTTTTTTAGCTAACCATTTACCTAAATCATCATTTATGATGCACCCAATTCCTACCGTACATGGATTTCCTCTAACTACATCATCAAATTTGAGTTTATATCATCCATTCGAGGGGGGACCATTTACAACATTCCTTGGCCTCCTTGCTTTTCTTAAAGTATACTAGAGGAGGATTAATCAAGTTAATCCAATTCTTCTTCATGAGTCCATCCCAAATGGAGAAAGATCCTTCTTCTTTCCTAGAATTTCTGAGGTGGGAATTAGTTACTTCCACTATGCTAGCCTCAATTCTTAGTAATAACTCTTCTTCTTTCAATTTAGAGTATTGAAAAACATGTTTGTTTCTCTCCTTCCAAATTTCTCATGACACAATTGACGGACATATGTTCCATAGTTTATTGTAAATACCTTTATCCAAGTTTGTGGGCCACCCTTTAAGGAGGTCAAGATAAGATTTTGATAGAGGAGTTGACCACCCTAACTTGTGTTTAAGCCATTCCTAACAATCTTTGGAAAATGGATAGTTATATAAAAGGTGATCCGAGTCCTCACTGTTGTGTTTACATAACGCACCTAAAAGGACCTTGAAAGCCCAATTTGTATAACCTGTCTGCCATCATAATTCTATTCTAGAAAGCCACCCATAAAAAGAATCTTGCCTTGGGTAGACAAACAGCATCCCAATAGAGATTGATTGGGATTTCTTCTTTTTTCCATCTACGTGAGTGTAACAAAGAGTTGTATCCATTTCTTACGATGTACTTTCCATCATTTGAAGCTACCCTGATAAGTTCATCTTTCCTTTCAATTTGCTTAATTTGTCTATTTAGCAAAATTTCTTCATAAGCCTTTCTAGCTAGAGGGTTTAAATCTACCCCGTCCAAAGATTTCCAGACCCATCTAGTGGTTCTTTCCAAACAAATTTTAATCTTATAGTTTCTAACTTTGACACCCTAGAGAGAGACTAATTTATCTTTGAGATCCTTACGAAAGGACCCAAAATCAATTGGAGGGTGTCCATCCCAGGAGTCTTCCCAAAATAAGGCCTCATCCCCCACACCAATATCCCGAGTTAAGAACTTGCAGATTAAATGACAACACTTTACTATGAAATTCCAACTTTCTGATCCTCTTGGGAGGTTCTTCATTATGAAAATTGACAGAGGATCATCTGCATTGAGATATTTATTATATAATATATTAGCCCACTTGTGGTCCCTTTCTTTAAAGAGATGCAAAATAAGTTGTGCACCTAAGGCTTCATTTTGCCAATGAAGATTCTTAATCCCAAGCCCACCCATGTCCTTAGGCCTACAAATATTTTTTCATTTGATAAGTGCCAATTTTTTGTCTTCTTCACAATCCTTCCATAGAAAATTTCTAAGTTTGGCTTCAAATTTAAGGAAAGAACTCTTGGAGAGAGGAATATAGGAGAGTAGAAAAGTAGGAATGGCTGATAAAACAAATCTTATTTTTGTACTCTTTCTAGCTTTTGAGAGCCATTTTTCTTTCCAACTCCCAATCTTTGCATCCAACTTTTCGAGGGTGTTATCCCAAACCTTGCTAGATTTAGAACCCTTCTCTAAGGAAATGTCCAAATATTTACATGGAAACTGACCTTTTTTTATAACCCATGATCTTACAAATCTGATTTTCCACTTCTTTTTTGGTATTTAAAAAATAAATCTCAGATTTTAGCTCATTTACTTTTTGACCTAAGGAACTTATATAAGATTTAATAATGGCTTTAAGACCTAACGCCCCTAAAATAATACTTTTGCTAGGCAAAATAGTATCATCAGTGAATTTTTGATTTGTGATGTTGGGAGTAACCGTTATAGTGAAGATTTTTTTATTATTCTAAGCATACGACACGGCTCTCCCAAAGGCCTTTGCCATAATAATGTAGAGGGAAGGAGATAACGGATCTCCTTGTCTAATACCCCTTAATATTTCAAAAAAACTTCTACTGTCCCATTGATAAGTACTAAAATTTTGGCAGTAGAAATGAATTTAAAAATGAGGTTAATCTACTAATGAGAGAATCTGAAAGCTTCAAGAACCTTACACCGAAACTGCGAATCAACCATGTTGTAAGCCTTTTGAATGTCTAATTTCATGAACATGTATGGCTCTTTGCTCTTACAAGTAGAGTAAATAGTTTCTTGAATGGTAATGATGCCATCGAGTATGGATAAGCATGGGATAAAACCTATTTGTTCCTCAGAGATTAACTTTGGAAGAAAACCTTTAAGTCTATTTGCTGAAATCTTGGAAAAAATCTTGTAGATCGTATTGCAGAGAGTGATAGGATGGAAGCCCCCAGTGGTCTCTGGTTCAGCCTTTTTGGGGATCAAGGTAAGAAAGGTGTAATTGATTTTCGATAACAGAGCTCCACCATTCCTTGAGGCTTCTATGGCTTTCCAAAGGTCTTCATCGATAATATCCCAACATTTTTGGAAAAAAAAAAAAGGCCTAAAAACCATCAGGACCTCGGGATTTATCAAGATTCATATTAAAAACTATCGTTCTAACCTCTTCCAAAGTAATAGGTTTATTTAAAACCATTTTATCCTCAAGTGTTATTAATTTAGGAATAAATTTGAGTAATTTAGATTGTGCCTCTCTATTAGATCCTTTGAAATTATTTAGTACTTCCTGAAAGTGTGCTACAAAGGTGTTTGCAATATTGCTTGGATTCTTAATCAGGATAGCCAATTTGTTTTTTATACTGATTATTTTGCTCTTTGATTTATTGTATAGAGTGGAATTGTGGAAGAATTTTGTATTATGATCCCCTTCATCTAACCACTTCTCTCTCAATTTTTGTCTCCAAAAAATTTCCTCTTTGGATAATATATCCTCTTGTTTAGTGAGTAGTTCTTCTTCTAATAGATAATGGTCATTGTTTATACCTTTCTTAATTACTTCTAGATTTAGGTCTCGTAGTCTCTCTTTTATATCTATTTTTTCTTTAAAAATGTTGTTAAAGTGTTCTTTATTCCATCTGAGAATCCATTCCTTCAGCATCTTCATTTTTTAAACAAAAATAAACATCTTGGAGCCTTCAAAATTATCTTGTACCCACCATTCTTTTATATTTTTGATAAACTTAGGGTCTAGGAACCACATTTTTTCACATTTAAATAGATTCCTTGCAAGTTTTGTTGGCTCAATAAATTCTAATCGAACTGGTAGTGATCAAACTCAACGATTGGCAGAATGGAAGAGTTAATATTAAAATTGTTTGTATCCAAATCACCTTTAATAAAAAACCTATCTATTTTTTTGCAATATACGCAAAATCTTTCCTCCTATTATTCCATGTAAAGATCCCATTATTGGTAGGAATGTCATTCATGTTATGGTTATCACACCAAACTTTAAACTCTAAAGATGATTGCAAGAGATGTCGAATACCACCTACTTTTTCAGATAGGTCTAAAACAGTATTGAAATTACCACCTATTAAGAAAGGCCTATCCTTAAGATTATTCATAAAAGTGTTGATTTCTTCCCAAACAACTTTTTTCCCCAAATGACTACTTAGACCATATAAATTGATTGACATGAACTAAAGACTTGATTTCAAACTCTAGACACTAACACTGATCCAATTACTACTACATTTAAGACAATCTATGGAAACTTTCCTAGGGTTCCAAAAAATTCCTAGACGCCCTGAAGCACCTATTGACTCTTGCAAGATGGAACCCCATAATCCTAACATCTTATCTAATTTCATTCCTTCTACCTTATTCAATTTTGTTTCCTTTACTAAAATGATTTCTAACTCAAATGATTTAAGGTTATGTTTTAATAACCTTTTTTTGCTAGGGGCATTTAGGCCCCTAGCATTCCAAGTGGTAATCTTCATACCTCCTTGGGAAGGCACTTCCTCTTCCCAATGTTGAGTAAATGATCTATCTTTTATTGTTCCCTGCTAAGTCCATCTGCTTCCCTGAGTTCCTTCAAAGATCTTCTACCTCTCTTGCCTTTCACTTTGTCATATTTGCGTGAGCTCAAACCTTCCTGATTCATCTGAATCCCTAGAAGCTCTATGTCTTTTCCATAATTTTGAGTACCAATAATCTTATTGTATACCTTTCCTTCTATATCATCCATCTCAAGTTCTCTTATGATCTGATTTATTATGCTTCGTTGATCTTCATATTCTGAATCTAAACCTTCTGTGTTATCCTTGCCAACCCCTTTATCTTTTTGCTCTATGCCCATTGCATGTTCACTTATCTAAACTTGACCCTTGTTATTATCCTCAGCCTTAATGTTCTATAGATCTCATCTTAAGTCTTCACATGTGTAGCCATTACCACCTAATTTGAGAATTCGTTGAATCAAAACTTCCTTCTAAGTTTCTACATTGTTGTCAATATTTTCATGGCAGAATACATGAATTAATTCATCAATTAATTGATCAAGACACTCATCTTCTAATTTTGACTTACCAATTTTGAATCCATAACAATATCCTTATTTTAAAAATTTTGAAACTCTTTAACCAGGGAACTTTCTTCTCTCTCTGCATTGCAATCCAAATCTTTTTGATTACCAACTGGAGTAAATGGTGAATTTCCAGAAGCTATTGAAGTCTGCCAAAACTTGGATGATTTATTAGGAACTTCTTTGATAGGTGTTATATTTCTACCCTTTGAAGCTTGTAACTAACATTGCTCCATTTTGATTACTTCCTCTAGGATTTGGTGTTTTTCTCCTCTATCTGAATTTTCAAATAATAATGAATTCTCTACATATTCTATATTCTCTTTTCCAATATCCCAAGATGCCTTGGTTTGTTGAGATGTTGATATCATTCTGACTGGGGCATCTTCACCTAACAAATTTACATTTTCATCCATAGAAACTCTACTACTAGGAATATTTGATTATTGTTGTTTTTTATCAATGGAGCTTGATAAATACACTTCCTTTTCACAGGGTGCTAATTCATCTTGATCACATTGTGGATTGAAAATATTGGCTACTATGTCTTTACCTTCTTCTGGTGACTTACTCTGCCCTGAAAAGCTCTTTGAAACTTTTTGCTTTCCCTTAGATTTATTTCTTTGTTTCATTTCTGGGCTCTTCTTATGATCAGCCACTATGAATGATTTGAGCCTTACTTTATCATCTAAAATGTTCTTACTTTTTTCAATGTCTTTCATTTCAATGTGCCAAAGATCTTTTTGTGTCTCATTCTTTTGATGGATTGACATAAGAGTATTTTGATCTGAGGTCCTTTGTCTCAATTTCTTTTTCTGAATTCTTATCCATGTGAACTTGCTGAGAAAATCTAAAGTGAGCAGCAAGGTTTCGAATTTGATTTTCCTATTATCATCTAACTTTATGATTTTTGATATTTTCCCCTCAAAAGTTTGAAGATTTAAATCATAAGATGCTCTGCTTGTTATCACTTTCCTATGTATTTGAAATGGTTGATTAAACTTAGTTTTGATCAGCAAATTTACATTGTTGCAAGATTGAAACGAGGCATCAATACCTATGAGATCTCCCGAAGCAAACCCTAGCGACCTAAGGATTACTATTTGGATCAACTCTGGCAGTAAAGATTGGATACTTAACCAAGTTGGACACATAATATCTAACCCTTCTATTCTAAAGTTTGAATGCCATTCTACAAAATTAACAGCATAACCATTGAAAAAACATTCAGACACAGAAATAAACTCTTTTTTGATAGATTCATCCAAACAATGCAGATATAGGATTATAATATTTAGGGAATATCATAAACAATCATGTATGGACTTTTCATTATGATGATTACCATTAAGATAAATCATAATAATTCAATTAACATTTTCAAAAGATATATATTATATCATTACACAAAGAGAAATTCTAAAAAAAGTCTAAATATTTCATAATTGACTTTTAATAAAGAATGATTTTTTGATGTTATATAATTATATTAACATATACTGAATAGATATATTTTTATTGGATGTAGATAAGTTGAGTTATTGTACATTTATTCAGCCAACTATACTAAGCCACCCGACGTGCCCATATATGTTCTCACAGATTTTGAAAATTATAATGGATCACTATGGAACCAAGAGGATCCCAAATGTGTACCAATAGTTCCTGTCACATTAGGTAGCCAAAGATAACTACCAATCACCATGCCGAGGGATATCACGATACACAAATCTCAAGGACTCACGCTACAGAAAGCAATAGTGGATATTAGTGAGATTGAGAGACAAGGCCTTACTTTTACACATATATGATCCATAGTAAAATCAATAGATGGGCTTTTCATTTGACCTTCTTTCACTTTAGAAAGATGCTCCAAAATGAAAAGTAGTCTATATATAGTTATACGAAAAAAGGAGGAGGCTCCCCTAGATCATATGACTTTCAAACAAAATATTTATATTCTAAGAGTAAAGAGCAATCAAAAAGATAATGTTAAATAAATGAACTTGCTTAAACTACAAAATTGAATCAGAATGAGTAAGAAAATAAAAATTATAAATCAAATTATCAAGAATATATAAAAGACTATCGACGTAACCCTTGTACCCTTCAAAGGTGCAAGTGCTAGTAAATAATATTAATATTATTTTTTCTAATAATTTTTGGTTATAAAGAAAATTTATTAAACTACTATTGCAAAGAAATGTTGCTTCAAAGTATTTCTCGATTCTACTTAACACTTTGTTTCTTAATAGCAACCATTTCCTAATTCTTCATTCCACAAAAATACGACCACCTCCCATATGTCAGAAACTATGATGCATTATGTCTCTTGTTAGCTTTGTTTTATTTAGTTTGTTAGATTTCCATTTCATTAGTTCATTTAAAATTTTGTCGATTAATTAGGGTGAATTAGATTTGAATTTTTGAAATTATATTTTTTATTTTATTAATTTAAAATTAGAATTAGATATTCAATTTAGAATTAGTTTTGTTCTTAATTTAGTAGTTTAAACTAGTTTTGCTATTAATTTAATCACTAACTTAGAGTAACTTTTATCTTTTTATTTTGTTAATTAGATTCTTATTTTTGTTAATTAGAGTAATTTAATTAATAATTTATATTTACTTTAGTTATTAACTTAGATTAGATTTCATTTTTAGATTTTGTCTTTTGGTTTAATTAAATTAACTCTTAGAATAGATTTTTATTTTTATAAGATTTTATGCGTCTCGTTTTTTTGGGAGCTATTTTTTTTCTTTTTATGGACTTATGCAGGTGCAAATTGCTTGTCGAAAATATTATTTTGAAAATTGCTAACAATATTTGGTGGAGGACATTTATCAAAGACTTTACATTTTGAAAATCATTTTTTTAAAAGTTGGAAAACATTTTGATTTGGTACTTAAAATTAACCAAGTGTTTGATGTGTTTGGTGCATTAGCACATTCTTGTTTAGAACCCAGGATAAAGAAAATGAATCATCTCCCCTCGCCTTCGCCTTCATGGATCTTGGGTGAAGGGAGATTTGCTTTATCTTTTAGAGGGTGACATTTGGTGGGCAAGAGGTACTCACCCCAAGAGACAATCAAACCAGTAACAAGCTAAACTCAAGCCCTTTTGAATTGTTGTATAAAAGATGTCATCATGGTATTTTTTAGTGACTAATAACTGCTAATTGGCTAATTTTGGAAAATTTTGGCTACTGATTTAGTTCTGTAAAATATTTTAAATTGCCACATTTTTATAAAATTTAGTTCTAAAAATATTTTAATAATGTAAGATTTGCCAATTAAATGATAGAATTATTTTTTTCAAAATAAAGTAAGATTCGCCAATATTTTAAATTTTTTTGTGAAGGGGGTTGGTTAAAGTTTACCTTAGATGTCATTGTTATTATTCTCATAGTGAACACTTGTTAATTGTGTTGTATTGAGAAGATCTCCCTCATCACCTGTGTGGTGCATAAAAACTAGTAGAACATAACTTCTGCTCCATAATGGGTATAATCTGATGCATTCGTAGCCATCTAAAAAGATGCCCTTACTAGAACCTATTGTGTTAGTTTCCAAAATCTTTCTATTTGCTGACTCAAGGAGTGACCTATGCCCATGAAGACACCCCACTTTCACGGCTCTTAGTAGAGACAACAATTCCTTGGGAAGTGATTCCTATTGGAATTTGAAGCTTGGTATGCCCAAGAAGTATAAGGGGGAGCATGTGCTACATAGTTTCTAGGTTATTCACTCTAAGTAAGCATAGCTAAACTTTTTCAAGTGAAATTTAGTGTGTATTGTCCTTTCCTAACCATAGGTTTTGTTGGCTTCTGAATTAACATCTTTTGAATAACCCAGTGATAAGAACACATGCACCTAGGGGTGGCTAACTCCCATATTCAATGCACCTATTCAGACACCAAGACCAACTATAAGGCTACTTAACTCTCCTTCTTCTACTTTAGGCTCTGCAAAACCTAGGTGGGTGGACCTCATATTCTTTATATGATACCAATGCAAGGCATATAACTAAATCTAAACAATGCAAATAAGACCCTTATTTCTCCTATACTTATGCAATAACAAAGATGTGTAGTAGCAAATTGAAAATCCTATGAAATCCACAAGTTGGGTGAGGGTATCCTTTCATCTCTTAAATAGAAAGGGAAATGGATGATTATAAAATTAATTTCAGTGAATCCCAAATATGCAACAGTAAGAAGCATTTTGACCTAAAGATGATCACTGCCTTATCTATTGGACAATTCCATAAATCATGCACACACACCTATGATACCAAAGACATATTCCATACATCAAGATATCATATCTATCCTATCACTTTTTGAATCATGCATCAATGTGCATAAATACCTCATACTCATGCAACATCCTTCTCATATAACCAGCAACCCTATTAGGTGTATCAAGCATTTACTTGGCTTTTTGTTCCAACAACAAAACACATAAGACATACAACCTTAAGGGGAT